>JARJHM010000310.1:0-350270 GCA_033356055.1 Carex pumila
ATAGTATTTACAGACTGCGGATATAATAATTATTAATTAAAAATTAAATAGAAAATAATTAAATAAAAAATAAAATACCTGTAGCAATCGCCTCTAAATCACCTAAAATCGCTTCAAAATCATCAAAATCACTCTCTCTTTCTTCTCTGTGGTTTAACAAATGAATACAGTGCATGCTGGAGAGAGAAAGCGTGTAAGACAGCTAGTGAACCGCTAGGGATACCAGTGGTCTGGTCCCTAGTGGACTGCCCGTATCCATGGTGGTCTGCTATAGAAGTGGACCGCCAAGAATCCTGTTGGTTTGGTCAAATTTGAAAAAACTCAGAATTTTGAGTTATTTTGATAAAAATATTTTTTTTTGAGTTATTAATAAAAATGGCCGGTTAGGTGTCAAGAAGGGAATGAAAACGGAAACGGGATCAATTGTTGAAATGCCTTGCGCGTGGAAAAGAAAAATCCAATTAAAATTTGCAAAAATATCCATAAAAATTGCTTGAATGCGTCAGAAATTCAAATGAATGTGCAACACAGGCTACACTAAAATCTTTAACAGAGAAGAGGTAATTTGAGTAATTAAGAAATTGTATTGATCTTTTGTTACCTTATTACAGTACATGGGATGTGTATTTATAGATATACCATACTAAACTAATCACACAGCTAACTATGGTTAAGAATAGTAAACCATAGGTCTAACAGACATTCTAATTCTAACTAACTCTTGGAACAATTATTCTGTTGGTTAAAGCTAAGTTGTGTAGGCACTGGATGACTCTAATAGGCCCCCCTCAAGCTGAGCCGAGATCACTAACGGTCAGCTTGGAAGCAAGAGTAAGAAAACGTGGAGAGGCAAGAGGTTTGGTGAAGACATCCGCAATTTGATCGCGTGAAGAAAGAAATCGAATTTGTAAAGACTTGTTGGCAACCCGTTCACGAACAAAATGATAATCGATCTCAACATGCTTCGTACGTGCATGGATCATGGGGTTGGAAGCCAAGAAGGTCGCACCAAGGTTGTCACACCATAAAGTAGGAGGAGAGGAGACGGAAATGTGAAGTTCGGCTAGGATGTATTGAAGCCAAATTAGCTCGGAACTCGTGATGGCAAGAGCTTTATATTCGGCTTCGGTGCTAGATCGGGCTACGGTAGGCTGTTTCTTGGAACTCCATGAGATTATGTTATCACCAAGGAACACACAAAATCCTGTAGTGGACTTGCGATCATCAATGGAACCGGCCCAATCCGCATCACTATAGGCATGTAGAGAAAGGGTAGAAGCCGGTTGGAGTGTGATTCCATGAGAGATGGTACCCTTGAGATAACGAAGTATGCGTTTGACCGCGGCCCAATGAACGGTAGAGGGAGATTGCATGAATTGAGAGACCCTATTGACGGAGTAAGCAACATCGGGTCGTGTCAATGTGGCATATTGAAGGGCACCCACAATCGAACGATAAAGATGACAATCCTCAAATGGATCCCCATCAAATTTAGAAAGAGATGTGTTTGGAGCCATAGGAGAAGGCAAGGAATTGGATTGGTGCATGTTAGCTCGTGTCAAGATTTCTTGAATGTACTTCTTTTGTGAAAGATGAAGACCTTGAGAAGTCGGGGAAACCTCAATGCCAAGAAAGAAATGAATGCGGCCAAGATCTTTAATTGCAAATTTGTCGTGAAGAGACCGAATGAAGGCATGAACAAGATCTTGACTGGAGCCGGTGACGATAATGTCATCGACATAAACAAGAACAACAAGGGATGTGTCATTAGAGGAGAGAATGAAGAGAGAGGGATCATAACGCGAAGCCTTGAAACCTTGGGAAAGAAGCGCTGAACTCAAGGCATGAAACCAAGCACGAGGACTTTGTTTTAGACCATAGATCGCCTTGACCAAGCGACACACATGTGTAGGATTAGAGGCATCCACGAAGCCGGGTGGTTGTTGCATATAAACGGTTTCTTGGAGAGTGCCATGAAGAAAGGCGTTTTGGACATCTAGTTGTTGAATTGGCCATCCGTAGGTGAGGGCAATGGTGAGCACAAGGCGAATAGTTGTGGGGCGGACCACTGGACTAAACGTCTCCAAATAATCAATGCCTTCTTCTTGATGAAACCCTTTGGCAACGAGGCGCGCCTTGTACCGCTCTAATGAACCATCCGCACGGCGTTTTATCTTGTAGACCCATTTGCACCCTACAACATTGTAGTCAGGAGAAAAAGGAACTAAATCCCAGGTATGATTAGAAATGAGAGCGGTATGTTCTTTGTGCATGGCATCGACCCAATGAGCATGAGATTTGGCTTGATTGTACGTTTTTGGTTCGGTTTGCTCAAAGTTTTCGGTTAGAAACGCGACATGATCAGGAAAGGTTTTGAGCTTGCGAGTATTATCTCGAGATCTAGTAGTCATATGATGAGAGGAGGAGGGAGGTTGAGAAGAAATCTGAGTAGAAGTTGGTTCTGAGGGCAACTGATGCTCTCTGTGTGTAATAAGAGGAATATGGCGCGGCTGGGGCTGATTTGAATCGATGGGATCCGCTCCAGAGCAAGATGTATCCGCACAAGGAAGAGAGCCAGTGGGAACGGAAGGCTGAGTAAGAAGGGCGGGATCATCTCCAGTGGTGGAAGCACCCGACAAATGGCCAGAAGGAGCAGATGTAGATCGGGCGGCTGGATTACTCACAGGAGCTGGCGGTTGTCCATCAGGAGAGAGAAGTTGGTGTGCTGAGGGATTAGCTGTGGCCGAAGGCATGCTGGAAGATGGTAGTGAGTTGGGGAGGTGCAACAGGTGCAAGTATGAGCTGATAAAGGTGGAATCAGACTGAACCGAATCTGCATTAGCTTGAATATTTTTGAAAGGAAACTGCAACTCATCAAATATAACATGTCTAGAGACAAAAATGCGATTAGTTTCAATATCTAAACATTTATAACCTTTTTGAGAGAGAGGATAGCCAAGAAAAATGCACGGCTTGGAACGAGATTGTAATTTTATATTGTTATAAGGTCTAGTATAAGGAAAACAAAGACAACCAAGTACCCTTAACATTGAATAATCAGGTGTTTTACCAAAGAGAGAAAAGAAAGGAGAGGAAGAATTATTAGTAGAAAGTTGGCGATTTATTAGGTAGACAACGCTTGAGAAAACGTCATCCCAATATCGATCGGGAATGTGTGAGTGAATCATAGAGGCAAGAGCGAGCTCGATGATATGACGATGTTTGCACTCCGAGACGCCATTTTGTTGAGGAGTATGAGGACACGAAGTTTGATGTAGAATAGAGGGAAAAAGACGAGTAATTGGCTTATACTCCGCACCTCCATCCGTACGTAGAATTTTAATCTTATGAGTAAGCAAGTTCTCAATTTGAGACTTAAACAATGTAAACACATTAGTAACCTCATCTTTAGATTTCAAGAAATAAATCCAAGTAAATCGAGAAAAATCATCAATAAAAATAACATAATAGCGAAAACCGTTATGTGACATAATTGGATTAGGACCCCACAAATCCGAGTGAATTATCTCAAGAGGAAAAGAAGTACATGAAGAGCTAGAAGGAAAAGGCAATCTATGCGATTTTGCTTTACAACAATCGTGACAAAGTGATACCGATTTATTTGTACAAGGTAATTCATGTAAATCTAAAATTCTTTGAGTAGTGATAGAAGAGGGGTGTCCAAGTCTAAGATGCCACATATCGGCGGAGACCCTTGCACCATACAAGGCTTGAGGCAATTGCTTTATTTGAGGTAAGATGTATAGTCCATTAATGAGCTTGATGTGAAGTAGCTCCCTCATAGTTAGCCGATCCTTAATGACACAAGAAAAGGCAAGAAATTCAATAAGGATTGAATTGTCACATAAAAGTTTAGACAAGCTCAACAAATTTTTTGTAAATGTAGGAACATATAATACATCATTTAAAACAAGAGAGAGATTAGAGAAATGTAAGGTGCAAGAGCCGATATGACAAATTTTCATACCATGACCATCACCAATATGAAGAGAATCGGATCCCTCATATGGCATGTAAGAGGCAAGATTATTGAGATCATTTGTTACGTGATGGGTGGCTCCCGAGTCCAAGTACCATTCAGGTCCAACAGAGAATGCCTCGGTTTGTGCGTTATTTGCTTGAAAGCCGGATTGGGAGAGGTTAGCTTGAATAAATGGTTGAGCCTGATCTGGGTACTTAACTAAATCTGTTCTGTACCAACACAATTTGGCACTATGGCCCCTTTTTGAACAAATTTGGCATATAACATCTTTATCTGGATTAAAGCCCAGATTGGCCCGAGTGGAAACAGGAACAGTTTGCTGAGAAGAAGGCCTCTGGGAGACATGTTGCGGCCTGTAGGAATTGGAGGGAGGGGTCAGTAGTAAAGGAGGCCGAGAAGACTGAGGATTAGAATAGCGGGGACGAAAACCCTTACCGAATTTAGAATTGGAGTATCTCTGACCCGATTTGGATTGAGTAAACATCACAGCTGGATTTTGAATAGAAGGAACAGAGAGAGTGCTGCCTGATTGAGCTAATAGTAAGGATTCATGGCTTAATAGCATGGATTGAAGATCAGCAAAGGTAAGATGGTCCTTGGAGTTGGCAGCAGCAACCACTGAATTGTAATCCGAACCAAGACCAGTGAGCACTTGAATAACCAGATCGACATCGCTGACCGGCGAACCGATAAAAGCAAGTTCGTCGGCGATGGCTTGCATCTTCTGACAGTAATCAAGACAGCTTAACCCTCCTTTAGTTGTGTTCTGAAACGATCGACGGAGTTCAGTCATTCGGGCACGAGAAGAGGCAGAAAAGGATTGTAGCAGAAGTTTCCATAGCTGAGAAGAGGATGTGCAAGAGACGGTCTGATTGAGAATGGTCTCAGACAAGGATGAGCGAAGCCAGGTAAGCAAGAGTTAATCTTGCTGGTACCAATGATGATAGAACGGATTGTTGACTTGAACCCCGGCATTTGTGATGATCTTAGAAGGTGGATCGTCAGTAAGAAACTTGTACAGACCATGGCCGTGAAGAGCAGGTTCAATTTGACACTTCCATGTCAAGAAGTTGCCTCGAGTAAGTTTAGTGGATATCGGAATGTTGAGAACCACTAAACGGTCAGTAGAGGGAAGAGATGCGCTGATAGTCACGGAAGAGAAGGGATTAGACATTGGATCAGACTCCATTAGAGCAAAGGCTCTGATACCATAAAATCTTTAACAGAGAAGAGGTAATTTGAGTAATTAAGAAATTGTATTGATCTTTTGTTACCTTATTACAGTACATGGGATGTGTATTTATAGATATACCATACTAAACTAATCACACAGCTAACTATGGTTAAGAATAGTAAACCATAGGTCTAACAGACATTCTAATTCTAACTAACTCTTGGAACAATTATTCTGTTGGTTAAAGCTAAGTTGTGTAGGCACTGAATGACTCTAATATACACAGCTAAGTTTTCCTCTGTGCATTATACAGCTGGTTTCGTCTATTTATAACTTAGTTTATAAAAATTCAAATTCCAACAACTAATTTTTACTATACGACAGCCAGAAATTAGATCAGAATTTAATATTTTCGAGGCACATATATCGTTACGATGAATTTGCTGCGTAATAAACGTGTAATAATGCATTATGATATTTTTTTTTAGTCACCTATAACGGATTAGAATCAACTTAAAAAAATTCAATATTTTTTGACGGTGTTGTCATCTCTTGCTCTATAAATATCGAGGTTCTAAATAGCGTTTATCGCGTCATAGCGGGAAACTTCGAAAAAAAGCTATAGCGAATAGCGACGCTATAGCGAAAGCTATTCCAAATAGCGTTTTTAATTTTTATAAAAATTATATTATATATTTGTACTAAATATCAACATTATTTAGTCTCATAAAACAATAAATAATATCAAATTGATTAGAAAATTATAATATTCATATTGAACCAATACAAAGTCCAAATTGCGACTCAAAATATCTATATAATACTAATATCATAAACTATCGATCTTTTTCTATTTAAAATATCTTCAACATCATAACATAATTTATCTTTTTTCTATTTAAATTTCAAAATAACCTAGAAATTGAAAAGAAAAAAAAAATCATACTTCTAATAAAATAAACAGATGATCTTTGAAGAAATTATTGTTAGTCTCTAAAATTTCCATAATTTAGCAATTATTTATTTGATTTATCATCAGTTAAAAAAAAACCAAGAGCAAAATAAAAAAATATTATAGCGGACTTGAATTTGATATAATGTAATATTCATCAAAATTAAACAATATATTCATCATTTATTTATTTTAAAGCTCATGTAAATTGAAAAAACAACAACAAATATTGCATAGCGCGCGCTATTTGCGCTACACGCTATACGCTATAGCGAACCGTTATTACCGCTATAGTGTATGTAGCGCAAATAGCGTGTTTTAATGCCATAGCATAGCGTTTGGTCTCCAAAAACGCTATAGCGGCGCTATAGCGCGCTATTTAGAACACTGATAAATATTAAGGATGCCTTTGAATGGAGCAAGAATAGCACAACTCATCATTCTTTGCTTGTCTTATATAGATTAGTTAATTATTCTACTAATCCAATCAAAAGTTGAATTAGTTACTATTTTTAAATTTGAAATTAGTTATGTTCTTGCTCTATTTCTTGTTTCATCTAAATGTAATCTAAGTTTTTTTAGAATTACGAACTTAGTGCAGTGATACGAGTTTCATTTCTCTACAAAAAAATCCTTTAATTAAGAAAAGACATGTAATCTTTTAACTTATTTTTCTATAAAAAGACCTCTGAATTTTCTTTGAATCTACATGACCTTCCAATCATCGTTCTAAAATAGTTTTTTCAAAAATTTGCGTGCTCTCTCAATTTTCCTCGTATAATTTTCATTTTTCATGAAGACTAAGGTCTGATCAGAATAAAACTTAACGAGAATAGAATTCAATTTACTAGAAAAGAATGGAAAAGACTTCATTCTAAATTGAACTTTACTAATCGAAAAATGCAAATAAAATGAAAGAATTTAATGCTAAAGAGTAAAAAAAAAACCTAAGAATACGCTTAATTTACAATTACTACCATCTAGGTCGGCCAAAGCAAGGAGATAGAATTGGAAGATAAAATAGTGGTTCGCAGCAAAATTGAAGACAAATATTGCGCTATTTGTAGCTATCAAAATCGAAGAAAGCTGAACTAGTGTAAATTGCTAGACTTCTAGTGCCATGGAGAGAGAAAATCGATTCCATATGTGGTGACCTCAAATTCGCTACACCAGCTGATCAAGGACTTGCCTAATAAGGGATCTTTAAGAGAGAACTTGGTAGTTGGTGGAGGATGAAGAATGGAACTATGGAAGGACGTCAGGAGAGAGAAAGAGAGGGTAGCAACGTATTTTCACCGTTACAAAATCGTTTTTTGCCAAATTTCTACTGTTTGGGTGTAATTTCTTCTCGCGATTTTGACCTCTCTAAACTGTTACCGACTAAAATTGTTTCTCTTGCTTTCGCTACTTCCGATCATAAATCTGACACGAATTCCATTTCTATTTCCTTTTTGAGAGATTGTGGCGTCGTTCTTATCAAACTCTTAATGTCATTTTTAAGATACGATTAGTAGTTTGACTTAATTCGAGCTTGGAATTTAGTTAGACACAAAAAAAAAGTGAAAAACCGTAAATGGATCGGTTTTTTTTTCCGGTTTCAATAGATCGGTTAATGCGGTTAAAATTTTGAATAATTTTGATTTAAATGGATCAGTTTGATTTAGACTTCTCAAAACCGACTAAACTGAACCGATCGGTTTATATTAGTTTGACTCTAATTTTATTGGTATTATAATTATTACATTAAATCAAACCGGATTGAATCAAACCGAACTTCAATTGTTGTGTATTATATTATATTATTTTTGTTAATAATGATACCAATAGGTTTACTTCGGTTTGAACCGAACAAACTAAAATATATTTCAATTTGTTCATTTCAGTTCTTAATCAATTAATAGGTTTAATCAGTTCGAATTGATTTGATTTTTAAAAACCAAAAAAATAATAATAATTTAGTCATTTTATTTTGGTTTGAACCGAATTGACCGTTTGAAACAACCCTACTTATTAGAGCACCTACATCCCTGAAACTCTTCGAGTTTCTAAATAGCTGTTAACTAATTTTTAGAAATTTTATCTCTGAAAGTTTCTAAACCCTCACATTTCTGAAACTCAAAATTAGAGTTTCTTAATTGCCACATCAACAAATAAATTACAAGAGAAAAGAATTTCAGCCAATTATTTGGCCATGTCAGAGTTTATAAACGATTTCTTATTAAGAAACTTTGAAGCAAAGTTGCTAAATAAGAAACCCATCTGCATCCCTGAAACTGGTTTAGAAACTGCCACATCAGATTAGAAACTCCAAAAATTTCAGGGATGTAGATGCTCTTATATCTTACTTGAAAAGAAAATATCAAATGTTGTAAGCCAAATCAATGACGTGTGGTCTTTGATATAATTTTGTAGAGGCAGTCATAAATAAATTCAACCACACATCTGAAATATTAAAAATAATATATTGACCGTGCTCCCCTAAAATATTTTAAAATATCGTTGGGTTTAATTCCATTAGAGTTTTATTTTATCTGCTTCTCAAACTCGTTCAGCGCGACCACGTGAGAACTAATTTTTTCTAAAGAAAGACGAGGATTTAAGAAAACAATTTAGATTAGGTATATGCAAAATTTCGTCTTTAGAAAAGCATTGAGCCATTAATCTAGACTTCAATAGTTCAAAAACAATGATAACTTTTAAAAAAAAAATTAAATACAAAATTCAATAATGTACGATCTACGATGAATATATCGTGCTTATAATAAATGATAAAACAGTCCTTAATTTAGCATCAACGACACTTAAATTGTATGAAAATTAATTGTTTGATAAGTGGCGCACCTATGCATAGTTCAGGGGAATGTTTCGCACCCCTTGATTTTAGAAATTTTAATTATAGATGTATATTGAATTTTAATTGGACTTTAATTTTTTTTTAAAATTTTATATAGTTTAGTCTCCCTCATTAATCGTTACATGTGTGTTTGTAGTCTAGTGGTTAGAATTTCAATTTATTATTGTAGAGATATGTGTTCAAATATAATGCAATATTACAAAATATAATAGACATTTTAATAGATAATTATACAATAATATAATTAATTCCGTACACAATAAACAATTAATTTCGTACATTGAATTAGATGTCCTCCATACGCGATGTAACTGTAGATCAGATTGTACCTATAGAAAATCACTATTTTTGAATAATTTATAGATCAATATACTTTAATTTATATATTTTTCTCATAAAAATTATATAAATATACTCGAGACATAAAACATTATAAAATCACGTCTCATCCCGTGCTTCTACTGTTGTTGTTTTAATTAGTGAGTTTGCGTGGTTAAAGATAAAATTAGCTGGACATTTATATCCTGTTATTCCTATATTTCAAAATTTCATCAAATTCTACCCCTATTTCATATTTTATTTAGAGTGGGGTTAAAATGCACCCTCCTTTTTGTGCTCCTAACGTGCACCCTCCCTTGTATCTTCATTTTTAAAGTTCAAATTGTTGATTTGAATCTACCAACGTGTTCTACATATTAAAATGTGCTTGGTGACCAAATTTTACATTTTTTGGAAATTTTTTACTATTTTTTCAGAATTTTTTATTAAACTAAACAATAATAAAAAAAAATCAGCACAGTGATGATTTTCAAAAATTCTGAAAAAATAGTAAAAAATTTCCAAAAAATATAAAATTTGGTCTCCAAGCACATTTTAATATGTAGAACACGTTGGTAGATTCAAATCAACTATTTAAACTCTAAAAATAAAGAAATGAGAGGAGGGTGCACGTTAGGAGCACAAAAAAGAGGGTGCATTTTAACCCCACTCATATATTTATACCTAATTTCGTCTCTAACTACGCAAACTCGCTAATTGAAAAGAAACTTTTATGAATGAGATAGTCCATCTCGTCCAATATTTTTCAATTTTTTGTTTTGTTAGAAGAACAAAAAAAAAAATGAACAATAATGTTCATAAACTTTTTCACCGGAACATCCCGTTATGAACACTTTTTTTTTTTTTAATCAGCAAATTTCTGCGGGTAGATATGAAATTAGCTGAACGTGATGCAGCGGACGGAATAATTCCTTTCGTTATATATATATTTAGAAATTTCACCAGATTCAATTCCTATTTCAATATTTTATCTACTTATTTTCCATTAATAAAAAAAATCGGGCCTCTCTCGCCTTGAACGGATAGAACCTCGGAAAAAGCACATTTTGGTCGCATTCAAAGAAAATCGTTACAACATGTCGTTTTCTTTTTGACATCCCATAGACCCGTACGATTAAATCAAATAGAATAACTTGCGAGAAAATAAATAAGTATCATAGAATAATTTCTGCAACTTGGGTCAAATATTTTCTGCGTCGTGTTCGTATAATTTCAACTTAGTTCTGTGCTGTTCAGTGTTTTAAAATACGATTTTGTTTATGCATGTGGAAGGCCACTGCATACCGTATATGCGGATTTTCATGCAGATTTATATATGCGGATTTTAAAATAAAAATCCACACACACATATATAGAGAGAGAAAGTGTGTGACTAATATGCATTCGTATGCATACGGTCCAAATTTAAAATTTTAAAATCTAAAACATCGATCCGAACCGTTCATCTTGTTCTCCATATTATTATATGCTTAGAGAACAAATTTTACATTTTTCTGAATTTTTTTACTATTTATTAAGCCACTTTCAAAAATTACTGATCTAACGGTGGCTGCTGATCTGCATGGGAGGACTGCACAGCCGCATATTCGGACCACATGACAGCATATGCATTTTTTTATTCCGCATGGTCACATATTCGGACCGCATATGCGGCTGTATGCTCAAAACTGTATGAGATGACTGCATGACCGTTCTGAATATAACTGCCGACCGCATACGCATATACAGCCCATGCGGCGGCATTTTAAAACAATGGTGCTGCCGCCAGCCAGTCAAATTTAGGTTAGACTTGGTTGGAGACTTGGTGGCATGATTGTTTTTGGCTTCACACATCACAGGTTTTATTGACAATTGC
Source organism: Carex pumila (assembly GCA_033356055.1). Lineage (NCBI taxonomy): Eukaryota > Viridiplantae > Streptophyta > Magnoliopsida > Poales > Cyperaceae > Carex > Carex pumila. Next base: position 11,178 of record JARJHM010000310.1, read on the forward strand.
CCAATCATTTTAGCAAAGAGTCGACGCAGCATTCTTCTAGAATTTACATTCTCTACATGGAGTACAACTATAGTTTCGAGGTCATCAAGTTAAACTCAAATTTAAAATCTATTAAATTAGTTTTAAATGACGAATTTAAACTGTTAAATTTATTTACCTTATGAGTGATTTATTTACTTTATGAGTGATGCGTCTGTATGTGAACATTTTAAGTATTTGAATTAATTTAATATAAAATTAATCTGTCAAAATTAGAAAGTTAATGAATTAATTATAATAAATTCGTTTTTTGAAAGTTTACTGACAGCTTGACTTTATACTAAATTAATTCAAATGTTTAAAATTTTTACATGTAAACCAGTGTTGTAAAATACAGTTTCTACGCGGTATGCGGAGACTGTCACATATCGCATATACGATATGCGGCCACATATGCGGTTTTTAATGCGGACATATATATGTGGATTTTAAAATGAAAACATACAACAGTAGCAGTTCACTTAACAAATTATGCAATCTTAAATAAATATTTAATATAGAAGCATGCATATTAAAAAAAATTTAGTATAAAAGTCCAACGACAAATCCATATTAAACGTCTTGCCTTCTAAAATAAAACCTTATTCCTGTACACACGACAGGCTTCAACTTGTTAAATTCAGAAACTGGATATGTATTTATGTATATTGGTAGTTTGTTACTAATGGGCCGTATTAAAGTCCAACATCTATTCACGCCTATTTAAGTGAAACTTAACAATAAAATAAGAGTGAGTCTATGGTACTATGCATATTAAGATTTGACATCGTGCTACGGCTTTATATTCGAGTTTTCAAATCCGAACATTCAATCCAAACCGTTTATCTTGTTCTCCATATTAATATGTGTTTGGAGACCAAATTTTACATTTTTTGAAATTTATTAAAAATCACTGTTTTTGAATGGTCCAGAATTTTCAGATCAAGTGATTTTCTAAATATCTAAAAAAATGTAAAATTTGGTCTCCAAACACATATTAATATGGAGAATAAGATGAACAATTCGAATTGACCGTTAGGATTTGAAAACTCGAATATAGAGCTGTAGCATGGTGCCAAATAGTAATATGCATAGTACTATAGACACTCATAAAATAATGCAAAAGCTTAAATGAATCTTTTGGAATCCGTCCGGTTGAATGCTACTCTTTAGTTCCAAAGCTTAAAATGAAAAGAAAGCATGCTTTTTAGAGACTATAAAAGAAGTGGCATGGCTAGCGAAAACATTACTTGACTGGACGTTCATCCGGATGAGTATATTGAGTTCCGGATGCTTTTGCATATTGGATCTTCTTTATATATTGAATTTTTAATTAATAAATATTAATATTTGAATGACTGCGTATGGAAAATTGCATATTAGACCGCATATGTTTTTTCCTATGCGGTTTTCAACCGCATACGCATATGCGGCCGTATATGTGCCGCATAGAATCACATTTTGCAACACTATTGTAAATGCATCATTTGTAAGGTAAACGGATTTTAATGGTTAAATTCGTCACTTAATGCCGATTTGATGAATTTTAGACTCGAGTTCACCAAAAAAATTGGTGAACTTAAGAACACCCTAGTTATGATCCTGTATATGTTGTTTTGCATGTAGTTTTTTTTACGATTGAGTGACGAAACTAAACGTTGTTCCGTTGCTTTCATTAATTATTTTCTAAATTGTAATGTGAAACAAATAATTTTAATTTAGTAACTCGGTCAACGTTTTCCTTCCTTTCTTTTTAATGTAAAACAAATAAGTATAACTTAGTAATTCGGTCAACGTTTTTGTCCCTTTATTTATTTATTTGTATTGCGAGCACATTCATTATAAAATAACCCAATCGACAACTCAGTAAAATATCCATTATTAAAATCACCTCCCCACACATATTGCTATCTAATTTAAACCGTCCGACCTAATTTGATTTATTTTGATCAATATAATCTTATAAGATGTACCTTTTTTTTTATCTTAACTATCTGTATTTAATTGGACGATCATATTGAATAAATTTATATATAATGATATCATGTCATATGTGTTTTCTGGTTTTTTATTTAAAATTTTCTTAATATTTTATTTTTTTGATAAAAGTGTGAAGTCACTTCACTCATATGAGTAGAACTAGAGTGTTCTTAAGCTCATCAAAATTTTAGTGAGTTTAATTCTAAAACTCATCAAATTGTTTTTAAATGATAAATCCGAACCATTAAAACCCGCCTACTTTACGTGTGATGCAACTATATGTGAAATTTTTAAACATTCGAATTAATTTAGTATAAAGTCAAGCGGTCAAAATTAGAAGGTTAATAAATTAATTTTAGTGCATTCATTTTTTGAACGTTTTTTGACCACTTGACTTTATACTGAATTAATTCGAATGTTTAAAAATTTCACATGCAGATACATCACATATAAAGTAGGTGAGTTTCAACGGTTTGAATTTATTATTTAAAATCAATTTGATGAGTTTTAGAGTTAAACTCACCAAAATTTTAGTGAGCTTAAAAGCACCCTAGTTCTACTCCACTCATACTACCTTTCAAATTTAATTTATAATAACTAGAGATCACAATGTCGGTGACAAATTAAATTCGGACGCAGAGTTCTCAACAAAATAAAATATCTACATTTTCGAAGAAATAAAATAATAAAAAAATATAGTCTCTGACTTTCCGCTTTCCAGCCGAAGTTTTGTTAAAAACCAACGGCCATCCACAATAGATCAAATCAGTGGCGAAACATTTTTTTTCCTTGTCTCTCTCTAATTTAAAAAGCGTAACAATTTCATTATATGGTCTTGAAACCGTTGATTAAAAGTTTAAAATAATTAAAATAAAAAAGTGACGACGCGTCAAGCTTCCTCATTTCTTGTCTAATATATAATAGTTCCATCAATGGATCTTGTATTCTTGTGACAGCTTGGCAACCAACATTGAAATGTTTGAAGTTTAAGAAAAATATAAACGAATAATACACAAGTAATTTTAATACGAAAAAGATTCTCTATCTCCAGAGTTTCGCCCAGATGGATATTAAAAAATTAAAATTATATAAAATATTTAGTGGGGATCTACTCGGACTGATCCATTTCTCTGTCGGATCCAATGTGGAGAATTTAACGGGGCCACCTGTGTGTGCCTATGTAATTACCAAATGATCCCCATTCATCGACGTCTGAGTCTTGAGTTTGATCAAAACTAATCACACGGCCTGAAACTAGGGTCAATATTTTAACAGAGTATTTTTTGCTTCATACAGTGCTGTTTTGATTCTATAGTAATGCGCTGCATGAAACCAAAACTGCTCTGTTATATTTTATGCTAGTTTCTGAGCGTGCGATTGAACCCGGTTATCCAAACTCAGACGTCGATTTATAGGGATAGTTTGGTAATTACATAATTGAAAGTTTATCTCTCGTAAATCTCATTTTTTTTATATAGGCTTCCTATCCATGTCCTTTCTTCTCCACCAAGCACCCAAAATCTATTGATCGCAAACGTAAACCTCTCGATCTAAAGAAATTCCAATTTTTTCAAGAGAATGGGCCGGAAATTCTGCGTTGGCGGCAACTGGAAATGCGTACGTTTATTTCAATCTTTTATTTTTACCAGCTAACATAATCCGCTTACTCGATGAAAGTTTCTTTTGTTCCAGCGAAATTCTGGTGCAGAATTTAGATCAAGGTAGACATAACAGCTTAGTCGTTGTAAAACTCCTATAAAAAGTACTCGTGTGCTGTTTTTCAAAATAAATGCATCTAGTCAACTTGATTTATACGAGATCTGGGACCCACTGTCCATCTTGCATGTAATTCGTAAATCTAGGACAAAAATCATATATTTCAGAGATACAATCGTAGTTGAATGTTGGTGTGCTAGTATTTAATCCACTATTACACTTTTATGTTTTCAGAATGGAACACTGGAGGAGGTGAAAAAGATAATCTCCATTCTTAACTCTGGAGATGTTCCTTCATCAGATGTTGTTGGTATGGGAACTCTATGAATTATTTCTTTTCTAAGAACTGCCTTTTCTAGTTTTGTGATTGTAGAAAATAGAGACTGATAGTTTCATAATTTTGCACTTATAATTGAATTTTTTTATCTACTCTTCTAGAGGTGGTGGTAAGCCCTCCATTTGTGTTTTTACCACTGGTGAAAAGCGAGCTTCGTCCTGATTTCCATGTGGCAGCTCAAAATTGCTGGGTCAAAAAGGGTGGTGCCTTTACTGGAGAAATCAGGTCTGTTTAAAAGGATATAAGATAATTTGAACATCTAATTACAAACTGCACAATTTAAGTCTTTAATTATATGGTACAGAAGGAATTTGTGCAATCAGATTTTCTGTTGTTGCATGTGGTGCAGGTCCTTATACTTTTTTGTTAGTCATATACTCAAATGTATTATAACATGTGGAACTATTATTAGTAGACTGTAGGGTGTAGACAGATGGATCAATAATTTTCTTACAAGGTTCATCTGTACAAGTTGACATGTCATTTTTTAGTCTGAAACTGATCTACACAGCAATACTTTATAAGCCAAACCTTTTATGAACTAACTATTGCCTTTTCAAAACTGTACTTGTTATTTGACCTCAACTTTGACATACTCTTACTATTCATCTTCTAAAAATGCAGTGCTGAGATGCTTGTGAATTTGGGCATCCCATGGGTCATCATTGGTCACTCTGAGAGGAGAGCTCTTTTGGGAGAAACTAATGAGGTACTGCCTTTTAAATATGAAACAGGTTTCACATTCCTTCAATTTTTTTTTTACTTTTTACTTTAATTTTACGTCTATAGATAATGTAAACCAAAAAAAGACTGAAGTGCTAAATGTTAGTTTGGTTTTGGTATATTTTTTTGCTCTTCTAGTTTGTAGCGGATAAGGTAGCTTATGCCTTGTCGAAGGGATTGAAGGTGATAGCATGTGTGGGTGAAACTCTAGAGCAGAGAGAGGCTGGGTCAACCATGGATGTTGTTGCTGCTCAAACCAAAGCCATTGCTGGTACGATGCCGTCTTATTATTATTGGTGTATTTTTTATTGTTCTTTGAGGAAGGGACTTCGCCTGTATGTGTGCAAAATGTTAAATAGCGTGTACACTTACCAGCTCATTTCTTTGCCTGCAATAAAATGTACATGAAAACTATTGTAAACCCTTTAAAATGTCTCTACCTGCCCGCCAATCTGTTTCTCTCTACATCAATTAAGAATTATGGTTGGTCTTCAGGTCTTCTGAAGGGTTTTTAGTAGAGGATGGGGGTGATTAATTTGCTTAGTCACCTGGTATTAAGTTAGTATGAAAAGTAAAAGATGCAGATTCATATTATTGTAACAATAATAACTCCTATTACTCTTTTCCATTCTATTTTAGACAAGATCAGCGACTGGAGCAATGTGGTGATTGCCTATGAGCCGGTGTGGGCTATTGGCACTGGCAAGGTTGCTACACCTGCCCAGGCTCAAGAGGTATCTTCTGTTTTCCATTTTTATCTTTTTATTATAACAAAAATATGAAATGCATTACTCTTTTGGTGATCCGAATTTTGGTTTCGATCTTTCTTAAAATGGAAAGGTGCATGCTGCTTTGAGGGGCTGGCTTTCAACCAATGTCAGCGCTGAGGTTGCTGAATCTACTCGCATTCAATATGGAGGTATGTTCAAACTTATTCAAAGATTATTTAGCTAGATAGTAAGCTACCATTTTCTAATTCTTTGTTCTTAAAAATAAATGTAGGATCTGTAAGTGGGGCTAACTGCAAGGAGCTGGCAGCTCAGCCTGATGTCGATGGTTTCCTTGTTGGTGGTGCTTCTCTCAAGGTACTCCCCCCTTCTCTTTCCCTCTCTCCATGCGGGTACAGAAGTAAAAGAACTTCTAATATCTGGATATGATACTGGTAAACCCTTACTGCTATGTACTGACTACCCTAGAGATACCTAGCTGGTAATTTGTCAGTTCGTACCTGACTGATACCTGACTGTTGTGGTATCCAGCAGTAAACATCACCAAGAAAGATGAGCAATATTCTTAACTTATTTATCTTTCCTTTTTTGTCTCTTTCAGCCTGAATTTATTGACATCATCAAGGCAGCTACAGTGAAATCTGCCTAATGCTGAAGCCTTCTTCTGTTTCAGAAAAGAGATGTTCTAAGTATTTCGTAGTGTGATGTTTTGTTGCTATAGATTTTCCTCGTGTATCTTCTCTTTTGACTTGGTTTTTGCCTGAGAGATACTTTTGAGTTTAATAACAGGCAAATAATAATTTGGTTGAATCATAGAGCTCTCCAGTTCCTTTTTGGCGACCAGTCTTACTTGAATGGCAATTTGCATGTTTTACTGGGATATTTATGGATGATGGAGACATCTAGGACTAACAGTGTTTTGGGCTTTACTAAAGATCTTTGCTTGTGTTTAATTTCCCCTAAAATGAATGGGATGCCTTTGACAGTATTCTTTTTACTGTATTGACAATAAGTTAATCAAATCAAATTATGCATAGTCTAATTTTTTCTAATTTTTTTAGTACAAATTTGACAATGCATCAGGAGTTGTTAAATTTAGATTGCTGTAAATGGTTGATGAACAATAAAACATCTACTAACTTCATCATTTCTAGACCTTCAAAAAACTTCATCATTTCTATAAAATTTAGATTGTTGTAAATGGCTCATGAACAATAAAACATGAGCAAAGCTAGGGTGTGCTGTGCTCGCCAAGCTCTTTAGTAAGCACAACACATCCTAGCTTTGCTCTAAAACATCTACCGATTTCATCATTTTTATATGCATGTATATATACTTATAATCACGCCTAATGTGTTATATTTAATTTGTGACAATCTAAAACATCTACCGATCTCATCATTTTTATATGCATGTATACATACTTATAATCCCGCCTAATGTGTTATATTTAATTTGTGATTGTCAATGAATAGCTAAGATATAAATTCGGATAAGTTATTTCTACGGAGAAATGAGTTTTTTTTTTCTTTTTTTTCTGTTTTCTTTTTTTCTAAAAATAAAAGATAAATGAAATTTGCAGCTTCCTTGTACCGTTGCTCAAATACGTACGACATTTGGCATAAGTTCATAACACTAGGATGCCATTAAATGCTTTCAAATTGCGTCGGTCCAATGTACACTAGCCGCTTGTGATTAAAAGCAACTCATGGGATGCATGCATGCTTATGCAGAGGTCATATGCTTGGATTTGAATTTAGGTGGTGCACGCAAGATTAACATGTCAACTCGTATGAACTTTATTCTGTCGATTTCTCCTAACACCATGTTTGGATAGAGAGCAGAGGAAGGAATGGAAGTTAAAAACTATAAGGAAATAGAATGGAATAGAAATGAAGATTAATATATTTAATTTCTTTGTATTTGGTTGATTAATGAAATTAAATAAATTTAATTTTTCTTTTTCTTTTATTTTTTGTTTGGTTGATTAAAATTTAAAAGGTTAATGAGATTGACTGTTGTAGGTTTAAGGAAAAAAATTTGTATGAAAATTATATGTGTAAGATATAGACTTTGATATTTGTGTGATTTTTTTCTAAAAATATTTGTAATAATTTTTTTTTTCCATTTGTTACATTCTAATTTGGGAGGAAAACCGATTTTATTAATTATAATGATACAAAGTTAAACCTTTCACCTCCGACATAATTTTATCAACCAAACATGATTCAACGTAACGTTTTTTGTTCTTTTCTATTCCTTCCCTTCCTCTACTCTCCATCCAAATAAGGTGTAAGATGTCATTACCTAAACTATTATAAACAAAGAGGAAAAAGAAAGTAATGTCATACTATAAATAGATAGAGGAGGGTTCAAATGCACCCAAATTTTTGTGCACTCAATATCTTTCAAATCCTTTTTCTTCGTTTTCAAAGTCTGAATAGTCAATCCGAACCGTTAGATGCGATCTATATATTAAGATGTGCTTGGAGACCAAATTTTATATTTTTTTTGGATTTTTTTACTATTTATTAAGTGATTTTAAAAATCACTGATTTTACATTTTCTGAATCATTGGATCAGAGATTTTTAAAGTGGTTTAATAAATAGTAAAAAAAATCCAAAAAATATAAAATTTGATATCCAAGCACATCTTAATATATAGATCACATCTAACGGTTCGGATTGACTACTTGGACTTTGAAAATAGAAATTTTTTTTTTGAAAGATAAGATGCATTTGGGTGCATTTGAACCCTCCTCAAATAGATATACGATGGACCAGATAAAAATATGAATAGTGTCGTGCTTACGTCTATTTAAAATTATACAATTTATTCAAATTTTAAAAGGACCGGTTTAAATTTATTTCCTATCAATTTAATTTCAAATTCTACAACAAAGAAGTACTAAAAGATGTGGAAAATATTTCCAACCGTTATAGTTTGTTTTAACAAATATATTATATCTATAGATAATACCTAATAAGTGATCTTAAGCAAAATAGCTTTTAACATATATACATGATTCACTCCCTAAAAAAAACATTAAACTAATAAAAGTAACCAGCATATTATTGCTCTCATACGCTAGTTATATACGTATTTTTTTCTTTAAGGTTAGTGACTTTTATATACGTATTTAAATGACAACAAATGTTGAAATAAATTAAGTGTTTACAAGAATAATTTTTGTTTGAAATAAGTAGCTGAATGTTAAAAATACAATCAGATGGTCATATTTTAAAAACTACATACCAAAAACGATTAATTTAATAATAAAAACAACGAACATATTATTAAATATATCACATATCTGTTAAAAAAAAAAACTAATTACTGAATTCATTAGAAATGAGTATAAGGTGGAAATATGGCCTTCATTTTTTCTAAAATAAATTATAATGGTACATCAGGGCGTGACAAAAGTAAACATCATATGTAAGCATAATTGCATGTGAAAATCGACGACAGATAACCACCCCTGTAGTTCTCGTTATTGGAGGTAACCAAAGCTTCCCCAATTTCTCTACACTTCAGATACACACACCCATAACAAAAAAGGGAGAAAACAAAATAAACCAGAAACCAAGTTCAAGTATTCCCCAACATCTCTCAAGATAACTTGATTGTATTAAGAAACATTGAGAATCTTAAATGAATTCACCTCTAGCCTTGCTTGCCACCTCTTCACATTAATGTTTCTGTATTTGAATTAATGCACATACACCATCTTGAAAACAGATATATTCACTGTTACACTTCTATGAAGTTCAAGCACTTCCTCATGAGCAGAGAGGAGAAGCATCAAAGGAGACTTGAGCTTGAACTTGAGGTATGTAAATGTAATATATGTTTGTGTTACTCACAACTCTTTTCTTACATTAACCATATTTTATGCTAAATTAATATGTTTTGTGATAGTTTTTTTCCTTAACACTGCGGAATTGTTTGCATTTGATATAGCATACAACTTTTAATCCAATAGAGCATCGTTAATTTACTTTTTAGCGGGATACACTTTTCTCGACTTTAGTAGCCATCTTCTTGTGTAGCCATTATCAATCCTTTGCCTTTGGGTATCAAAATTAATTCCTGCAATCACACAAATACTGTTGTTGCCTAAAGTTTGAAACATCAAAATTTACATATTAGAAGTTTAAACTTTAGGTGGCTGAGTTGCAAAATACACTGGAGAAGGAACAGAGAGTGAATCAGATTCTACAATGCTCATTACAAGGCCGGCTTGTGTGCCCGTCATGCCTCTCCTCATTGGTCCCTTTGCAGGTGCGTCAATTTTTGTTAACAGTAATTGGATATCCAGTTAACAGTATTAGATTTGCAGCAATTTATATTTAATTACTTTAATCATTCACTGCGATTAACTTTAACTACTTGGAATATGCAGCAAACATGGGAACATTATGAATTTGATAACGCACCTCTTATCTGTAGACAGTATGAACATATTATATTTTCATTTTCTCATCTGAGCTTAATTACTATGAAATTGTTTTTATAAATGTCCATTTGTACATAATCATCATTCTGTACATCTTGTTACACTCTGGGATGCAACTGCATGCTCATTTCTATTTGCTTTCAGTAAAAAAAAAAAGAATAATTCCAGTCTCTCTAGAAATTACTTGTGCAGTAAAACCAATGTAGGTACAAGTACTACTTGCAGAGCTAGCAATGGTGGAAGAGGAAATAATCTACCTGGAGAGAAAGGTGGATGATTTGAAGCTATGCTTACATAGAGAGAGAAAACAAAACAAGGAATGGAGTTTGCTCTGGTGGCAGAGGAAACAAAAGCACCATTTCCTATGCGGTTTGGGTACTAAAAAGGAAATAAGAAGAGATCAAGACATGCCACTTGTACCGAGTTTAGCATGGGGTGAGAGGTTTTTTGATCATGGAAGGAAGGTTTCTTTTGATCTGGTGTCTGATAGGAGCATCTCTTGTGCAGATTTGATAGGTACAAGACTAATTAAACTTTGTAGCATTGGACGAAAGTTGGTGCAGGGCCTCTTCTTTTTTCCCTTTCAAATTATTAGTTACATGATACTTAATAATGTATGAAGAGGGTTTAAAAAAGAACATCCAATGTTGCATTTTATTAAAAAATATTATGAAATTAAGATCTTAATTTTGGATGTGTCAGGGCAGGAGATGGACAGACCGAGAAGACGTAGCAAATCAGGTTGCAGCAAGTCAAGTTGCAACATCAATTTCCTAGAGGGAGAGAGCAACACAGAGCAGCCAAGCAAATTATCTGAGGAAATTATCAAACTCTTGATAAATATCTTTCACAAATTAAACAAGAGCACCGAGCAACTTGATTATGATTCTAATTCAAGCCCTAAACTTAGCATCTCATGCATTAGCTCAAAAAGTATTGAATTTAAACCTTCTCCAAGCAACACCAGTTTGTCCAATGCTGATGATGCAACGAGAAACGATAAGGGTTTTAGCAGATTTATCAACCTTACGAGCGATTCTTTCGATATAAGCCGCATTGCCTTGTACATTCCACAAGTAAGAAGATTGAGGTACGTGCAATTATATTCTGAAAGCTAGAACTGAATATTGCGTTTTTAACTTCATATGTCAGCCCACGCACTCGTAAGGAAATTTACAAGATTCTGAGACAAGTTTTGAGAAATGTCAAAAAAACAAAAAAAAAATTAATAGATGGCGTAATTTATGTAATTTATCATATTTTTTTTGCTTTTTTTTTTTTTTAAACAATGCAGAGAATTGATTCAAAGACTTAGTTTTGTGGACTTGAGCCTAATGACATATAAGCAAAAGTTGGCATTTTGGATCAACATCTACAATTCCTGCATTATGCAAGTACTAACACTAAACTCCGTTTTCATCAATACATTTACCAAAAAAGGGTTATAATTGGTAATAGATAATTTGTTTGATAGGCATTTCTACATCACGGGTTACCGCCATCTCCTGATAAGCTGCTTGGATTGCTAAATAAGGTGAGAAACTTTACTTTCATGATTAATTTGAGGTTATAACTAAATCAAAGTGTATTGTTATTTTCTATTTAGGCTGCAGTAAATATAGGGGGAATTGTACTGAATGCTCTTGCAATTGAACATTTCATCTTAAGACAGTCTTCTTTTGATACAAATCCTGTAAGCAATCTATGTGCAAATATTTCTTTTCTCGGTTAACTAGAAAAATGCACTAATAAAATTCATTTAAAAAGGGTAAATTGGATGAAAGGAAAGGATTTTTACGAGATGCGTATGGACTGGAGTACCCCGAACCAAATGTCACATTTGCCTTGTGCAGAGGCAGTCGATCTTCACCAGCAGTAAGTAATGTATCTTTCTCAGTGTAGTTATAGTTAATCATATATGCCACAATAAACTAAAGAAACTAATTAACAAAATATGTTACTTTTTTTTAGTAAAGAAAAAGCTCACGACCTCCTTTTCATTAATCCTAGTTAGTCTAGGGTTTGAATTGAATAATAAAATATATGTATACAACTATACATGCATTTCAACCTTTTTATAAGGACAGTACAAGCAATATTCTGAGTTCTGACAACCTACCTATTGAGGCTTAAGCAAGGTTCACACTCGTTGATATTTGCATTTTACATGGGAATGTTAAGAACCTCATGTAATACATCAAATTTCTATTAATTATGAAAACTCATTTTATTTTCTGAAATTACTGTTGGAAAGTAAAAAGGAAAATTAGATGTCCTAATCCATCAGGCAACAGCCTTTATTTATAGGCTGAAAACCATGCTTCATCAAATCCTTTGATATATCCTTCTATAATTAATTTGCATCATCAAATCCTTTGATATATCCTTCTATAATTAATTTGCATTATCAAATCCTTTGATATATCCTTCTAAATTAATTTGCATCTCAAGGCAATTTCCTGCCTATTCAAGCCCTCCAGCTAAATCTCCATATCTCATTCAATCCCAAATTAATTTACAGTATATATTTCTATATCTTGATCAATCAATTTACCTTGATTGATCAATTACCTTTTGTGATGGCAATGACCATATACAACTCATAGCTGCAACAATTACAAAAAAAAGGGGCAAAATGCAAACTTCATAACATCTAACAGCAAATTAACAATCAGACATCTCTTTAATTCCTTCCTATGCTTGCATATGCAGTTGAGGGTGTACACTGCAGAAAATGTGACGCATGAGCTAGAGATTGCAAAAATAGAATACTTGGAATCATCGATAAAAATGGCTGGGAGAAGAAAAATTGTCATACCAAAACTCCTCTACTGGCACATGCGGGATTTTGCAGATGATATGGAGTCACTGCTAGAGTGGGTCCACAGCCAATTACCAAAACATGGATCGCTCAAGAAAGTAATAAAAGAGCTGTTAAGCAGCAACTCAAAAGTAAAATCACTGCTTTTAAAAGCTATTGAGATAGAGCCTTATTATGCAGAGTTTTGCTACTTGTTACCTATTTAGAGATATAAAAAAAATGAACAGTTGTGTTTTGATGAGGGATACTGGTATGTACGACTGAACCAATAAAATCTGGCCAATGAAGAGGAAAAACAAGGGCTTGTTAAATGTAATATTTCAGCTTTATTTGATCTGACTTTTGTTTTTTGTCGGTTGTTCCAGTTCCTTATCATTTTCCTTTGGGTTATTAATTTTGGTTTGAACATCAATATGTCCAATATTTACTAATTAACCAATTGGAACAACCTCAAATTTTGTCTCAAGCTGTTCTCAGACGTGGGATCAATGTTAGAACATCCAAACGGAATTCAAAAGATTTCAAACAAGTAAACAACTAATATACCGAGTACCAATGTTATCATAACCGGACCGGTTATCAACCAGGTTGAACTGTACTGTTGAACTTTTTTTTTTTAAATATAAAAATATCACCTATATTGATGCATTATAGTGATAAATAAACTGTGAAAAAGATAGATCTACAACTTTATTGGAACCTATAAACATAATACTTCATATCTCTTATATTTCTGACGAATTTAAACTAAGAACCACAAAATATATGTTCTTTTTTTCTGTCTTAATTATAATACTCATACTTAAATAATATATGTTGTAACATAATTCACAAAAAAATTATTCAAATACATATATTAAATATTTAAATATGAAAGTATCTTAAATGACCAACATAAATCAGAGACACGATATTAGATGCCTGAAATGACTTCTAAATGTACCGGACAGCTGTATGAATAAAGGAAAGAGATCTAAATAAAGATTACACGGCAGATATTGTGAACTTATTTGCTTCAATAAAGGAAAGAGATCTAAACAAGATTACATGGAAGATTTTGTGAACTTCCCTTATCAGCTTCAATAAAGGAAAGAAATCTAAATAAAATTTCATGACAGATTTTGTGAACTTCCCTAGCTTATTTAGTTATTTGCTTCAATGATGGAAAGAGATATAACTAAGATTATATGGCAGATTTTGTGAACTTCCCATATTTGTTTCTAATTACGTGCTTTGATTACGTTGCTTAAATAAGATTTTTTTTTTTTTTTTTTGTTATTTAAGAAATGCTATTAACTATACACGAACCACTATTGAACCGTGGGCTTTATGGTCCACTGGATCTGGTATTTTAGATAAAACGGCCGGGTTAACTAAAATTTTCCGATTCAATTACATACCCGGTTTATTCTGACTGGACCGAAACCAGACCTAATATACTTGGAGACTAAATTTTATATTCTTTTAGAAACTTGTATTATTGTTTTAGATAGTTTAAAAATCACTGTTTTTGGATAGTTCATAATATTTTAGATCAAATAATTATGTGGAGATCCAGATTAACAGTTAAAATATTAAAAATAGATATATGAATCCGTATATCTATCCGTAATATGCGTATTACCGCAGCCTTAAACCTCGGTTTATATACAATATATATAGACCGCGCTTGATGGTTCTCTGGGCCGTGCAACCCTAGTTTTTGACAGATGTTAGTTTACTCTTTTTGTAAAGGCCCAACAAGCGAGTAATACCATTTGCAAGGATACAAGCGCAATAATAAGCTTTTACCGGGAGAGAATACAGTAGGTGTCGAACGAACCCTCGCGAAGAACCTTTTCAAAACCCTTTCTTTGCGGCTCGTCTCCTTTTTAACCCCTCCTCTCCTCTCGGCGTTTTTCTCTATTTTCTCTTACCGCTAGCCAGGCCAGCCATGGCCTTAAACGCTCCAGTTCTCGTCTTGAGTAAGCCTCTCGCTCTCTCTCTGGTGTACGAGTTATTTCATTTCATTTTTAATGTTGACACATCCTCGGTGATGGACATCTGCACATCTAGACTGAGATCTAGCTTGTTGCATTTTGGAACCGCTTCTTGTTTTTTGTTTTTTGTTCTATTTTGCGATTTTATATCGAAACAAGCTTTGTAATCACACGGACAGAACCCTTCAAACAGTCCAAAACATGATCAGGCGATTTAGATTGTTTTCCGTTATAAGATCTTCGTGTTGAGCAATTTTTGACTTATCTGAAAAACCTTAGATCTTGCATTGACAAGCCCACCTTTTTTGTACTACTAGATCCATAAAAATAAAAATCAGCTTCGTACTTATGGGAATGTGTACCTTTTAGACCTAACTTACAATGTTTGTTTAGGGGCCTATTTATAATCTATATTTTTAATAATATAACAGTCGGACTATGCAGCAAAAAACTAAGAAAAAAGTATTGATTTATACTTTTTAACTAGATAAGTTCAACTCTTCTAACGTAGTTTTTCCAATATGTTCTGAACATTATTTTTCTCTTACTTGATCAGAGGATTCATTGAAAAGAGAATCTGGTGTGAGGGTTCAACATGGCAACATCCAAGCTGCTAAGGTTTCAATAGGCCCTCTCTCTCTCTCATTTTTTTTGTGGACTTAATGTTTTGGTTAAATGTTTAATTGGTTTGAATTTTGGTTGTACAGGGGGTGGCTGACATCATTCGTACAACATTGGGCCCCAGATCTATGTTGAAGATGCTTCTTGATGCTGGTGGAGGTGAGTCCTATGCACAGAGAAACACCAACTCTTATATACATAAGCGAGTATGCAAACACAAATTAAAAAGTTGCATATCCTAAGAAGACAAAGGCTTGTTCATTAGTGGTGTATTATATGTTCTGGAGAAAGTTCCCAGTGTTTTAGTCATAATTTCTTTTGTACCTAATTTTGTGTTTTTTTTTCTTTGACAAATTACACATGACATGACTGACTTTGCATCTTTTTTGCAAACAACCCTGTTCATCAAGGCAAGTTTGAGTCAGATGAAACTAAATGTTACATAAATTTTTGATACTAATTGATTAGAGGCTTTTATTCATACAATTTATGTAACATAGAATGCAGCTTGCTGTTTCCTTTGCATGATTTCAGTTTAATTTGGGTTCAGAGAAAATGCTTGGCAAACAATGGGGTAAACCTTCAAAATTTTAATAAAATATACTTATGCCGTAACTGCAAGCTGTTGTTGGTGTTATTTTAAAAAATCCTGTTATTATTATTGTGCTTGCTTTTCTAAATTTAACTTGCTGAAATGGAAACAGGGATTGTTGTGACAAATGATGGGAATGCAATTTTGCGTGAGTTAGACTTAGCACATCCTGCTGCCAAGGCAAGCATCACTAAAATCTACTCTTTTCTTTTGTCAAGTGTTAAATTTGAAGCGAGTATCTTTTACTTTACCCTTGTTTGATGGATTATTTTTAATTATTTGTAATTTCAGTCAATGATCGAGCTAAGTCGCACGCAAGATGAGGAGGTTGGTGATGGCACTACATCTGTAATTGTTCTTGGTATGTCATTACTATTTTTTTAAATGATAAACTATAGCTGTATTCAAGAAAAGATAGTAATTCCTTTGAAATTATGTTATAGCTGGAGAGATGCTCCATGTGGCACAAGCATTCATAGACAGGAACTACCATCCTACTGTTATCTGCCGAGGTATTAGCATACCATTTGAAGATGTATCTCATGCCTCAAGCTTTTTTTTATATTTTTTTTTACGTTAGTGCTAATTTCTTTTTTCTTATCTTTTTTAGCTTATACCAAAGCTCTAGAGGATGCAATTGCAGTGCTTGACAAGATTGCTATACCAGTTGATGTAAATGACCGTAAGTGCTGACCTAATTAATTGGTGCTTTTTTATTTTTGTTCTTATCTTTAGCAACATATATCACTCTTTTATGTTTATAATTTTTTTTTTGCAGACGCAACAATGCTGGGCCTGGTTAAAAGTTGCATTAGCACCAAATTTACTAGCCAGTTTGGTGATCTCATTGCTGTCAGTGCTTCTCTTTTTTGTTTCTTTCATATATGTGTGTGCGCACTTGCGCACGTGTGTACGCCGGTGATTAGTCTGTGGTTCATTTATAGCTTAGTTTCTAGAAACCTGGAAATCAACCATGCCATGTTTGTATTTTTGTATTTCTCATATTCTTTTCTAAAATGAAGCTGTGACAAAAAGTAGGGCTTTGTGTAGGACCAGAGCAACCTGCCCCGTGCACCCCATAGCCTGCCCTCACCCATTTAAAGGAAAAAAACCATACAATCGGGAAGGTTGGGTGACTAACAGTACAATATTTGTAATGGTTTATCCAGAGTACTTCTGTGTATGTTATCTAAAATACATTAGACCATATGACCATATACGGTGTATATAATAGCTAACTCTATTAACCACTTTATTGTAGGATCTTGCAATTGATGCAACCACAACGGTAGGTGTAGACCTAGGTCAGGGGATGCGTGAGGTTGACATTAAAAAATACATAAAAGTTGAGAAAGTGCCTGGTGGCCAGTTAGAGGACTCGAAAGTTTTGAAAGGGGTTATGTTTAACAAAGACATAGTTGCACCAGGGAAGATGCGTAGAAAGATAATCAACCCCCGGATTATGCTACTTGATTCCCCATTGGAGTATAAGAAGGGAGAGAATCAAACCAATGCCGAGCTTATGAAAGAAGAAGACTGGTGTGTGTTGAGATACCTTATTTCAATAGTGTTTTCCTGTGGATATACTGTTGAGCGGCATGATGAGTGTGGTACTCTGGTACTAGCCAGAATGAAGTTCAAATTCTAAAGACAAAAAAGAAGTTAAAACCAGCACTAACAAAAAAAATATTTAAGGAAAGATAACAATTTTAAATCTAGTGTGGAAACATTACTTGATGAGTGCAAAACAAAAATGAAAAATAGTCGTCATTTTTGCAATATTTGTCTGTCCACCACTCCACCAGCACTCCTATGTGTTTCCTTAATGTGAAATATAAACATATGGCTTTTTCTTTTTTAACTTAATGAAATATATTGTTTTGCTTTTGGTTTTCCTTTTTAATTTGAAGGGAGGTGCTTTTAAAAATGGAGGAAGAATACATTGAGAACTTGTGCGCACAAATCTTGAAATTCAAGCCTGACCTTGTCATAACTGAGAAAGGGCTAAGTGACCTGGCATGCCACTTCCTCAGCAAGGCTGGTGTCACTGCAATCCGACGGCTCAGAAAGACTGACAACAATCGCATTGCTAAGGCATGTGGTGCTACCATAGTTAACCGACCTGAGGAGTTGCAGGAGTCTGACATTGGGACTCGTGCAGGTTTGTTCGAGGTTAAGAAATTTGGGGATGAGTTCTTTGCTTTTATTGTTGACTGCCAGGACCCAAAGGCGTGCACAGTTTTGTTGAGGGGTGCAAGTAAGGATTTGTTAAATGAGGTTGAGCGAAATCTTCAGGTATGGTGCATGTAACATAATTGAGGTTTTTTTTAACCATATAGATTGGTTCGCAACTATACCTGTCTTTTACTGGTAGGATGTTTTCTCTTTTTTGTGGATATGGTTTTTGTTTAGGGTGTAAATTTTAGGTACGCATTGGTCTTTTTTGAGACTTTATGTGACTGGTAGTAGCAGCAAAAAAATATGTTTGTTTGTTCGGATTTTTGTGTCTGTTGGTTTACCTGTAGATAGTGTGAATTAGGTTGTTTTACTCTGAAATTGGCAGAACGTAAATCGGTTCCATGCCAAGCTATTCTGACATTGGGCATTTTTATGAAGGTTTTCTTCTTTTGTTGGTTTATTTGTGGCCTTAGGTTTTTTTTTCATTAAAGTTATTATTAATGCACATGCATTGACTTCACTATAATGGTGCCTGTACTCATCAGTTGCTCATATGATACCGCTATAAAATCTATTTAGTTTGTTACTGGCACTGATTTATGGCATTGGCTGTGCTGTCACCAATTTAGCAATGAGTTTCTTGTGTTCTGCTGAGAGCTAGTTAATATAATTTTCGGTGATATGACAGGATGCAATGGCAGTTGCACGCAACATATTGAAGAACCCTAAGCTTCTGCCAGGGGGTGGTGCAACCGAATTGACTGTGTCAGCTTCTCTCAAACAAAAGAGCTCTTCAGTTGAAGGCATTGAGAAGGTAATGCACCATATAACCATATTACATAAAACCGGAGCTGTCAAACTTAAAAAAGGCTTGGAGACCAACGTACACAAGTGCAACACAAAATATGTTAAACACCTTGTGCAGTTAATGAGATATGACTTATGTGTTGCTATATAATAGCTTTGAGACCAATGTACTCTTTTAGTAATATATGTTAAGGTGGCTTACTCAAATTGCCCCTCTTATTTGCTGGGATATACATGGTATTCTTGAAGTTTTTATGGTTATTAACAGAAGTGACTTCAAAAAAAGAAAGCTAATTAATTGAAAATATTTAACTAGTTCTAGTATATTGTTTTTACTTATTAACTTTTTTCATTTGAAATTTTAGTGGCCTTATGAAGCAGCTGCACTAGCTTTTGAGGCAATACCCAGGACCCTGGCTCAGAATTGTGGATTGAATGTCATTCGCACCATGACTCAACTCCAAGGAAAGGTATGATCGATATTAACATGTGAAATATCAGTGCTGGACCACTGGCACTAGCTCTAGCTTTTTTTGCTTTTCTTTTCTTTTTCTGCCATTAATATTGGAGTAAAGGCATATTAGTTCTTTTTAATGTTTTTTTCTTAATAATTTCTTTTTAAGTTTCGTTTTTTCTGGCTAATTAGAGATGAATTAAATTTTCTTGATTGTAGCATGCTAATGCTGAAAATGCATGGGTCGGAATTGATGGTAGCACTGGTGAGATGGTCGACATGAAGGATAGAAAGGCAATTCCTCTCTCAAGTTATTGATATATGGTTAGGACTTCAATAGGTTTATTGTTAATTTTACCCTGTTCAATTTATTGTAGATATGGGACTCGTACAATGTGAAGGCACAAACATTTAAGACAGCAATAGAGGCAGCATGCATGCTTCTACGCATAGATGACATTGTCAGTGGAATAAAGAAGAAACAGGCACCTGGTGCGGGCCCCGCACAAAAGCCGACAATTGAACAAGAGGGGGATGCTGATAATGAACAAATGATACCTGAGTAACCAGATATAACAAAGTTGTTTTTATTTGCTATATATCAACCGATGCTTTCCAGGATTTGTTTTCTGGGAAATTTTGCAGGATTTGTTGTGGTTGGTTAGATTTCCTTGATTAGGCTTTTCTGAATGGTTTGTTTAAATTGGGTTAGGCTAGATCTACATTAGTAGATTATTTTCTAATGTTGTTTTCTCTCTAATGTTTTTAATGTTTGTACTTTTGGTTATGAACTGTGAAGTAAATTCTCTTTTTCTTGTTTGAAGCTTTTAATTTCATACGCTATGCATTTGTGTAAACCTGGTTGCTCTATTCTTCGTTGTTGCAGGTTGTGATTAGCAATTTTACCGTATTCTGAAAATGTTTTCTGAGTATAAGATGGAACATTATGGTATCGTGTTGGTCTCTTGTTGACTTTGTGTGATTGTGAATTTGAGAGATTCGTTTTGGTGAATGAGTTTGTTAAAAATGATTTGGATGTATCTGCAGAAGCAACTGCTACGAATTCAATGTTTCTGTAGCCGGTTGTAATGATTGGCTTCTAATTAGAAGCGTCATCAGTTAGCTCAAGGAACCCTGCTAAAGTTCGCTTTTCCAAAAACTTTTGAACTAAAGAATGAACAATTAATATTGAGTGCTAATTTTTTTTCCCCTTGAATTGTTGAATGAGGTTCGCATACGCTTATGCAACACGTATGCGTAAAGACCTCTACACTTGATTAAATCATTGCAATGAATCATCAGTCAAAATTTTCAATTTTCAAAATTTCTTTCTCGATAGACAAATGTAATGATCTCCTACAGTGCGCAGATCCAAAAGGGAGTGTTTCACCTCTTTTCTTTCCAATACCCGAAGGGATATCCCCACAACCCCCAAGAACTGAACATCATAAAGTCTTATTCGAGTAACGTGATGTCTGAGGTTAAGGTTATTATGTTGCTTTGGAATAAATTGCAACTTAAATTAAACGTGTAGTAAGGAGTTTGACAAGCATGAGTAGGCACATAGTTCCATTTTCAAATAGAGCAAATTTGACTGAATCTCCCAATTAACAAACAGTAGATTATGGAACATCAGAGAAGCCAATAAAAATAGCACTTGTAAAGTTTGGCTGTGAACTACTTATTTATACATCCACTTGCCAATAATCAGCTTTAATACAAACCGGCCATGGCATAGCAAACTAGAGCACCACACGGGGCCATTACCTAAAACATCCTAACAAATGCCTCAGATGTTAAAAAGGTACATAATATAATAATAGGGTTAGAATAGTAAACTGCACTACGTTCGCGGGCGCTTGTTTTTCCACTGCCTGATGATGTACTGGAGCACCTCCTTCAGAGTTGCTTTCCGGCCTTCCCTGAAATTCCAGAGCTCTTGTACCACATACCGGCCACTCGGGTTGTACTCATTCAGCTCTGCCAGAGCTGTTTTTACAGCATTGCACACATCATCTCCAAAGTCAAGCCAGAGGCTGCGCAACTGGGGGTCATCTTCGTCCACCACTTCCTGTAAAATGGGTAACATGCAAATCAAAACTATTGGTATTGATATCATGCATGTTGGAGGCGGCACATAGGGATCTTACATTTTTTGTAGGCTACTTGCGCACACCTGTCAGGTGTTCAGAAACTGGTAGCTACTAATACAAAACATGAACAGCATGCAACAGTACTAGACCTTCCTGTACCAGTACGTACCAAAAATCTGAGATTGCAATTATTAAGATCAAAGCCAGCTGAACAAGTATACTGTTCCAAGAAAACCAGCTCTTCAATGTCAGATATTTGGTAAAGTACCAACCAAGAACCATACCGGTGTCTACCTCCTTGCCAGAACTTTCAATATAAACAGAAAGTCCAGAAGTTATCAGATTACAAACACACCAATTGACATCACTCTAAACCAAACAACCTTTTACATGTAGCGGGTGTAACAAGTATAGTTTACCTTTGTTACTCCACCAATCTCTACTCTTTTGTAAGGATGCCATGCTGGTTTCTTTAATTCCTCCTGCCATTGTGAAATTAACTCGGCTGCTCTCATTTCAGCATCTTCATAGCTACACTGTCTCTTGCAAGCAGCATGAAAGGGTTTTTCATCCAGCTCCCCCATTCTCTTTATACCAATCAAGGTCTTCTGCCCTGACAATATATCCTCTAATCCCTAGATTTACAATACAAACTGCTGTATTAACAAGAGCCAATATTCAACAATTCCAAACACCCACATACATGAGACACTCATAAGGAAAATGAATGTATTTACATGTCAAAGTGCAAATGCTATTCTTGTGATTCTTTACACATGCATCTGAAAACTATTCAAGGAGTGAGCAAAAATATTTAGAAACTGATAAACCCTAAACCCTAAACCCTAAACACTTAACAAAAGCTCACCCATCAAATTAGATACTATGCTGCTTCAAGCTTGTTTTGAGGCACAAATCAAACCCAAATATGAAATTATGTGTTCAAACAATCCAAACCAAGGAAAAATTTCCTGTGCACTCCAACAAAATTAAAAAAGACTACCAAATGAGAAGATTTCATGTGCCCCCATAAGAAATGAATTTACTCCTTTTTTGGCTCACTTGTACCAAAAGACATGGTAAGATGAGGGATTGTTTGTGCTTTTTTTTTTTGGGAGAATAATAAGGCAAAGCAAGAGGCATAGTGCAATACTTTGCTTTTTCTTCTTTTTTCAGTAGGGCCTCTACTGTTTTGTAAATTTTGTGGCAGTTAGCATCGCTTTTCATATTTTAAATTTGTGCAAAATAGTCACAAAAAAAAGAATAGGCTCGCACCGCAATGAGTTCTTTACGGATATCTTGTAACTCATCATTTCTCTGCCTCTCCTTCTTAATCAAGTCTCCACTTAGATCCTCCAGCCGCTTCTTCTCCAATTCAAGCTTATCATTTAACTTTGCCATTTTTTCATGGATTGCCTGGTCAGTCTCATCTCCTTCGCCTTCTAGATGCTTCATGACCTTCAAAGTACCATTCAATTGCTCAATCTCCAGTTCAAGCTCCTGCTTCTCGTGCAGTTGCTTTTCCAGTTGTAGCAACTTGGCAAATGCCTCCTCCTTTTCTCTCTGTTTCAATTTTAAACGAGCTATTTAATTTACAAAATTGTCAAATGCATAAAATACAACACTGCTCGTCATCAGGTTTCAGCTATTCGTTTCGATTTTACTCTCTAAGATATGCAAGTAAAATCCAGACATGGTGGGCTTTGTATGATTATATAGCAACAATAGCACAGATGGCCTTACAGGTCCAAGACCAGGTGAAGGCAAAAGATTGACCAAGTCTTAAAAAGTCAGAAGCAAAAGCTGTCAGGTAAAGTGTTTCCAAAAAAATGGAAAGTAATTGCACAGAGAAAGAGGGAGGGAGAGACCTTCTGGTCCTCAACAAGCTTTAGAACTTCTTCATCTGCTCTTTTTTGTACCATACTGGCTATCTCTAGTGAGCTATTCTCCATTGCTGCCTGAAATGGAGAAAGAAAACTCATTACTAACTGAGCCAATAACGTCAGCTCAGTACATAGCATCCCTGCAGCAATACCAGTGATCAGAAATACATCAGTAACACTTGTGATATCAGACAACTCACCAGCATTTGGTAACACAGTGTTAACTGCTAGGATAATTTATGCTTGATACAATTTTGGCCTCTTCACTGGACACCTTCCAGTAGTTCCAGCTCGCAGCAAGAACAATTTTTAAATTGACCACTGGAAATGATAACATAAATACCAAGTTCTGGTGAAGTCTAGGGCAGTTGCAGTCCCTTGTGCTTGTGTAACTACATACATTATTATACCTTTTGCTTCTCATCGTGCAGCTTCCTTTTGTCACCTTCACTGGCAGCCTCCAATCGATCAAGCTCACGGGTACGTGATTCAATCTCTTTTTTCTTGTTGTCAAGATCATGTTTCAACTTTTCATTCTCTTCAAATATCCTATGTGCGCTTTCCCTTGCTTTTCTTTGCAAACTTCTCATTTCTACACCCAGAAACATAAGCATTACAATACTGAGGCTACGGTATGCATAGTGCGGATTGGTCCGTATTACGGATCAATATTTTCATTGTCGGCATGATTTCCATATGAACATGTGCTTGCAGACTAAATTATATATTTGTTATAATTTCTTTACTATTTTTTTAGATAGCTAGAAAATAACTACTTTTGAATGGTCTACAAGTGATTTTCTACCTATCTAAGAAAAATAGTAAAAAAAAAAAAATCTGAAAAATGTAAAATTTGATCTACAAGTACATTTTCATATAGATCATGTTAAACGGTTCAGATCGATTGTTTGGACTTTCAAAATGGTGATATTGATCCAAAGGACCAATATGTGCTATGCATAGTACCGTAGCCTTGTACTAATTTCATATATGAGAAATACATGGTTCAAACTTTTTGGGTAAGTTCTAGATTTAGTTACATTAAAAAATGTCAACAGCAAATGAAACCGACAGGACCATACCATTGCTGAACCAAATTATGGCAAAACCAGTACAGCTAAATAGTATGCCAGGCATCACCAGTGCAGTGCTAGTGC
Organism: Carex pumila; assembly: GCA_033356055.1. NCBI lineage: Eukaryota > Viridiplantae > Streptophyta > Magnoliopsida > Poales > Cyperaceae > Carex > Carex pumila. The sequence goes on from JARJHM010000310.1 coordinate 35,725, forward strand.
TAAACGCAACAATTATTGTAATAGTTAATTTTAGCTACCCGTGTCAGTACATTACACCAAAAGATGAAGTACAAAATTTCAGACTATATCTCAAAAAAATAAAAAGAACACTGGTTTTGTAAGAACTGGTAGTTTACCTTCATTGTAGGAATCATGGAGCCTCTTTTTATCCTCCTCCAAGAGTGCCATCTGCAATGCTGTCTCATTAAATTTCACCTCTAAGTCATACAAAAATCTGTTTTTGGCCTCTATCTGGCTCGCCAGCATGGCAACTGTTTTAATGGTCTCCTTTGACCCCTGCTTCGCCACATCATCTACTGTTCTTAACTCCAGCTCCTGTTTCCCCCTTAGATAATTCCCAACAATGTTTTGTCCTCTATAATCCTCCTCCCGTGTAATCCAACCAAACGCCCCCTAATAATCAGGTAACAGTTAGGTTTTAGGAGGAAGAATAGGGAAGGAAAGGAGAATCTCCCAAAGAATTTACTAACACCTTATGCACTCTCTATTAGCAAATAAAATCCAGCACATCTCACTATTAGAACTATTTTAACAATTTCGGAAAGCTGCAAATAGTGCCTAAAAGTTACAAAGATGCGAATGGTATATTCCATTAAATATTTACACGTCTACTCCTTTACCAAGCATGCAGTGTCCGTTGAGATTGAACATTCCAAGGCACTTGACCTTGAATCATCTGACAGATGATGATACCACCAATTTCTATTTCTTTTTTGCCCACCTCTACACACTGAACTCCTCACCACTCTCCCCTCGCATCTTCCAAAATTTGCTCAACCATATGGAAATGCAATCGAGTTACAGGAGTTCATGCCAACTATAGCACTTACAGAAAAAACATAGTTTACCCACTGGAGATCAAATATCAGCAGATTTGGTACTGTCCTAAACATACATTTTTTTAGATTTCTTACTAATTTCTTCAGTTTGGGTACTGTTCTAATATCGACATAAGTTTGTTTACCGGCTTCCATGTATCTTTATTATTTTCTTTTGCTAATGTACTGAATTTTTTAATTTACATCAGTTCTGCATTACCTCTCCAAAAGGGTCAGCTAGAAACTCTTTCTTGCCACACTTCTTGGCCCTGAAATAGTTTTCAAACGCAATGGCGTCCTTGAATCCACTCCAGTTATCCTGGAATCGCACAATAATTGCGCGCTCATGCAATGGGACAATTTCTTCAGGGTTGAAGCGGGTTAGGTCCTCATTTACTAGGCTCGTAAGAACCCCTGTCCAGGGCCACACAAAGAGCTCTTCATTTGTCTGCTGGTGTGGCTGCTGCAGGTTACAAGGGGGAAAGGAGCGTTACAAGATGCCAAGACCTTATGTCATTGTAAAATTGATGTCGCAAAGAAGTTCTCAGAATTGATTTTCTTCAAAATGCATGTGAATTACATGCATTGTGCTGTGGTATAACTAAAATTTCAGTTTTTTCAGTTAAGTCCATGAGATAGCCTATTTTTTAAATTTGTTACTTCCATAGCCTTTAGCTTTAGCTTCAATATCTACTGTACCTTCATTGATGCAATCTGGCTCCTACCTTTCATTCTACAATCCTAAATTTGCCACTGTCCGACAATTCCAATTTAGTTTGCTGACTGTCCCCTGAACTTTTGGTGTATGCAAAAAAGAAAAAAAAATACAAAGCAAAAGAACAGCAATATATATACCTCATTCTGCTCAATTGGCTGTGCACGACTGGTAGACGCTTCAGCAGAGAAGCTGGTAGCAACCTTACCGTTACTGGTACTAATCACGACACTGGTTCCATTACCTATATCTGATTTCAGATACCTTGCAAGAGCTCTGTGATGGGCTACCTCTCTCGGCTTCCTTCTCGAGCTAGTAGTTGATGCTCCCACTCCAGTTGCATGCGCCAACAGATCTTTGTAAGTGTAACTCCGTTTCTTCTTCCCGGGACAGTACGGACACCGGTAGGTGCTGTCCGGGTTTACTACCCGTATGTGGGACCCGACTGGAGCGGATCGGAGCTGTAGGTATGATTTCTTCTCGTGGACTTCAAGATCCGAGTCGCTCAGCTCTGATTCTTCTGACTCGGATTCGGATTCAGGATCCGAGGCCGAGGGATGGTCCGACTCGTCCGGCATTAAATAGTATGTAAATGTGAAAGAGGGGATTGAAGAGGGAGAGGCTTCTTCGATACCCGAGAGAGAAAAATGCGATAGTAACAAGGAAAAGGAGGGGATTGTTAGGGTTTTAGGAGGGTATGATTGAAGAGTGTTTAATGTTATCCGAGTACGTTTTCTTGTTCTTGTTTGTTATGTTATGCGTTATGGCGCCACGACCACGAGTACAGATGATCAACGATCCAGATGGCGAAGTTTGATGACAAGTGGCAGACAACATTTCTCCTGCTCTTGGACATAGTGTAAAATATAAAAGCGGAAAATGAGGTAAAAGCACGTTTGGGATTTTTTTTTTATTTAGAATTACGTTAAAATATTTCATTCAAACAAGCTTCCTAAGCGTTGATTTTTTGTAACTAGTCGGTGGAGCAAAAAAAATCAAAACCACACCGGTCCTAGAGACCGGTGTAGCTAACTTTTCCTCAGCTCAGTCACTCGGCCACAAAAGATCTCAGAAAGCCCTACACCGATCCTAGGGATCGGTGGAGCTTTGTTCTCAAAATGCACCCCGCAGCCTTGCCCATTTCTCCTCTTTCTCCCCAGTCCGAGCCTTCTTCTCCAAACGGTGAGTTCTCCTATTTTTTTTTATTCTTTCAATATACTCAACCATTTCTCCATCCAATTGTTTCAAAATATTCAGATCGTCGAAGAGAATTAGAAACTCTTCAGATCTACGATTTTGATAAGATAAAAATTCTTTTTTTTAAATTTTTTTTATTTTAGCCGAATTAAAATAAATAACTAATTTAATTTAGTTTGTTTAGTATTTTTAGATTGTTTTTGTGAAATGTAGTGTGAAATTAGTATTTGGTGTAATTTAGTGTTAATTTGGAGTATATTTAGTGTTAATTTTAATTTAATATAATTTAGTGCTAGTGTAGTATTAATTTAGCGTTTATTTGATTTTAATTTAGTGTAATGTAGTGCTACTGTAGTGTTTATTTATAGTTCATTTAATGTTAATTTAGTGTAATTTAGTATTTATGTAGAATAAATTTGTGTAATTAAGTATTCATGTAGTATAATGTAACTTTTTAGTAATATGTATTATAATTTGTATAAAATTAGATAAATGTGTGATGACTCTCATGATGTTTAAAATTAGATAAAATTATAAATGTGTAAAATTAGTAATATTCATGAAGTTTAAAATTAGATAAAATTATAATGTATAAAATTAGTAATATTCAGGAAGTTTATTATTAAAATCACAATTAGATGATATGTTGTTTACATAAATTTTGATTATTGTAGTCATATGCTTGAAGAAAATGTTTGTTTATATAATTATGTGTGATGACTCTCATTAGTTGCAAAAATATTGTTTATCAAATTTTCTAACAGAGTCAATGGATAATGTGAATTATCTGGAGCTGTTGAAATTAGCACCACAGAACCACAGAGCATGGAAAGTTCGTGATATGGTAATTTTGATTATATATATTAATTATTTGTTGCAAATAAATATTATATGAAGTATTTGAAGGGTTTATATTGTTTTATTTCTTTTTGGCAGCCTTCCTCTTCATTGAACCAGATAAATTCACATAAGACTCGTATTACTTACAACAGTCGGATGGAAGATGCTCTGAAGAGATTAGGGTTGTATCAAATAGCTCGCCTCAATGATTGCAAGATTGATCCGCATTTGATTAGTGCTCTGGTTGAGAGGTGGAGGCCGGAGACCAATACATTTCATCTACCTGTCGGTGAGATGACAGTGACGTTGGAAGATGTTGCATGTCTATGGGGCTTACCGATTAAGGGTAATTAACTAATTAAAGTTGTTTATCGATTAGTTTAAAACACTATTTTTTTAAGGTGAATTGTTGATTGTATAATTCTTTTAATTTGCAGGTGACCCGATTACTGGCACCAGCGATACTGATTGGAACCCATACTTAGAGTATGATCTAGGGGCTGATCCGGCTCTGTTTTACGATGACCTCATTGAGACAATGCCATATAAATATAGGATTTATAATCCTAACACATCGAATGAACGATTGTCCGTCTCTGCTTATTCGATTAGACTGAAATGGGTGCGGGCCAAATTTAATCAACCCTTACAAGAGTGAGACAGTAATGAGAGAGCTGCACAGTACACCCGAGGTTTTTGTATGGATTTATTCGGGTCAGTTATGTTTTCGGATTCTAGTACGGATGGAGTCCCTGCGATGTACTTGCAATTCATTAATGATCTAGAGACTCCACAAGAATACAATTGGGGAGGTGCCGTACTCGCACATCTCTATCGAGAGTTGTCGCGTGCTTGCCTCGCAGGAGTAGACACGATAGCGGGTCTGATAGCATGCGGATAGGGTCATGCGCCAGTTTGGTAGGTACCAAGAGATTCCGCCTCCTCCTCCTCTACCATTTGATGAGATCAGTTATTTAAGAGAGGCGTGGCATCACGATGGCAACGCAACAAGGGATGGTTGTTGGAAGATTACTCATAGTGAGTTCATCGAGAAGCCTGCAATACTAATTAGAGAGCGGAGACCATATGACATGGGGAGGCATCATATATACATGCATTGGTTCAACGCGCGTGGTATGAGATCAGTGTATCTATCAGATAACAATCCGGAAGCTCTGCGACGTCAGCCTCCCCCGCGGACAGAAGATGTTGCAACAATGGCGTACGTTCCTCATGGTCATAGGCATTCTCGTGTGGTTCGTACATTATTTATTTTTTCAATCAAATTAGATTTTTCAATAATAATGTGCAATATGTCACAGTTCGAAATGTGTTATGCAGATTTCTCGAGAGATACAATTCACTATGCAGGCAATAGATATGGTGAAGATCCCGGGACAAATGGCATATGGCAAGCTGATGCTCGAGAATGCCCGTGCCATTATGGAGGATATTGATCAGATTCACATCTTCCGAGGCATACTCGAAAGTGCCGGGATCCCTACGGACTTGGACATGATCAATTTGAATGATGATTTCCCTGATCAGCATTACCATCGCCCTTCAGCTCCAGAGCCTCCCTCGACGTGGGACAACTTCATGAGCGGCACACAGCATGGACAGATTTCTCAGTTCATGATCGATGAACTAGCGGGAGGCATTAGTATGATGGGACCATCCACTTCAGGTTATGCTCCATCCACTTCAAATTATGCTCTTTCCACTGCAGATCCTGGAAATCTTACAGCAAATTATGTTCCATCCTACTGGGATCCACCTGTTGGAGACCGTACAAGACAGCCTACTCACCCGTACACTCCTGGGACTGGTGCCCTTGGACCACCGCGTGTGTGCCGACGAAGGAATTAACATGTTTCGACTGAGTAAGTGTCTCTATTAAACATGATACATTTTAATTGTTTTGATTAGATCCATCATGTATTGCATAATGAATGATACATTTTAATTTTTTTTTGTAGAGGTACTTAAAGAGTAATTAGATTGGATCCATTAATGTAAGATTAATGTTAAATTGACTTTAAATTTATGTTTAATGGACTATTGTAACTTTAATTAAACTGACTTTAATTATCCTTTAAATTATGCTTATTTGAATGTTTGTGGCATGACTAAATGTGTTGTTCAAATTATGCTTGTTTGAATTCTCCTGTACAAAAACTGTTTTAATTATGCTCTAGACCGAGTTTTACAAAACTGTTTTACATGCATATAGATTATGACTTAAGGGAAATTTTCATATAAAGAACACAAAATTTGGTGTAGCCAATTGGCGGGAATTAATCTTTAAAGTTCAGGTATGCAGAAAAATGCTGCTGCCTCAATGCCAGCAGATTCTCCTGTACAAAAACACATATTTCATTATGCTCTGGACCGATTTTTACAAAACTGTTTTACATGCATATAGATCATGACTTAAGGGAAATTTTCATATAAAGAACACAAAATTTGGTGTAGCCAATTGGCAGGAATTAATCTTTAAAGTTCAGGTGTGCAGAAAAATGCTGCTGCCTCAATGCCAGCAGATTCTCCTGTACAAAAACACATATTTCATTATGCTCTGGACCGAGTTTTACAAAACTGTTTTACATGCATATAGATCATGACTTAAAGTGAAATTTTCATATAAAAACACAAAATTTGGTGTAGCCAATTGGCAGAAATTAATCTTTAAAGTTCAGGTGTGCAGAAAAATGCTGCTGCCATATAAATGTCAACACAGCCAATTCTTGATACAATAAAAATGTCTAAATAAGATACATCCTAATAATACAATACAATGTCAACACAGCCAATTCTTAGAATAAAATAAAAATGTCTAAATAAGAAACATTAATGCATGTCATAACATGATATAATATAATTTGTAAACTTAGAAATTCCTAGGAGTTTATCGAGTCGATGCACCTCTTGATTACGCCTCTTTGCAGGAGCCTCCATTTTGTCCATAGCCATTTTAATTCGCTTGTGTTTTCTCCTACCCTTATTTACTTTATCCGGATCTGGCCTTATAACGGGGCCATTATACAATGGCCAATCTCGTTTATTTCCAAATTCATTGAAACGACCAGACCATGTGTTTATATAATTTTGTAAACTGTAATCGACACTGATAACGGGTCGAAGATGAGTCCATGCCTCAATGCATGGCCCAAATGCCCATGCAACCCAGTTGAAAATATTGATATTAAACTTGGTTGATGGTTCACTTTCTAGTAGGTACTATGTACCTAGATTAGACGCTTTGATGGCAGCCAAAAACGATGGCAGCACCTCGTAAGACTTTTCCCAACTCCCAAACAAGTCCGCAATTGCAAGTTCTCTACCTCTCCACAACTTGTTATACGAGGGCACTACTGTCCCAAATTTAACTTTAACCAGATGCTTGACCATTTTAATGCTTAACTCCATATCATCTTTCAAAGCCGGTTTAATAATATCAGCAATTACCCTAGAAGTCATTTGATGACTATCCAGCCTTTCAGCACTGCCAAAACATGTGTGGATAAACAGGTTGGTGGAAATTGTCCATGCACCTGTTGGTACTACAATTGCATACAGCTTCCATTTGCATTTAAAAGATCTACATTTAACTCTATACTTTGTTCTGTTGCTGTTTAGCACATCTAACTCTGTGTTTTTGGTTAGGTGAAATTTAGCAAGTTATGATATTAGTTTGGCTTTGGATTCAAACATTTGACCTTCAGCAAATTTTTCATCTAACCTGGGGGGGGGGGGGTTTGCAAAAATGCACGATCCGCGTATGGCATTGGCAATTCATCGTGGAATGATGAACATAAATGCTTAGGTCCTCGATTGAGGAATGGGATTGAGTTGTGCCAATCCTTCAATATTTCTCGGTCGTTCATTTCAGCCTCCGCTTCATCCATATCTGCATTCCATTCTTCATCCGAATCATCATCATCAAAAGAACGCCTATCAGATTCTGTGTCTTCATCTGATTGCTCACAAAGGCCGTCACCGGCCTCAACCGAAGGTGTGTAGGTGGGTACATGTACACTGCCCGAGTTAGGATCAAAGCCGGTCTGAACCGACGGTGTGTTACTACCTCCAGGCAAACTATCTGGACACGGATCATAACTGGTTTGGTTTCTAGCCTGGTGCACCTCAGCTACCAATTCTATAACCTTAAATCCAGCCACTTGAGCTGCAGTTTGTTTAATGACAACCCAAGTTCCCTCATTTTCTATCCGAAATAGTGAGAAATGGTACGATCCAGGCGGTGCTGTGTTCATACGTACCCTGATTGATTTGACTTGACTCGGAAGCAATTCAAGTCCAACGTATATTTGCCGTCTTATAATGGCAAAACTGGTAGAATCAGATACAGTAAAGGTAAATGCAGCCCCTATGTCATAACCAACACCTGTTGAAGTGCTTTGGAGGTTACCACCATAATACACATTGATCAATAGCAGTGACATTTTGCTGAACAAAAATCAAACACTAAATTAATAAACATATGAGTAAAAAAAAATACTAAATAAACATATGAGTAAAAAAAACACACTAAATATATAAACATATAAAAAAACACTACATAATATATGAGTACAGAAAAACAATAAATATAAACATTTGAGTAAAAAATAAACTAAATATAAATATATGAGTAAAAAAAACTCAAAATATAAACATATGAGTAAAAAAAACAAAAATATAAACATATGAGTAAAAAATAAACACTAAATCAAACTCTAAATTAACTCCAAATATTTTTTAATTTCACAACACTAAATATAAACATATGAGTAAAAAAAAACTCACAATAATAATCAGGAAACGATGCTGAATACAATGGTGGTGGCGATCTATTCATATGGCAACTCCTCTATTATATTGAAAAAAACGAAATAATGAAAAGAAAAATGAAAGAAGAATGGCGGCAGAGAAGTGAAGAAGGGAGAAGAGGGAAGAAGAAAGGTGCGGGATGTACAGAAATGCCTACGTTCTCCACCGATCCACAGGATCGGTGCAAAGATGGTTTTGAGGCTCCATCGGTCCTAGGGACCGGTGTAGGGTTAATTTTGTAGTTTTTCGTGCAGCGGTGTGTGGCAGGGCGAAATGGGTCTCCACCGGTCCCTAGGACCGGTGTGGTTTTGCTTTTTTTTGCTCCACCGATCCTAGGGATCGGTGGAGGCTAGTTACAGAAAATCAAATTTTAGAAGGCTTGTTTGAATGAAATATTTTAACGTAATTCTAAATAAATAAAAAATCCACGTTTGGAGCTGAATTTTTTTTATTAATAGAAAATAAATAAATAAAATATCGAAATACGGGATTGTTTTTTATTTTTTTCGGAATATAAGTAGAACGGGCTCAAATATTCCGTCTCATGAGACGAGACTAATTAATCCTTCTGGGTTCTTTAACCTAATTAATATTAACAACAGCTTAGTGGTGAAAAAAAAATCGGACAGAATAGAAAGACCCGTCCGAGAACCTTAATATAACTACTGAATAAGATATTTTTATATATATTATATTATATTTTGTTTTTGTATTATTATATTATAGAGAAATGTTGAGGTTTAGAAACCCTAGAAGGTGAAGAATTGACTCCAAAAACCTAGATCTTGAACCAACAAACGAGAGTTGAGGTTTAGGAACCTTAGGTATAGTCAATTGAACCTTTCTCAAGAGTTTAATACAAGGTACCAGCAAGAAATGCATCAACTCGAACTTGTAAGCTCTGTTCTGATAAATCAGTACGGGTCTTACAAGAGTGGTGCGGCCTACCCATACCAAGCCCACACGGCTTGGTGGGACAAGGTTGGTGCGGCCTAGCCGTACCAACTTGGTAAGACCCGTACCACTAGAGGCAAATCAGAGATGAAGTCTGAAACCCTTGAAACATCTTTTATCCTAAATCAAAACACAGTTTATACCTTTCCTTGCACAGTTACTATTCTATTGCATTGTTTGACTGCTTGAATTGATTCTTTAGAAAGATTAAATACCAAAACTCACTATTTCTCACTTCTAGTCTTTAGTTAAGATAAGTAGATTCTAGACAAGGAAACCGTCCCTGTGGATCGATATCCGATTATACTCCTCGATAGGGTTGTGCACTTGCAACCCTAATTGGAAGGTGTAACCACGGTTTTAAAAGGTACGCTCCCAAGCGTACCGAAACTTGCGTTGTGCTTTCAGGCAAACAGTTTTTGTAATTGAAATTTTGCTAATTGTTTATGTTATTAATTTCAAATATGTTAAACTAAATATTGTGCTGCCTCCTAGATTTACTTGCCAGTATATATTGGTTTACTTGCTTTACATACAGGTTTATATGCTTTAAAATGTGTTTGTAAACACATGTTTATATGTTCGTAACACAGATTTTTTAATTTTTATAAACACAGGTTTATATGCTTTAAAATGTGTTTGTAAACACAGGTTTATATGTTTGTAACAAATTTTTCAATGTTTGTAAACACAAGTTTATATGCTTTAAAATGTGTTTGTAAATACAAGTTTATATGCACAAATTTTCATTACTTTGTTTATGTTATTTTCTTGCCAATATATATTGGTTTACTTGCTTTACACATAGGTTTATATGCTTTAAAATGTGTTTGTAAACATAGATTTTAAATGTAATAAAACAACCATATACCGGATAATTAAATGCAAAAAATGTAAACATAGATTTTAAATACAAATTGGATAATTAAATGCAAAAAATATTGTTAGAAGGAAAATTGAGCACAATTTCCAGTATATAACAGTGAATTAGAAGAAATTAGCCCGAGTTATAGATAGAATATAACAGTGAATTCTAAGAAAAAAAAATCATATACTGGATTTAACAGTAACTATAATTAAATGGCTAACTAGAAAATTTAGTTTATTTACCTCTAAAGTGAAGAATTTAGAAATTATGTTCAGCACATCTCTGGACTTTCTGGTATTTCCTGGTGAATGGGTCAGTTTTTTATAGTATTTTCTAGTATAAATCAATCTTTCTTGATGTTTTTGAATTTTCTGGTATTTATTGGTAAAGTGGCTCGGTTTTTTCTTCTTATGATTTTTGGTGACAATTCAAACAGATGTTATGTAGTTTTTGTAACTGAAATTTTACTAATTGTTTATGTTATTAATTTCAAATATGTTAAACTAAATATTGTGCTCTCCTAGGTTTACTTGCCAGTATATATTGGTTTGCTTGATTTACACACATGTTTATATGTTCGTAACACAAATTTTTTAATTTTTATAAACACATGTTTATATGCTTGAAAATGTGTTTGTAAACACAGGTTTGTATGCTTTAAAATGTGTTTGTAAATACAGGTTTATATGCACAAATTTTCATTGCTTTGTTTATGTTGTTTTCTTGCCAGTATATATTGGTTTACTTGCTTTACACACATGTTTATATGCTTTAAAATGTGTTTGAAGAATAAATTTTAAAATGTGTTTGTAAACACAGATTTTTCAATGTTTGTAAACACAGGTTTATATGCTTTAAAATGTATTTGTAAACAGAGATTTATATGCACAAATTTTCAATGCTTTGTTTATGTTGTTTGCTTGCTAGTACATATTGATTTACATGCTTTACTTGTTCACATGTACTGTTCTTGGCACATTCTGCACAAATGAAGAAATTTTGTGCTGGGGGACGCCCTCAGGGATAGTACAAATTTAGAGTTGTAAATTTCGTGCTCGGGGATGCGCTTGGGGATTGGTTCCAGTTTAGATCTGTAAATTTTTGCTCGGGAATGCGCTTGGGGATTCGTTTTTGTTTTTAAAAATGAAAATTTAACGCATTTACAGTGAAAGTTAAACACTTGAATGCAGTAGATTAAACGCTTTTCTTTACATGTTTAAATTATATTATTGCTTTGCTGTATTTGGCAGTGCTTTTGTTAAATTTGTTTAACAGAGCGTTTTTTTCTTCATGCAGCGAAATTTTATACAATAAAGAAAGATTGGTACTGTTATTGCGCTGTATAAAGTAAAACCTGATCTTTTTGTCGCCGATATTCTAGAGATTGGGGGACGCGCACTGGTACTTTGTTTGGGGTACAATTATCAGCTTCCTATATTATATTATATTATATTATATTATATTATGAGATGGTCTACGGTGAATTACGAAGTAAAACGCGTTTCTACTTCACGCCGTATTTTTATTTTGAAAGTCCAAATGACCGATCCGAACCGTTAGATGTTTAATCCATATTGAAATATACTTGGAGACCAAATTTTATATTTTTTGGAATTTTTTTACTATTTATTAAGCATTTTTTTAAATTGCTGTTTTGCTGGGAACAGTAAAAAACAGTAAAATTTTATGGACCATCAGATCAGTGAATTTCAAAATTGCTTAATAAATAGTAAAACAATTCCAAAAAATGTAAAATTTGGTCTCCAAGCACATTTCAATATGGACAACAAAATGAACGATTTGGATCGACGTTTTGAACTTTAAAATCGCAAAATATGAGCGTGAAGTAAAATAGTCGCTTTACTTCGCAACTCACCGCAGCCCATCTCTTATATTATTATATTATATTATATTATGATTTTATATTATTATATTATATTATATTATGATTTTATATATATTATATTATATTATTATATTAATATACTTATATATATTATATTATGAGTAGAACTAGTTGTGCTTAAGTTCACCAGAGTATTTGGTGAGTTTAACTCCAAAACTCATTAAATCGGTTTCAAATGACCAATTTGAACCGTTAGAACCCACCTATCTTATGAGTGATGCGTTTACATGTGAAAATTTTAAACATTTGAATTAATTTAGTATAAAGTCAATCGGTCGAAATTAAAAGGTTAATAAATTAATTTCAGTGCATTCATTTTTTGAACGTTTTTTTACTGCTTGACTTTATACTAAATTAATTCGAACGTTTAAAATTTTCACATGTAGATGCATCACTCGTAAGGTAGGCGGGTTTCAATAGTTCGAATTCGTCATTTGAAACAGATTTGATGGATTTTGGAGTAATGCTCACCAAACACTTTGGTGAGCTTTAAGAACAAAATAGTTCTACTCATAATATAATATAAAAATATAAAAAATATAATATAATATAAAAATAATAATATAATATTATATAATATAATAATATTATAAGTATATTAATATAATAACATTATAAGTATATTAATATAATAATATTATAAGTATATTAATATAATAATATAATATAATATAATATATATAAAATCATAATATAATATGAGATGGGCTACGGTGAATTGCGAAGTAAATCGACTATTTTACTTCACGCTCATATTTTGCTATTTTAAAGTTCAAAATGTCGATCCGAATCATTCATCTTGCTCTCCATATTGAAATGTGCTTGGAGACCAAATTTTACATTTTTTGAAATTTGTTTACTATTTAATAAGTAATTCTGAAAGTCGCTAATTTGATGGTCCAGAAAATTTTATTGTTTTTACTGTTCATAGCAAAACAGCAATTTTTAAAAATGGTTAATAAATAGTAAAAAAATTTCAAAAAAAATATAAAATTTGGTCTCCAAATACATTTCAATATGGATTAAACATCCAACGGTTCGGATCGGTCGTTTGGACTTTCAAAATAAAAATACAGTATGAAATAGAAACACGTTTTACTTCGCAACTCACGATAGCCCATCTCATATAATATAATATAATATAATAATATAAAAAATAAAAATAATATTATAATATTGTAATCTTATTCGGTGGTAGTTATATTAAGGTTCTCGGATGGGTCTCACTTCCCCGTCCGGGCTGATTTTTCTTTTTTCTTTTTTACCAAAAAAGGTTTAGATATTTTTTGAAATTCTGGACGGGTCTTTCTCTCCCATCCAGTTTTTTTTCTAAAAATATTTGTAACAAAATTTATTTCCATGTGTTACACTCCAATTTAGGAGGGAAACCAATTCTATTAATTATAATGATAGAAGATTAAATCTTTCACCTCCTGTACCCTTCACCTCTAATATAATTTTATCAACCAAACACGATTCAATGGAAAGTTTTTGTTCTTTTTCATTCCCTCCCTTCCTGTACTCTCCATCCAAACAAGGTGTTAGATCAGTAATTAGTTTAAATTCAAAATAAATAATTTGTCGTCATAAATGATTATATTGTCATAGTCTACAATATTATCATATTCATCATTAAAAACAACCTTCCTGCAATTATGAAAATTAAATTCATTGATCACATCAACAATTTAGTAATTTCCTTCACATAGATTTTAAAAAGTTTCCATCATGCAAGACTGCAATTTCAATTCTGTTGTCATAGAAAAGACAATTAAAATTAATCTTTTACGATTATGTGGAATATGCTCGTATTACTTGCAAAGTAATTGTGAAATATTGTGTTGCACTTTTTAGACAAATTGTTAATTTAATAATATTACTAAATTAGCAAGTGATTCATATTCATAGCATTAAAATTGTAAGCGTCACATCATCATTTGAAAATGGGATAGAGATGTTCTATACAAGTGGAGCATCCTTTCTTAGCTGGAAAAGTAAATAGCACACGCAATTTTTTATTGAAAAAAAATGATAAATATAATTTTGACATGCATTTAAGATATTTTCTTAACATGGATCGATCTGGACTTATATATTTTTGGGAAAATTATTTGTCGCAACAAATAAATTAAACTATTTTATTTTAATAGAAGATATCTCTATGTTTCATTGTTTCCTGTGTGTATGTATTGCTCATGAGGATTTGAATCAAGGAGTAAAACTGTAGAAGTGTCATGTCATTGAATTTCTAACGAGCACTTACTGTAACCTGCAGTTGTACACTGACCAAAAAAAAATAGACCCGCTATAAAGCTCGAAAATCATTTATTTTAAAATGACTTATTTCTTAAATTCGTGCATTTTCAGAAATCTAATTACTTGAAGATTTTGAAGCCACGGAAAGAAACCATACAAAAGGTTTGCTATTAGACAACTTTTTTTTGTGAAGACAAATTGAATCTGCCACAAGGGTCGCTCATTCATCTCGTCTTCCATGTCTCACAGTTGAAGAGAAGTTTGACCTCTCATGCCGAAATTACCCTTGATTGGTCCAGAGTCGAAGGTGCGAATTGAACCTTTAGCCATCCTTGACAGGAGGTTGGTGAAGAAGGGTAATGTGGGTACAACACAAATCCTGGTAAAATAAAATGGTCTAACTTAGCAGATGAGGATGCCACCTGGGAGGATTATGAGTTCATGCGGGCTCAATTCCCTCGATTTCTCCTTGAGGACAAGTCGAATTTGAAGCAGGGAGGAGTGTAAGCAATGGAGTATGCTGATTTAGGAGTGTATACATAAAAATGTTTTCCTTTAATGAGTAGAGTAAGGGTGTTTTTAAGTTCATTAAGTTTCTTTGTGAACTCAACACTAAAATTTATTAGATTGACTTTAAATAATGAATTCGAACTTTCGAAATCTGTCTTTCTTATGAGTAACGTGTTTACATAAATTTTTTTTTTTTTTGAATTAATTTTGTATAGAGTCAAGTGGTAAAAAAAACTTTCAAGAAATTAATGTATTCAAAATAATTTATGACCATTTTAATTTTGACGGTTTGATTCTATTCTAAATTATTTCGAAAGTTTACCATTTTTATATGTAGTAAAGTAGATACATTTCAATAATTCGAATTCATCATTTGAAACAAATATAATTAATTTTATAATTGAGTTCATGAGAGGCTCAATAAACATAGAAACACTAGTTTTACTCTATTTTTAACTGTATGTTTTACTCGTACAATTTATACCACGACGAGAAGCGAGTCATCTTTTACTGTTTGAATTCCTTTCGAGTCCTGGATTTTCTTCTTAATATTTTTATCTTGAATTTATTAATTGAGTTCGTTTACTGTGTTAAATCACACATGGCTTGAGCTTTTTGAACAAAAGTTCGTTCATTCTCTTAAAATCGAGTGAAAACGGTTCCCTTAAAATCTCTCGAATTCGTATCCTCATTAGTTTTGTAAATAATGGTACGTAATTGTCGGACAGACATGGTATTGCCAAGTAATTAATCAAGAATAATTAGGAATAATCGAAAATAATCAGTTGATTAGTCGGAAAAATCTACAACAATTTAATCATTGCCAATAACTAATCGGCCAATTAATAGACGTAAATGGACATTTTTTACAACATTGATCCTTATCATTAACTAAAAAAAAACTTTTGATTTAATGCATCTAAACTGTTTGATATGCTTTAAGATTCGTACGGACTAGATCATAGAGCTGTAGTCGGGTTGGCTCTTTTTAAATTTTTTATTTTTTTTTGGTATCATTCATGACCCTTAGGTCTTACAACTGTTCCATCATCAGACATCTACTTACATCCTCAAAACATAAATCCAAACCCTGTCCTATCCCAACCCACTGATCTTCCCAAATTAGCTAATAGATGAGCCATTTGCAGTTTTGTATCATTCCTGTCACAGTGAATCGCACAAAGTTGATTACCACTCAAATTTTGTAGCTGCCATGCCTCACACACTTCATTAAAGGATCTCCAATCATGAATAATTGGTTGCTTATGAGCCAGGGAGTCAACACATTCCAAAGAGTCAGAGAACAGATAACTCTTTTCCCCTGATAATTGCAATAACATCCTATAACCCTCCAACACCGCATTCATTGCCTGTACTCGTTTTGAAGTCCATTGGACCACCATCCCCTGAATGAGAATAAAAAATCCGATACCCGATAACCCATCTGGCTACCAAGACCCATCCACATAGCATATTGGAGAGTTAATTGGTAACAGTTGCAATTGGGGTCCAACAGTAGTAACAGAAGTTGGTGGTTGGCGTACTGGTACGCTACAGTGAACCGTTTGGCAAATAGAAAGGATCTCCTTGTAGTATTTGAAACATGTTGTGAAATTTTGCTGCTTTCCGCCAATTACCGCCTCATTTCATATCCTCCATATTGCCCATGCCATGCAAATAAATCTCGTTAGATCCGTCTCAGCCAGGGTTGTCATAAAAAATGAGATAATTTCCTTGAAAGAACCCTGTAGCTGATCAGATCTCAAACTTATAGGCGATGCCAACCACACGGCCCTTGAGAAGTTGCATGAAAAGATCATGTGTTCAACAGACTCTGGTACCAATTGGCATCTCTGACAGGTTGTCGGTGCTGAGCTGATTCTTGCGCCTATGATGCCTCTAACCGGCAATGCTTGTGTCACACACCTCCAAATGAATAATTTCAGATCAGGCACCAATCCCTTGACCCCCCAAACCCTCAACCAGAAATTCTTACCATGCTGACTGCTAATGTTCTCTGTTTAAATTAGACGACCGAGATACGTTAACTATTTTTTTTTGTGTTAATGCAGATGATGCGGAATCAAATCTCTCCTAATCTCCAAAAAAAGTGTCTAGAAGTGTATTCTGACTTATTTAGATGAGATTTAACAAAAATAGATTTCATATCAGAATCGAAGGCGGTGTGACTAGTGTAGTACCAACTTTCTTTTATCCAGAATTGTTCAATCCGTGTTTGATTCACACAAATAATTTTAAAATTTATGCAGATCAAGTGTGCTCAAACTTTAATGTGAATCGGAAATCTTTGTTTTGATATTGAACCGAGTTTAATTCAAGATCCATCGAACTGTCTCCATTCCTTTCGTATTAGGCAAAATGGGGGAAGAGATCCACTTAATCCCATTTTCATTGCGATAAACCCATTTTTGTTATAACGGAATCTATAACAAAATTCTCTATAATATTTCACAGCATATTGTAGTTTTCATGAAGCTAAATAAGATACTTTTGTAAATATTAAACTATTTGGTGGCTTGATTATCAACTTTACTAAAAATAACATTTCTCTTAAAATAATCTAAAAATGACAAAAACTCTCTCTTTATTGCATAAAATCCGCTTTTATAGGACGTTTTCTTTATATTATACTGACATTAGGTCTAACAACATTGAAGTTAACATAAGACATGCTCAATTAACGTGATCGTACGAAATGTAATTTGTCTTAAAATTGATTAAATTGCACCTAGAATGATTTTTTTTTTTTGTTAAAATATAGAAGGATAATGAACAAGAGATGACATGTGAGAAAAAAAAATTATTTTGTATTTTTTTTCTGTGCATCTGTGCACAGATTTGATTCCATATATTTTCTTATGGATCAACTTTTTCATTATCAAGAGACCACCTAACACTATTCGGATCATAAATCTCATCTCATTAAAATTCTCACAAATAAAAAAAATAAAAAAATAGCTCCAAACGCATCCTAAAAATTTCCGTATATTAGACTTAAAAATTTCTGGATGCGTTTGAAAATTTCCGACCTAACCCGACCTAAACCCGGTTCAAAATTTCAAATTGAAACTCAAACACAAAAATGCATTCCATCCGGACTCTTCGGAGGAAGAAAGCAACGACAAAAGCTCTCTTGTCTCGGAAAGCGTTTCTTCTGAGGGGTCCAGATTCAACATAGCAGAGATACATCTGGAGATGTGACTCATGCGAGCCATATAAAGGAGAGGATGCTGATGATAGTAGGAGTCAAATCTGCTGCTTTTTTATAGAAAAGCAGCAGGTTGCTTTTTTCGAATCTAACCGTTCAAATTTATTGAGATTTGTGTATAAAAGAGTTTTTTTATAGAAATATGTGAATATAAAATTTTGAACGGTTAGATTCGGAAAGAAAAACAGCAGATTGATATCCATGATAGTAAACTCGAAAATCCCAAACTCCGACAGTCGAGGGAGCAGATATCGATGCAGTGTGTTGGACCGTTGATTCCAGACTGGCCTGGGCCGGGCCTCGTTGATCAGCGGTTCGGGTTAAAACAAGATCAAATCCGAATACAATGAGATAGTAATGCGACTGGCCCAACACGGACCCATTCCATTTTCTAACATTATACACAATTTTGCACGAAGCAATTAAAAATATTTGTCAACAAGTCGTAATAAATAAGCCCAAATTGGGTTCATTAGGTAGCTCCAGGTTAGCCAAGTACGTAAAACTGTTAACATTTTTCTAATTATAAACCACTATGATTATATAGAAAATGAGCACATAAAAATATTTAAAGATAATATTGGGAGGTCAAATATGAAGTAGACCCCTTTCTTTACCACAACAAAGGAAAAACACATTGATCGTTTCGTGTTAGTAGTAAGAAAGACAAAAAAAGTAACGAGTCTTTAAAATTCAAAAATTAACTGCAAAGGTCGACACAGAGCTGATAAATGGTATCAGTGGCATTTGGACTTTGGAGACTATATGTGCGCATTTTATTGGTTGCTTCGCATGTCAAATTTAGTTGATTTCCAAGTTGCGATGACTGAAAAAAAATAAATAAATAAATAAGAAAGAGAGCATTACAACGTGTCATTAGCAAAAGAAACATTGGCAAAGAGATGTTACAGGGGTGCTCTGCAATGTGATAAGAAAAGTACGATATATCAAGCTGGTATAGTGGTATTGACTCTGTAACCGGTAGAATAGTACATAGTATTAAGTGCACTTACGAGACAAGAAGTACCAGAACGGGAACTGGAACAAGACCATTTGGAAGTGGGGATGCAGCTCAAATAGTGGCACCAACTACACTTCTGACTTACATTCATCCCTGAAAATAGAACCAGAAGTCCCACCACAAACCTAATACAAATGATTTTTTTTTTCTAGTTAGAAAAGTTCAGCTCATAATTTTTTTATTAAATTACGAAAAGGCTCATGTATATCCTCACTTAAAATCACATAACTATTTTTCTTAAATTAGGACTTTATGTTGTTTTAGCTTATTTATCCAACTACCTTCCCCAAAAACCAATGACAAATGAAATGCAGAACATTTTTTTGTTTGAGGGATCAAATGCCTTCAAAATTTATGCTTCCATTCCTACATTTTTTATGATAAAATAAAATTTGGAAAACTCAAATGATAGAATAAACCTATCTCTACGTGCACGTACAATATTGCAACATTTTGACTTAGTTCTGATAACCATGAAGAGCCTATAAGAATACCATGCATAAAATTTGTCCACAATAGTTAGATTGCACAGTCCTCTTGATATCCATCAAAAAGTCCAAACCAAAAATTGACATTTTCTAACCTTTCACGCGCATGTAGAGAAAGTGATTTAGACAATATGTGACAGTTTTATGTTGTCATTTGAGCTTTATGTTTTTTATATTGAATTTAAAAAAAAATGAATCCGGAGGCCAAATTTTGGAAGTGTTTGATTTCTCTTTATTTTGCTCTATCCTTAAATTGGAAAAACATAGCATTTGCAAGATTATGTTCCTCACAGTATCACGCTCTTAGTCCTAACAATTCCTTCAAGAAATATGACATTCTATTTACTTATTCTCAAACCATTTTTTTACAGTCAGAAGATTAATACAAAAGAGAGTATATTTGAACAAACCTCTAGACTATATTAAGCCGTGAAACAAAAATGTTACGAACTTACCAAAGAGCAAGAAGGATTGAGGCAATAATCAGGAGAATAAGCTGGTATATCTTGTATTTACGCTTGGTTGGTGCTTGATACACCAGAGGAGCATTTTTGTTATTTATGTAGCCAAATTGTGGCCTGATTAGGATGATAAATCCTAGTAAAAATCCAGAGATAAATCCTCCAATATGAGCAGAATTATCCACATGGGGTAATATTCCAACCGCCAAATTTATCACAATTATGATAACCAAGGTGAACAAAGCTGCAAGCTACAGAAAAGATGGACATATGATGTTAGTAGTGATATAAACAATATTAATTAAACAGTAAGAACAGAAGTACAATATGGTTATGGCGATGATTACAAATTTGGATGAAGTTAAATAGAACAAAATATTTTTTTAAACCTTGTATTTTTAAGAAAAAATTGAAGAAAGGAACCACAATGTATGGTACCAATATGCTGTGAAATTGACCAGGAGTACTTCTTTTTGGTTTGATCAATGTTTGGTCCATATCTTTACAGTGAATTAGAGATTTACTGAGGTTGAAATCAATTATCTAATTTAGAGAGTCAACTACACAGAAATGAAAGAAAAAACTGGCAGTTTTGAAATGCCAAGTAAACATGGGGTTGAAATAGGTACCTTGTTTTCATAGATAGTCCAATTGGTAAGGAGCTCAGAAAGCATAGAGCCTAATAAACCAAAGAGAGCTCCAGAGGCACCTACAGATATGCTATCTTGCATGAAGAGGGCTGATAGTAAACTCCCGCCTATCCCACTTATCACATACAACATTCCTATTTTCACTGTCAATTAATAAGAACAACAAATGAAAACAAGAAAATGTAAGTAAAGAGTGAAATTAAGTTTAGACGGAGGATTGTAGTTTTGTTATTTTTGTTTTACAAGGTACAAAATAATGTAGTTGGTGGTGATAAAGATTTACAATTGCACATATATATATATAATGTATAACACATGACTAATATAGGACAAGCAGTGTCATAGAGCAAAGGTTTACAAGGCTTCCAGGATTAATCAACGACGATTAAAAAACAAACTAAATGATACTTCTGGGATGGCGATCAAAATTTTCTCTCTTCTTCTTTTTTGGGTAATAATCCTTGTGGACAAAGCCTTCCAATATGATAATATCATGATGCATTCCTAAGTTCCCCATTCAAAAACCCAAACTAAGCAGAATGAAAACACATATAGGAAAATTAATATATAGTATCGAAAAAAAATGTATTAAATCTTATCTATAAAGACAGGTAGGAGCCAAATTAGGATTAGACTTTACAGTCACAAGTTGCATCAACTTTTAACTTAAATAAAAATTACCAATACCAGTCATAACTGCCAATATAATAATTCATCAATGTATCTCTCGTCTTGCCACAAAACCCCAACTAACCACAAATCAAACCAAACAGAAAAAGGAGATTATTCTAGTCTGTCCCTTGCTCTGAGAGTTATTGGTTTATGGCTAAAAGAGAGAGCATCTTCGGAATCAGGATTAGACCGAAAAAGACAAGCAAAGCACTAATAATACTTCTTTTTCTAATTGTTTTAGAATATGATGCGCACCAAAGCCAAATTCTTGTTCAAGGCGGATGCCAATTAAGATAAGGCTGAACATGTTGGCAAATATGTGAACAACACCTCCATGCAACCAGATGCAAGTGAACATGCGCCAACTCTGCCCCCCACTTACCACATTGCTCAGTGCCAAAGCACCCATCTTTAATAACCTGTTTAATAGATTTTTACGATGTTCACATAAGATAAAAATACAAAAATAAGATTCCCATCTGTTATTGTAACAATTAGGAAGTTATTGGTTAGACACTAATTTTGAACAAACAAGTTCGACGAACATGGGTCCGTTGGAATTTTAAAGTTAATTTTCGTTGTACAAAGCATTCATAATTCCAAATATGATATTATCACGGTCAAGTGAAGTGGTCACCTGCCCACTAGTGGTTTAAGTGTCAGCAAATTTACTTTTGTTTTTGTTCTTCAAGTGTCACTCTTGCGAATATTTTTGGTTAAATATAGGCTATTAGGTTCAGGTCCAAATTGGTATGAGCTACAGGGCAACTGTCAATGGACACATCAAATTGTACGATATACACTTGAATTCCTTGTTATTACAAGACTGCAAATGAAAACAAACCACTTATCTGCAACAAAACCTTAAAAAAACGGGTCTGGAAAACTAGTTCTGCTAGTTGGATTTCTTTGGTACAGCGCAAATTACACAAACTAAAAGGTAAAATAAATTAATTAATTAATAGAACAGAAAAAAATTTTTGAAAGCTTACGTAGCAGAAGAGGGCCCAAGGAGAGGGTTCTGGCGAATTGGCTGGAAAGAGAACCTTCCCAGCTCCGATCGAAGTATGCAACGAGAGGATGACGTCACCCCTTCCACCTTGGCGAGTCCTGATTCGTTCTTGGGGCAGTTGTTAACGTACATTGTGAGGACGAAAAGCGCCACGTCGGCAACGACGAACAGAGGTACAAGCCAGGGGAACCATCTCTTAAACAATCGGAACTCGACTGATCTGCCACGTGGCGCAACCCCATCACCCTTCCGATGCAAGGGTAACGCGTCTTCTCCCTTCCGTTTCCCCATTTTCTTCAAATTTAGTTTTTGTAGGGGGCAAATTGACAAATTGAGGACAGGAACTTTTTAGAAAGGAAATTGTACGTCGTAAGTGTTAAATGGAAGCTAATGGAGGGTAAAAGGAAGATTGAATGAGAGAGATTAATTGCGATTGATTAATTAATCTCTCTCTGATCAGGAATTAGTGGAGGGTTTTCTCACTAGGAGAAGTTTTCTCCTCCTTTCTACGTCCCTCGACCATTGTAGAACAAATGCAGGGTGCGATTCTAAAAAGAGAAAGACCGAGATCACTAATCAGTTAACGCTTTTACGAAAATTTGTCAAGAGAATAGGAAATTGATCGAGAAAAGAAAAAAAAAATGAAAGAGGAAGTTTTACAGGCGGGAAAACGAACTGTAGTTTTTCTGTGGCATTTAGGTAAACCTAATTGTGTAACGGTATCTATTATCAAACAATATCAGCTTATCCTCTCTTCAATTCACCATATGTTTTATATCAATTAATAAAAAGATTAACATTGGGGCTACGGTTGCCTAAATTGCACAAATCGATTCTTCTTTCAGTGCTCCTTGCATCATGATTTGCATACAGCTGACACACAAGCTGCCACACAACTTAAAATCCAGACCAAGGTTTTGTTCCTAGTCTCGGCTACTATGTTTAGTAAACTAGCTAGCTGGAGAGAAGAGGGAGAGGTTAAAATTCGATTGGAAGTTACATTTGAGTTTTGGCCAAAAAGTGTAGAAAATATCTTGTAGTTGTATTCTGCCAAAATGGAAATTTTCATACCTTATTAAATCAGACTATATATTGCATTTTATGAAATATATAATAAATGTTGTACCAACGACAAATGCGTAACCAATATCTGTCAAATGATTATCTCAGCTTTAAGTTTATTCCGAGAGTGGTGGAAAAAGTGATAGTAAAAAAATATCAGCAAATTTTCAAAAGTTGCATGCATCCGGTGAGCGAATTTCTTTGAAATAAAAAACAAAAATTGCTTGAAGGTTGACATGACCATGGTGCATGCATTACATACACTGCACTGAACACTAAAATAAGGTGTCAAAGTCTGGCCCATGCCCCCATGTAGGGATCATGCATCCCTGAGAACATATTTGTTCGCTTAAAATTACCAGACATTCTAAAAAATACCATTGCTACATTAATCTTACTTTTTTACATTGAATAGAAACACTTTTGTTGTCAATAATGCAAAAGTTCTTATATTGGTAATTTGCAATTTTAGTTCTCTCATATACTCCTTAATTAGAATTACATATTTATAATGTTCATATAATTAGAAAGACTGATATGTATGAGATGTCTTCCGGGCAGAGTTATGTGACCTCGGAGCAATCTCGAATGATCTCCGAATGGTGATCAGGGACTTCAATGCCTAAAGACATAAAAGAGAGCCACAGGAGATCACCTTGAATTAAGGGTTTAATTATGTCATCTGATCTGATTGGAGCTAATAGAACTCAAACGGAAAAAAGAAAAAAAAAAAAAAAAAAAAAAAAAAAAAAAAAAAAAAAAAAAAAACGATTAACCTAGGCTCTATTGTCTTACTAGATAGGTTCTTTGTAAAAAATCTGTGAGAATTTCCATGCTTCAACTATGAGGCGTACTCCTATTCCGTATCCTATCAGAACATAATCCTCTGATCCTCAAATATTAAGAAGGGCGTCCAGCGTATCCCACACGGCCACACCTCAGATCAAGAGAAAATAAATATTGAAGAAGGCCTTGTGAGTTATGACAACCCCTTCACTGACAAACAAGTAAAAAAAAACAAATAGTGTTCAAATGGAGTAGACAAGGCCATTGGTCCAGATGGATTCTGTGTGGTGATTTACTAGATTTTTGGGATACTATATATCAAGACATACCCTCATGACCATCATTCCGGCCTTGCATAATGATCCTCTGCATGTCTCCACGACTCCACCATCAATAAGAATATCAAAGTCTTGATAATCAATGGCTACATGCGCATTAGTCTATAGAATTGCAGCTGTAAGCGTTACAAAATCCTTGTAGCGGGGAAACAATGTTTTGACTTGTAATTTTTGATGCTCTAACTTATAATTCTAATTATCAAGAGAAGAGTTGAAATGCACTATCTTTTTGTGCTCCTAACGTGCACCCTCCTTTTATATCTTCATTTTCAAAGTTTAAAAATCGATTCAAACATTCCAGTGTGTTCTTCATATTAAAATGTACTTGGAGACCAAATTTTACACTTTTTAGAATTTTTTTACTATTTTTTCAGAATTTTTGATTAAACTAAACAATAATAAAAAAAAATCAACAAAGTGATGATTTTCAATGTGCATTAAAGAATTTAAAAAATATATAATTCAAACAACAATTATTTTGTAGTAGATATGCAACAAATTTTTCAGTTAGATAATATATATATCGAATACATTTTTTTTTTCTTAAAACATTTATACTCATCTGTATCATGATAAAATTATTTACACGATTATACAGTACATTATTAGAAAGATAAACTCTTAAATTTATATTTTCCTTGTTTAAGGAATAGGATCATATGTTTGTTAATTTTTTTAAAAGGCTCATTATAATAATCATATTTTGAGGAATTTAAATTATTGGATTACTGATGAGCATATATGCATTAATTTGATGTATTGTGATTCAAGTTTACAACAACGATACTGTCATGAATGCAAGAATTAAATAATAATATATATTCTCATTTCTATCTACTAATTGGACATCAAAATTTAATTAAATAAAACAATGTCAAATAAGTAAAATATCAATTTAAGAGTTTATTTTTCTAATAATGTACTATAATCATGTAAATAATTTCATCGCGATGTAAATTAGTATAAATACTAAAAAAAAATGTATTGAATATATATTATATAACTGAAAAATTTGTAGCATGTCTACAAAAAAAAAAATTGTTTGAATTACATATTCTTTAAATAAAATTATTTACTCATTAACGTTTAATAAGAAATAATAAAGTGACAAATATGATAAGAGTAAATAGGAGATAGGATAGAGAGAGAAGGGAAGAGGGGAAAGTGAGGGCCGGACAAGGATACTTTGTTATTTATTTTAGAAAAAAGGCATTTTATTTGAAAATTTTAGAAGGTACGGCAATTTGCGAAGTGTCCCGACTTATTGTTTAAATTTTAAGCATGATCATAATTCAACGACTTCAATGAAGTTAGTGACAAACTAATACCCCATTCTCCATAATAAATAATAATAAAAGAAGAGAGTGTGGAATGAAAAAACTTGGTGAGATGTCAACAACGAGATATTTGTGCAATTCATTCTACATTTGTTCAGCGAAAGTAAAAGGATATAACAACTAAGAAGCCTTCTTATGCTTCCCCTCTATTGCTTGATTGCAGAACCTCCCAAATTTTGGGGGAGGTAACATACGCATTGATAGCCTCCATTTAACCATTAAACCCCGACCATTAATTTCAATCAAACAAAACTAATATATCAGCATCCCCTTACCCCGACTAAAACCCATCCAGGCATGGACTCTTTAAGCAAACACAAGATAGAAACAAGCACTCAATCTAAGCTCAATTCCAGATGCTTTACACTATATATACTACAAGGATAAATTCAGATAAGCATGACCTATTATTCAGAGTACAAAATTTTAATCCCCGAAACTCTTTCACAATTATTTTGCCTTATCATGATTCAATTCCCATAGATGTTTTTCAAATATAGGCATGACACAGGTGCCTAGAGATTTGCATGGAAGGAGATGCGTCATGCAGTATTTGTGCAATTAGAGATACTTGACCATGCCGCGACCCTCCACACTTAATTTAGATGCCTGGAGGTTCTTCTTTTTTGGGGCCTTCAGTTGCTGTAGCTTCTTTTGCATCTGATTACATACAATTTTAAATTTCACAGATAAATATACAACTTATATTAATGTACAGAAGAAGTTCAATCAAAGGAAATTTTATTTTCCATCACAATATGTTTTCTGCAAACTATAATGAACACAGCTCAATACAGAAATTTAAATAACAGCCTACCACTAATGGCATACTTCTGATAATAACTGGTACACTTAAAATTCTTCCAAGTATGTCTCTAAATCTCATATGTTATTTTCAAGGAAAATGCTTGTGTACAGATGCAATTGTAATATGAAAAATTGATATTAGGAAAGTGAATAGAGGGAAAACACGACACCTTTTGGCGCCTTGGGTCAGGCACATTTTGCTTAGCACGGGCCCGTATCTCTTCCGGGTCAACCTTCGACTGAGGTCGTATCATGTAATCAAGTGCTGATGCTTCTGGCCTTGTGGTGTATTGCCTTGATGAACCACCCTGGCTTGACTTACGACCCCTAAAATTTACCCCATTGGTCAAATTTTCCAACCAAAGTATATTTTCTTGGAAGACTTGGCACCACAGCACTCGAAAGGGCCAAACTTTATAACAATGATGACTATTATGTTATTATTACTAGTACTTCACCTGGAAGTTCTGTTCATGAATACCCTTTTGTACCATCTCATCATTTTTTTTTTCCCAATTTTCAAACATTAAATAGTAATCTGCTAAAATCAGAGTTTCTCTTACAATCATCAGCAAAGGCCAAACAAGTATGTAGTCACACTACTTCAAAAAAAAACCGTTAGGGTCCACTAAAAAAATAGACCGGGGAGTGGGAGAGTAAATAATTGAGAACTTACTGAGATGAACCGGCCAAATCAAGATCATCATCTCTTGATGCTAATCCGGAATCACTTGTCATTGGCCTTCATTCACCAAACAATAACAGTAAGAATTTGAGAACAAGCTTTTCAAATAGCAAAAAGAAACAAAAGTAGGATTATCATAAAATCAAGAAAAATAAATCAAGAAAAAATAAATACTTCTTAGAAGCTGGTCTACGATACTGGACCCGCTCATCGTCATAGTTCCTCATATCCTCAAACCGGAGGCTTTTGTTGAATATAGGCCGGCTCTGTATATCATAATTTTGACATGAAGTAAGAAAAGATACATTTTCAGTATCCTAAAGTGTATATATACTTTACAGCTCTAGAACAACCACTGTAAATGCTATGCAGCAAAGCAAAGAATTGCAAAATCCCAAATATTTACCAAAAAGACATGTCCTAGACCATTAATAGGTTTAAGAGGTTAATTCACCCCACTGCTGTTGAAAGTGTTGAAAGTGCATAGGAGATCTACACTCACCCATTTGTCCACCAATTCCTTGGCTATTTTCCTATTTGCTGTTGTTTCCTCATCAGATTTTGACAAAAACATGATAACCTACAAACCAAAGTAAACAAAAAGTAATTGAACTCATGTTACAAGAGAATCATGCTAACTATGGACATTCTGCAGTTACCAGGAATAGTATATTTGTCACGTGGAATATTTTAATTATCTTAACAAAAAGCATAGACAAACACAACATTAGGCTTTAATTACCATGGCAAAGCACTTAATGTAACAACCGCACAGTATACAGTCATTCCCAGTACCCTTAAAAAGTTTTTAACTGTTCTAGGCAAAAATGCAAACCTTGCCCAGACCACTTTTCTTCAGCTGTTCTCTCCTGTCATACTGGTCAAGATCTATCGGAAACTGCAACACAAATTCCAAATTTCAAATATTAAACAACATACCCCCATGAGTGTGCACAACTATCCATCTAGTAGCAAAGCATGCCAAATAAAGAGCTCAAAATAAAAACTTACATCAGTAAGTATATTGAGAATGGCGCTTCTGATGTTATTATTTGGTAAACTTCCATCAGGCAATGGCTCAAGCCAGTTTTTTAATAGGGTCAACACACCATGGTCTAAGAACTCTTGTTGTAGCTTCTTTCTGCCGCACAAATATATATAACACATTAGGGTCATTGCTCTCTAATGTAAATAAATGCTATTTCTTGTGATGAGCTCCAGCAATCCTAAAACTAAAATATGTACTAGCATAACTTTTTATGCATTCCATTGCAAGACTTGAGCTCAACACGCATAACCTCACAGCTTATTTAGTTTTACAGGAATGAATTTGGAAAAACAGTACTATCAGCATCAATTCGGAAAACAAAACTGCTGTCTTGTGATACCTTTTGTCATTTAAAAAAAACTCAATACCCATTAGCAACACTGTTCCATAGTACCACGGAACATTTGCAGTTTGCAAATCCACCAATAGTGGTTTGTTTTGAGCTTGTTGCATTAAAAGGAATTAAATCACATCTGTCAGGGTTGGGATCCATTGATGAATGAAAACATGGGCCATTGCGAAACTTCAAATCATCTGATAAATGGTAGATATACATAATTCATAGATCATATTCCAAATATCAGATTTCAAAATTATGAGTTACAATCAAATTGTATAAATTGTCGAATTAACCCATTGTCAATGGATTCCTACCCTTTTTGCAATCAAATAAAATATTATTGAAAGGGAAATATCGAATAGTTATGTAAAGAAGTTTGGACAAGGACAGCTCCACTTACTTGGAGAGAGCATCTATGAGCAATGGCAATTTACGTAATTTGTTAATTGCAGGTTTAGATTGCCTATTTAGCTCAGCATCTTCTTCAGCCGTCACCTCAAGCTCAGCCATCAAATTTTCTACAATCATTGCAATTTCTTGGGGCGATTTCTCATTTTTCTTTTTCTTCTTCCCTGATTTGAAAAGTCTTGATATCTCATCCTCTTCTTCCCCTTCCTCTGCCTATAAATAAAAAAAATATATGCATATAAGGCATAGTTAACATAAGTCTAGATCCATGATATCAGAATGTATCTATGTATGTGTAACTGGGATAACTTCACATAACTAGCATTGGAATGTCTGATGTCAAACTTTCATCTTATATGTTATTCAAGAGGCAGACACTTCTCCAACAGCCACAATGACAAAAAAAAATGTACTCTTCATGTACTACGACTTCCAAAGACACCTCCATTGAATTTTTTTCAAAAGCAAGCATGCAGACAAGGAAAACCACTCCAAAGTTGCAAATGTTATACCGACATGTCAACTAAAGTTAATTTCGGAACAACAATTTAGTATGGTTCTTTGTTAAGATTCAGAAGATGAAACTTCATAATGTTCTAACGAGAGCTCTTAATGTGGCTACATAGATGCTTTGAAAAACAAAAATTCAGAAATACAAGTTGACACCTGTGGGAGATGGGTTGGAGAGCGGTCATTGTCACTGCCATACCGATCAGCAGGATCCACACCAGTGTCATCTATGAAGTTGTCATCATCTACTGTTCTAGCACCATCTTGGTCATTCTGTATAATGTTGCAAAAATAAGGGACTAATTAACTAAAAGCACCAGACTGAGAAACATATAACCAACCAAGCTTCAAAAACCTCCCAAAAGTTTATATGAATCTCTTACCCCATAATATAACAAAGATGCTTACTTCCTCAATAATTAAAAAGTCAGTTCAAGTACAGTTCGAGTTAATAATTTAAATTGTTGCTGAAGCACGCAAAACAAGAAATAAGGTTCCAACGTTCCAGGAGTAGAAAAATGAACACTGCAGATTTAGCAAGGAAGCCAGCTTTGCTATTAGTAATCAAACAGTACAAGAAACATGAAGAAACGTTTGAATACCAAAGATGAAACCAATATAAAAGACTGAAAAAACTAGAATAATTTCAAACCAACATCCAGTGCTTACGAAAAGTCATAAAAACTGGAACTTCCAGAATCAAATCAGATCAATTTCAGATGTTGAAAGAACTATTGACAGAAAATATTTCATACCTCTGAATCTTCTCCTGCAACAGTATTCCACATTTCTCGCTCTTCTTCTTCCAAACCCCCACTTCCATATGCCCCCTTTTCTCCCTTCCCATCCTTTCTTCTTTCAATCTCCACCCCCTTTTCTCTCTTTCTATCTTTTACCTTCTCTCTGTCCTCTTTCACAAATTCCTTCTTTCTCTTCTTCTTGGCGCTGGAATTGGATGGCATGTCCTCTCGCACTTCATCATCCCAGTCGTTTAATTCTTGCTCCATCAGTTCGTCACTGTCACCTTTCCCACCAGTCGATTTCTTGATTAATCTCTTCTTCGGCTTACCCCCTTTGTCCGAGGAAGTATATACCGGCGTGGGAGATCTGTCACGTCGCTCTGCTTCGTCATCGTCTCCGTCCATGTACGGATCCGGTGATTCGGGAGCCAGGGGAGGAGACGACGGTGCATCTGGATCCATGAGAGGTTCGCCGTCTTCATCGATGTAGCTACAAAAGAAAAGATAAAATAAAAACCTAGGCGACAACAGGAGGGACGAAGCCCTAGCTTGTGAAAAGAGAGAGCAGAAACTCACGGATCGCTAGAGAAATCCATCGACCTCAAGCTGCGAGGGAAGCCAGAAAGCTTAACTTCACAAACCCTAGAGATAGATCCGAGGGAAGATGGAAACTGGAAAGAGCAAGGGATAATGGCTCGCAAAGGCGAGTGCGGCGGTGAGGAATTTTCAATCAAGTCCCCGCAAGGCTGCAAAGCTACTACAGATTTCTTTAAAACTTGCTCATGTTCTCGGGTCGGACCAACTGTAAGGTGGTCCGATTTGGTTCTCTGATAACGTGTGAACGTTGATGATGTTTTTTTAATTTTAAAATCAAAAATTTTAATCTCCAGGAAATAGATTGAATAACAGATATTTTCGGGTATAAAGAGACTGAAAAAAAAAGTTTTTATTTTTCGGATATCCGCCAACAACTCTGAAATGATGAATTTAACGTCATCTCTGCGTCCTAATAATTTGTTTAAGATCTCATTTGTTTCTTTTATTTTTAATTAGTATCACATAAATATTATTTTTTCTTAAATATAATTGTTCGCTATTACAAATGTACAGTTTAAATAATATTTTTATCAATTTAAACAATATTATTTTTATTTCAATATAAAAATCACTATTTTTTGTCTACTCTCATCTGCTAATCTCAATCTCTATTCTTGAGACTCGCGATAGAATAATCAAATTTGAATAAAACATGGACTCTGTTTCAGAGAGAGATTAAAGTTCGATGATCAGATAATTTTTTTAAAACAAAATAATGTAGAGCGACCTCGAAACAAATTGTCCAATATCAAAGGGGATTAACAGGTAAGACTTCTTTTTGTCTTTCGGGGAAAAAGGGAGCTCACTAGTGAAAGTTTGCATCCATCACCTCTGTATATAAAACACAAAGATGTGTCGCGTTGTTCTAATTAAGGTTCTAAATAACACGCTATAACATTTTAAGATCATAAAGTTATGACGCTATCAATACTATAGCGCACTATTCTGTGCTATAACATTGCTATTTGAATATAGTACTATTTTTTTAGTCAGTTCACTGTAACGTGATAAACGCTATTTAAACCTTTGATTCTATGTACCGATGTTCTACTTGACAGTAATAAAAGTGGAATGGATAGCCCACTTCTGTTTTCCTACAAGCTATATTGTCTATTAAGTAGACCAAATATCATTTCTCCTTGTCCCAAATAGATTAGTGTAGGCATCGAGAGGAGCTTATGTTGTGATAGGTTTAAAAAGGCAAAAAGTACACCACCCATTTGATAAATCATTTTATAAGATATCATAACCAAACTGTACTGATATTATGAACTTTGAAAAACCTTTTTTTTCAAAAGCTCAATACAACTCACACACTCACTACAGTTAGGTCCTAGAAAACAAAAGAATTAACTACAAATATTCTAAGCCTCAGTAGTCAGTACCAGTTTTCTAGACCAATGCCACACAAATGCTCCATTCACCATTCTCATTACCATCTGCACAAAGAATGCCTACACTAGTTCCTAGTTCTTTCCATGACCAATAACATGGCCATGTCCCCAAAGCAAGTTCTCAGATTTACAAAAATATCCAAAAACAGCTCCCCATCAGTACTGAAAAATAAAAATGTGTAGCCCAAAAGATCATTCTGAACCTAAAAAAGCAAACTCACTCATATCTCCACCAATCATAAAACACCACAACCCATCAAAAGTTTGCAGAAAACTGAAACTGCAAGCATTGTTAAACTTTTAAAATAAAAAACAAGAAAAACAGACAAGACTATTCATGAACCAAAATTCCCGAAAATCCAATAAAAAAAAATAAAAAAAAACTAGTTCCAAACAAATCAGATGAGCCCACACTGACCATTCAGTTAGTCATCTCTAATTTTCTTGAGCAACTTAGAAGCCCAGCGCCTAACCCGAGTCTTAAGCATGAAACCCACTACAATACCAACCCCAAAGCTGAACAAACTTATCTTTGTACATGTCCAGAGAGAAACCACTCTCCTGCCAAAAGGAAAAACATTTAATTTTTAATTGGTGATTGTTATAGACTCAGCAGATAACATGGATCCTGGTAGGGGACTCAGATTGGAACCAATAAGTGCCAGATGAGCATGGTCTAATTACATCCATTGTGTATTTAGATCATTAGATGTGTGTGCTATTGATCACATTTATTTGTTGTGTGCAAATTTTCTGTATTCATGCATGTAACTAATCAAATTCTATAGGAAAGATCAGTATTTGTAACAATTTACATCCATACAAAGTCAGTGACATACTTTCTATAAAAAGGACAGATAGAACATGGACAAATTCCAAAGAGAGAAGGTTAATAACCAATGCTATTTAGCATTTAAGATAAATAAGCAAAACCAAGACTGAACTTCTTTGCCTAAAACCTCGACTAAGAACCCTAAATACCAAATGATCTTCTCTTCTCTTGAATCATATAATAAAGCCAATTACAAGAGCAACTTTTCCTAATTTTTTTTGTTAGTTTAGCAATATTATTCCCACTAAATAACACTATGTAGAAACTAGAAAATTAGAATAAGGTTCTTATTCTAATTTTCTAGTTTCTGCATAGTGTTACTTGGTATAAGATTGACTTTGGTATCCAGTAGTTAAACTCTCTCTTTCTCTTCCCTCCCTCCGCATTTAGTACGTAGGTAGCTAGATTATGGAGGAAGCGGATAGAGAGAGCATCAGAGCACTGTGGTCTAGGATTGGGCCGAATACAGCTAAAACATGGTTATTCCAGAAAACATGCATGTACTAACAGGAATAAGTTAATTCCAAGCCTTATTCCCAGCTGCATCCGCAACAAAATAAACTCCTCTTCCCTTGTATCCTAACTTAAAGTGCTAGAATCTCCTTTTAAAATTCCAAAAGGAAAAAAATTATTCAAGGTACCATACCCAGTAGGTGCACGTACGAGGATTTGGGGTTGACTTGAACTGTTCGAGAGCGATCCGGAGGCAATACGGGGACTATTAAAGGCCTTTCTCGATTCTTGGGCCAGTGAAATTAGGTCTCCGACGACCTTCGGTTTCTCCATCGACGCGATTTTGCAACTTGCAAGCGAGAGAGAGGAAATGCAGAATGGTGACTGGTGAGCGAAGGCAGCGATCAAAATTATCAAATTTAGGGTACTTTTGCATGGATGCCCTCAAAAACTGAAATTTCTCGCATCCAAAATTATTATTTTTACCATCTTAAAAAATAAATAAATCAATCAATTAATTCAATTTGCATCAAAATTCCATATTTATCAGACTTTTTTTCATGAGAATTTCTGAACTTTGAGTAATACTTTATTGATTGAAACTTTAAAAACTACAATGAATCAAACTTCTTAGAACTTCGAAATAAAAATGAATGAGAATTCATATTTTATATGCATATAAATACATGAAGTCTTCCCATTAATTTAATTAATGGTTTGACCTTTTATTAAAAAAAAAAAAAATTTCAAATATTTCAGGCAATTTTATTATACAATGGTAGTTTGAAACTGTGATCATATTGACTTGTATCACAATGTCAGACTGCAGTCTCAGAAAAATATCAGAAAAGTCTATAAATGAGTGAAAAGTTGCGGCCATTTTTATTAATATTCTTAAAAAAGAACTAAATTTTAAAAATAACCCTACATTTAATTTTTTATTAAAAATGTCTCAACTGTCAGGCCCACGGGCGGCCCAAAACACAAGCGGGGCGCCTGTGGCTGGGGCGCTCCATGGTAACTAGCGGAGCGCTTGTGGCTGGGGCGCCCCATGGCCCTTTTTTTTTTTTTTTTCTTAGAGATCTTAGTATTTTGATTTGAATAATTTTGTGAAAAAAAAGTTTTCTTATTTATAGTGTATGCCAAAAAATAAAATATTTGATATATTTACGAAGTGATGTAGTAAATTTTTATAACTTTGATTTTTTTTTTTGTGAACTTTGATTTTATTTGTTAGTTGGATATCACAAGTCTAAATATAACACTAATAAGGACTTGGCCTTTATTATGGTTTTTATAATATATGTATAATATACACATATACACATATACATATACATACACATACACATACCCATACACATACACATACATATACTAATAAAGACTTGGTCTTTATTATGGTTTTTATAATATATGTATAATATACACATACACACATGTACACATATACTAGTATTTTGATTTAAATAATTTTGTGAAATTTTTTTTTCTTGTTTAGAGTGTATGCCAAAAAATAAAACATTTGAATATATTTATGAA
The DNA here is from genome assembly GCA_033356055.1 of Carex pumila. NCBI lineage: Eukaryota > Viridiplantae > Streptophyta > Magnoliopsida > Poales > Cyperaceae > Carex > Carex pumila. The sequence goes on from JARJHM010000310.1 coordinate 71,052, forward strand.
GTGATGTCGTAAATTCATATAATATGCAATAATTTTTTTTTACGAAATTGATTTTCAGTGGTTCATATAAAAGTTATACAGATTCAATTAATTTTATGTATAGATATTTTCTTATAATTTTGAACGAAAATTTTAACTGAGAATTTTTATTTTTTATTACGTATGCACATATATATTGATGAATGTTATTTGGAGATGCAATATGTTGGAGATCTTTAACCAAAAGATATCATGTCATTGATCACATGCATACTATTTTTTTGATATGTTGGATCTAAAACGTCTTAGTTTGTATAAAATTTCGGTCCAAACTAGATCATAACTAATCATTTTGGCAATTTGAGCCCAACTTTTATACAAACATTGTATTGGATCCAGAGGAGTATATGTTATGTTTTATTACATGGGATTGCATGTGTACAAAAGGCAATATGTATATATGTTGCATGAATTGAAATCTTCTACCTTTTTTTGTTACTAACTAATATCAAATTATAATTGTAGTATGGACCAAAGGAAAAATGTATATGTATATGTATACTAATATTATTTGTTAGTTGGATATCACAAGTCTAAATATAACACTAATTAAGGACTTGGCCTTTATTCAAAATAGTAGTTTAGAGCTACTAAAATAGTATGTGTATATATGTAGCTTTGTATATGTATATGTATATATAAATAAGAAAACTTTTTTTTCACAAAATTATTCAAATCAAAATACTAAGATCTCTATAAAAAAAAAAAGGGCCATGAGGCGTCCCAGCCACGGGCGCTCCGCTAGTTACCATGGAGCGCCCCAGTCACAGGCGCCCCGCTTGTGTTTTGGGCCGCCCGTGGGCCTGGCAATTGGGGCATTTTTAGTAAAAAATTAAAATGTAGGGTTACAATTTCATATTGTGGTTTTGGTTAAAATAGAATTTCTCCAAAAAAAAAAGAGTTAATTTTTTTTTTGTGAAGATGGTAAAAATAAAAATTTCGGCAACACATTGAAAATATCATAGTCATTATTCGAAATTAAATATCAGGATGATAACCGATTTCTTTTTTCAACAACAGTGGTAAATGGTTATAACGAAACGAACTTGAAAAGTGAAATTTTAATAAAATTAACAGGGCAGAATTTGTTTTTTCCATCTCAATCTTTTTTATAAGCACAACCAGCAAAGAAAGAGAGAAAAACGTAGGGGGTTTATAACGGACAGGTGTTATTTTTCTGCACCTTTTATTTTATGCCGCTAGTTTTGTCTAGAGTTATTAATGAACTGATTTCGAGTTGGAATATGTTTATATTCGATTTATTAAGTTAATAAGCGAGTCAATTTGAGTTGCAAAGGTAATATCAAGTTGACAATTGTGGTTGTGTTCAACTTGTTAACAACTCGAGTTGATTCGTAACTCGTTAAGACTTAGGACCAATTAGTGTTTGAATTTAAAAAAAAAAAATTCTTAAAACCAAAAGTCCTAAATAATACATGATAGAAAATAAATTTAACTAAAGACAAAAACACTAAATATTTAAATTTAACATAATTTAACAACCAGCCAATACATGTAATTGGAACAAGTTAGTGAGAGTCAAAGTCGAAACTTAGACGCGAGAGACAAAGAGAGTATAGATGAAGAAGGAAAGGAATTTTGATTTGGATTTGGATCCGTTGTGTTAGGGTTTACAAGTGTTAGCGGGGATACTGAGTCCTTTTGCAATTTTGATTTGAATTTGGATCTGGTTAGAATTGGATGCGGCATGACTTCATATAACTCAAGTTAGTAATGAGCGAGTTGGAATCTACTTATACTCAGTTCATTAAATTAACGAGCGAGTTGATAATAAGCAAGTAATGACTTATGAACGATTTTCTCACCACCCCTAGCTGTGTCTAATAAAATATTGAAGGGTGAAAAATGATTGTCCGTTCTTTTTATTTTCTAAAATTTGACACTAGAACTTCTAAATAGATTAGTGTTAAATATAATTGTTATTGCTTAAAATTTCAGTTCGAGGTATCACTTAGGGCTCTTAAAACTGGGAAGTTTAGTTCGGCTTATTTTTAAAATGCATCAGTTTAAAATATTAGAAAAATGTTAATTGCATCTTATTAAATTCTAGACCTGATTAATATCAGGAGTTTAATATTAATTTTTTTTTCTTTTTCGTATTTCTATAAATCGTCTGTTTAAAAAAAAAGAATAAACAGATTTCAAAAACAAATGATGGATTCTGAATTAAAGAAAATATTTATTTGTTTATTCCATATTCTTAAAAGAATAATAGTTAAAAGTAGGGGTGCAAACGGATCGGATAAATCATATCCATATATGTTTTTATTTTTCGGATATGAATACGGATCGGATATTATACAGATATAGAAATGGATCGAATATTAACCGGATATGGATACGGATATCCGTTTTTTATAATAGTGAATGATATGATTTTTTTTAAAATACATATTAAATTATATAATATATATCTATTATTCGAATATGGATAATTACAATTTAAATAATATATATCTACTATTCAGATATCGAATATCTGTATTAAATTTTCGGATACGGAGTTAGATACGGTTGGATAATATTCAACCTGTTTGCACCCAGTTAAAAGCATGATAAATTCGGACCGTACCGATTTGTTGAATTCGTATCGTCAACATTAACGCGTTAATAGATCTCAACATTAATATGAAAGGGTCCCGTGCATTATAGGCTCATGCGTTATAGGCTTCGGCCGGATTGGTTTTGATCCTGATCAGACGGTCGAAATGCATTAAACTAGTTTAAAAGATGGTGTTTTGAGTTAATGCAGAAGATGCCGACTCCGATTTGTTAGGCATCTGGTTTATGCTTGGATCATCATGCTTTTTGCAGCCGATGAGCTGTTTGGTTATGTACTTAAATCATCCGGTTTATGCTTGGATCATCTCCATTGTATTACGGCAAAAAGGACCGGACGAAGAAAAAGTTGCGATTGAGGAAATTAGAGAGAACTATAACACTATATGAGCAAGGTCAAGTATATCAGTGTTATGGTTTGTAGATTTTTGAAGATTTAGTGGTTATAAGATTGTTTGTCCATAGAGCTGTAAGTGTAATTTTGTTTCTAATTTCAGAGAAAATAGGTTCCACAGTTCTACTGTTTATATTCTTACACAGAATCAGTATTACGAACTATGTATTTGGGCATCCTCGTCTCTAGTTTTGCTCAGTTATGTAGATGCAGCAGCAAAAGATTAAAGAGGAGCACACTAATAACACTAGCCATTTCTTCAAAGGTACTGAATGATCAAATAGAGTAAAAATCTCCAGAAGTACACTGGTTTGTTGCATCAACATATCTGAAAAGGAGATGTATTAACCTATATTTCTACGCCGGCATTAACTACTCTCCCCCCTAATCATACAGAGAGTAAACAATATTGTACCTCCTTAGCCAATCCTCCCCCTTCTCATTATAATCTTGCAAACTAAATATTTGTGTGCTAAACATCTCAGAGGCTGCATACACAGAAGCCCCTCTCCATGCATCCATCACTGAGTCTACTGCTCGCACAATTTTCAAAGGGGAGAGGTACGGTCGGGTTGCCCTGATACCTGTCTCCAGCCTTTGCTCAATACCAGGCAATAAGGAGCCACCACCTATCACATACAAACAATATATAATATAATCAAATAAGTAATTGTTCATGTTTGTCAGTTGACTGAGTTAGCATCAAAGTATCTAGCATTCGCTTCAGAATATTTCCAAAACCTGTAGCACATCTGATCCTTAAGTTCCACTGCAAAGTACAAACAGGAAAATCAAGGGGTTGGTTCTGGCACACCACTCAGTACGTACCAATACAGAAGCACCTATTGCCACAATATATATATCTGACCATCTGGTGCATACTAATTCTAGATAAAACTGGTATTGGTCTGGTAAAATATGGTACATTATGGTAATACAGGTCTGGTGTGACCGCTTATATTTACTGGTACCGAATCCAAACAGAATGACAATTCTTATATGGACGTGGCAGAGCTGAACTGTTTCATGTCAGTAGGTCCCATACTCCGTGTGTGTGTGTGTGTGCGTGAGAGAGAGAGAGAGAGAGGTCAAACCACCTGTCAGAAATATAGATTGGCACATGTGGTCTTTAACCGAACTGTCCAAATTTGGTAGCCTCCTAAGAGAGTGAGAAACCATCTCATCTAGACCCACCTGGTACTCTCCAACCATGCCTGGCTGGAATAGTACTTCAGGGCACCTAAAACGCTCCACACCAAGCACAACCTGGTAGTCTTCAGCTGTGAGAGTGCGTGGCCGGGGAGGCTCTTGGGTGCTCTGCATCAGCCCTGCTTCGGTCCTCCCTACAAAAGACGGGTCAAATTCCTACATAACAAAGGAACCCTTTTAATTTCTTTTCCCAATGACATTTGTAGCTAAAATGCAGCAAAAAAAGGGAACACTGCATAAGCAAGCATATTCCATATTTGTACAAGGCCTCAGCAAAATTAGCATTTGTGCCTCCAAACTGAAACAAGCTACTATGCATATACCCTCCACACAAGGTGCACTGATATCAAAACTAATTTAGATACACACTTGTGCAAACAAAAAAGAAATAGAAGATCCTTCAAAACAGAAAGCAGTTCAACCTGGAGCTTAGTAGCAACTCTTTCCAGCTCGGCCTCATCAGGATCCACCACATCATCATCGTCATCAGTATCTTTACTCATTAGCTTGTATAATTGCCAATCTTCATCTTTCAATCCAAATGTATCCTCTCCCTTACCCCTATATTTTTGGAAATTATAATGATGTTATGGAAACAAAAACCAACCAATACAACAGTAAACTGATGATTTACAAGGATCCAAGGTTGGCAACAATAACAGATTCATAACATTGATAAATAAAAACACAGTCAGAAGCAAAAGAAATAAAAGATAAAAGAAAAGGAAATAATAATATTGTAATGCCATTTCTTCAAAAGCAGCCTTGAAAAACAAATGACAATAACAAACAAATTAACATAAGAAAAAAAAAACAGTTACAACAATGCAATTGAGTGGTTGTTTGGTCCTTACTTATCATAAAGGGCAGTAGTTAAAAGCCGCATGCGCTCTCTCTGAGCCGCATTCAGTCGCTCACCACGGCCAGTCCCACCAGAAACATTATTACCATTTCCTGATCCATTTCCATTTCCATTACCATTTCCATTTGTTTTCAATCTCTTTCTCTGGTCCATCTTCTCAGAAAGCTCTTTGTATTTCGCCCGTAGTTCTTCCAGATAGAGCTCAGGATTCTCTCTGCACAGACATTGAAATTAGTTACCTTGTTTGTGTAGGAGATGCAAATTTTTAATGAGAAAGAAAGGAGACAATGCATACAATCTTCTCTCTTCCTCTAGCTGGTTCTGTCTCTCCCTCATCATTTCTTCCTCTGACCGTTTCTGTTTTGCACGTAGACGGCCTTCAGATGTGGTTTTTAAAAATAATTGCCTCTTCTTTTCTTTTAGCTACAATAGAAAAAAAAAAATGAACCAGCTCATTTCAGTTGTGCTCTCAGGCAAAAGACATTAGCAAACAGTAGATATCCTGCATCCTGATGAAACATTTGGTGCTGGTGACCAACAAGGGCCTAATTGCATGTACCATTTGGTACCTTCCTAAATAAAATATTAACACACTGTACCTGGTCAGGTGTCAGCGTCTCATCAGGTATAGACACAAGTGGGTACTTATCAGCTGATGTGACATTGTCTGCATTGTCTTCTACTGTACCAGTTGGCTCCCCCCTGGCCTTTCTGAGAGATTGAGAAACCCTAAAATGAGCACTTTCAATCTCTTGTCTAGAAAGGTAACCCGATCGGGCCAAAATACTAGATGCCACCTGCTTATTGATTCAACCAAAAAGCAGAAAACATTATCTGTTATAACTGGGAAACAAGCATGTCCACTTGAACCAGGCACAAAAAGTATCATGTATATGGAGGAACAATTACATGAAGGATGCACCAGTCAGAGTAACCACTGTATTAATAACAACTTAATATAACATGGAGGTAAGGCAATCTGACAGCGTCAGTCCAGTTCCATACAAGTATGGCACCACACTGGTCAAGCCATTTTATGTCAGTACAGATTACCAAAATGTTGTCTTATAGCTTAAGTTATCTTTGCTGTATCTAAATTGATACTGTATTCTACCATAGGTACCAGTCTGACCTCAGGAATTGTGACTCAGCACCAGCAAGAGACAGTACTGGTACACGCTACAAAGCTTGGCACCATTTGAACGTAGACATGTACACTTGTACTGGTACAAATAATCCTAGCATTGATACAAAACCCATAATTGTGGTAACAATTACTAACAACCATAAGCACAAATGGTTAATTACGGTACGACTGCTAGAGATCAGTATAAAAGAGATACTTCATGATCAACTGTTATTACTACAGCAAACTTGACCTGGAAAATGAACTTACCTCTGGTTGGTCAGCTTGTTCAAGCTGACTCAGCAAAGTCTCCAAAACATGCAGCTCATTTTCCAAGTCTGTGATCTTCTGTGACCGTTTTGCTGCAGCCATTTCACGTAGTCTCTGGCCTTGTTTTTCTCTTATGGCGGCCTTTCTAGCAAGCTCCTCCTCTGATGGGGGCTCCTCTTGTGGAGGTGGGATCCATGGAAGCTGCCACACCCGTTTCTTTTCTTCTGACTCTTTTGTCTCTTTCTACAAAGTTGAGAGCATCTTACATAATCAAAATGCCAAAAAGAGCATTTTGCATAGATCCTTTCAGACACCTATAACCGGGGCCATTTTAGATATATATTTTGCAACTGTGAAACATATGTTGGTAATGTTACTAGCTTGCAAAATTAAAATAATTATATATACCCCTGAAAAAGTGCATTTATTTCAGCAAAACCCCTAGAGACTTTTTATTAGCAGTACCCAAACATTGGCAGTACATCACTTTTATGCACTACGTTAATAACTATCTTTGCTAAGACTTTTAAGAGAAATGTGATAACGTCTTTCCTTTTTTATTTTAATGGGAAAACTTAGATCCTTTATACAAAATATTAAATTTTAGATAGCAAAACAAAGTCTCCATTTTGTAAAAGAAAGTAGCAGTAACAAATTAACAGGAGACAAAAAAGTCGAACTTTGAAAATTTGCAGCTCTGATGCGTAGTCAGGTGCCACATAACAGTGCTCCCTCTTCAGTTCCTCTGACTTTTCCCAAGTAATACTTGACCTTTTTAAAATCCAAAAAGTTACATAAGATTTTTAAACAAACATCAGATCACTATGCAAAGCAGTGAAAAGAAAAAACTTACGCATGATAGGGGTATTTAAGAGAGAGAAGCTCCTTTAAATAGTTGGTGACATGGTAACCCCCCACATTAGTACGGCAACTTCCCTCTGGTAGTGGTTCGCCTTTTAAAAACTGTAAATGGAATTTCATATGATATCATTTGTATTTAGCGAAAAAAACAAGTGAAAGAAAAGAGTGTAGGAACCCTAAAAGACCAACGCAGGGTGTATATGCACACATAAACACATTTTAAGCACATATCAGTTGGTGCTTTGTAGTGCCAGCATGTTTATATCTCTATTGTACCTCCTGATTTATCAGTGTCAAAACAAGCATGTAAGGTAATCCTTGGGTATATTTTACTTACCGGGATAGAATGACTTGTCATGTAACCGACAGAAAGAGCAATCCCATCTTCAGCACAAATCCCAAGATTTTGATTGTACTTGTAGCTAAATGCAGCATCTACACCAAATGCTGGATTTCACAAAAAGAAGTATTGTTATAATGAAACAAAATGTCTGCAAGTAATTGCTTGTGATTAAACCAATAATTTAAGTCCAGCAGTGAAATTTGAGATGATAATTTGAAAAAACAACATCAGAGCAATTCTAGAAGGACATAATGAGTACATAATCATCAATTTAGGGTTTAGGGTGACGAGAGTCAACATGTACCAATGTCAACTTATGCATACTGGAGGTCAACAGCCATTTTCTTCCTAACACAAATCAATTGTTATAAAATGACAACGATGCCTCTCATACCTATAGATGGTACGCCATATGTTTCAAAAAGAAGTTCAGCCATTTTAGCACGAGAGGAAACTGGATTCAAAATGCACTCTGTCATAAGGATTGGATGATCTACCTTCCCTGCCTCCATTTTCAAATTTTCAAAATAACAAAAAAGAAATTATTGAAAGATGATTGACAATGACAATATTTTAAATATGCAAATTATTTTAACCTACCATAGAAGAACTTGCACCTAACTGATCAAATCCATAGTCAAGCACCTAAAAAATGAACAGCAAGAATTCTAGAGTTAGAGAGTATCCATGGCCCTTTTAGACCTAAAAAGTTGTTGAAAAGTCACTACAAAAAAGGGCTCCGAAAATGAAAATCTATTGCTGGAAGATTCTTTTGTTATATATATTTCATAAGTTTCTATCTGTATGCATGCCCATGAGAGTTACCATTAACTGGTAGAACCAACTAAAAGATTCTTTTACATCCCCTTTAATTAACCTCAAAAAGTTAGAAACAATCCTAAAGATACTTGAGAAAAGTGACCTTACAAAGAAAACAAAAGTTGACATTAATACCAGAGAAAGGTTGAACTTGAAAGAAAAAGAGAAAAAAAGAAGGGTCTACTGTAACTAACATATTCCATGATTTCAAATTGATACACGACATTGTTGTCAAATGGAGAGCGCCATGATGACCTTGTGCAGTCAAAATATTTGAATAATGCTGGGTCATGCTCTCCTACTACTGTCACTGTCTCCCCTAGAGTAATTTTATACAAATAAATCATAGAAATTATTCTAGATAAATGGTTTTAATGGTACACAGATTTTATGAAATAAGTAACTTTGATGGCACAGTTTAGCAAAAGCAAATCAATGGTATAGACTATAGAGTAGAACCACAATTCTATACTGTACTAATTTAAAAAATATATATATATAATTCATCTGTACATGAATATGAGAGATAGAGAGAGAGAGAGAGAGAGATGAACCAGTGGATCTATGCCGAGGCCTCAAAGCGACATTTCGAAACATGATGCGGGGGTCCGACTCACCAGCCCATCTAATATAACAGAACAAAATTTCTTCATAGGGGCCCTTAGAAAGTTAAAATTACAATTTACTTTATGTCCCTCTAAGATTAGATAGTATTTTGTATTAATTCTGAAACCCTCAACTCAAGATAGCTCACTGCGAGTGAGGACTATACATAAAACTATCCTTTTCAGGACAAAGAGAAGCACTCTTCTGAGAAGTTTGCATCGTGCTGTGCTAACACAAAATAACCGGGTAAAAGTAAAAATTTAAGCAACCAGATGGGCTACAATGCAAACTAAGCAGCTTAGACAGGTACATTGCAAAATTCCTTAGAGAAGCAGAGGAAGGGGAATCAAAAGAGGAACAAACACTCTTGGTAAAGCAAATCCGAAACTCAAACAATACCTTTGGAAAGTGGCCCGAAAACAAAAAAGGGGAGAAATTTACAGGGTTTCAATCGCAAAAGTGGAAAACAGTGGAGGAACGTACCCAATTCGGAAGGTGGAGCCGCCATTATCGATGACAATCGGAGTGGTCGGAGAGAAGAGATCGTAGTCGGTCTGCCTCGCGATTCGTGCTTCCGCCATCTCAGTTCTCTCTCGCGAAAAATAACTGTTAGTGTCGTCTCCGTGGGTTTTGGGGACAGGACTGGAGAAGCATCGCCTTTTTCCTCAGCCTGGATTTCTGTCGAGACTCGAGGGGCGGGGACAATAAAACATTCTCAATGTATATTAATATATTATATTATTTATTACTGAACAATTAACAAAACAGTCAAGATGGCCGAGTTGGTCTAAGGCGCCAGTTTCAGGTACTGGTCCGAAAGGGCATGGGTTCGAATCCCATTCTTGACAAATACTTTTTCAATATTTTTGTTCGTCTATTTAATGCGCCATTCTTGTTAAAATTTTAACGTGATCCAATTACATCCTTTTTTAATGATATTAAATTAGACTCTATATTTTTAAATTCTAAATAGTTGATTCAAATCGTTTAACATGATGAATATGTTAATGTTAAAATGTGTTTGCAGATCAAATTTTATATTTTTTTTGAATTTTTTTACTATTTATTAAGATGGGTAAAATAATTCAATGGTCTGAATATATCAATTTTGTTAAATACTTAATAAATAGTAAAAAAAGTTTCAAAAAATATGAAATTTGATTTGCAAGTACATTTTAATATATCTATTATGTTGAATGATTTGAATTGACTATTTGAACTTTAAAAACTTTAAAAATCGAGAATGTAATTCGGTGTCACTAAAAAAAAAAATGTAATTGGATCTCTACGAGTATATTTGTGCTCTAAAGTTAGCATATAAATTTGTGAAGTACTGACTATTGACAGTCTCTTTGTTTTTTGTTTTCTTCGAGTTAACATGCACCACTTCGTCTTTTGTTTGGAACTTCATAGCTTGCAACTTTTATCGGTTGCTTTCAATAATTCCATTGGAAATTGATTTGGAATATTTTTTTTCCTTTGACTTGCTTTATATGCTCAATGCTCGCTCGATCCGTCTGTCCCTGTCTGGCGTCAGCCTATTGGATGCTGAAGTAGAGAATGGTTGGGAGACCTCCTCTACCCCTAGCCATCAATCTTTATCAACCAAATATAGGTAGAGCTAAATTTTACCACCCTTACTGAATGGATTTTCAACGTTAATATTTGTAGAGAGAGAAAAGGATCCGAGATTGAAAATATAGAAAGACACCAGAGTAAGAGACAGGATTAAAACATGGCTCAAGACGAAGAGCAAGATCAGCATGAATGGATGAAGGCGTGGGCTTCCCCTAGGAGCCCAAATGATGGTAATTTTTTTTTTCAAAGGAAATATTTAAATGCAAATTAAGTTATAAAAAAAAAAACATTATGCAACAAATTAATTCTCAACAACACAGCGCATCGTTTGCAAATGTTCTCCCTACTACTAACTACCTGATTTTGCATGCACCACCATAGGTAAGAAGCATCTGGAGGATTATTTGGATGATGCGGGAAATTATTGTTCGACTCCAAATACACCGACTGCCAAGACCCGGTTCAGTCGTGAACCAAGTTTTGACAGTGCTCAGAATAATCAGGAGAAACCAACTATCATGACAAAGGTTCATGAAAAGGCCAAGAAATGGAAGCAAATACTTCCTTATATAAAGAAGCACTTACATGGACAAGCGCATGACAATGAGCAGAGGCAAGGACATGAAATTGATAACGCAACTACTTCGGTCGATTTGGGGAACGGTGGAAACACAGAAGAGTGTGACGCTGACTATCTCGGGGTACCGAGTAATAAATTATACTCGAATAATTCTTATCCAAGAACATGTAAAATTTTAGTTACCTTTTGTTACTTTAAATATTTGTTTCTTTTTTCATAATAACATGTAGGGTCATAATGAACTCATCAAGAAAAATATCTTAGATACACTATCAAATAAACAAAGCAAGCCAAAAAATATATGTAGGATAAACAAACAGCATATATTACATTCAAAACATATACTTTATCACCAAGGAAAAGTATACCAGACAAAAAGGTATTTTCAATCGAAGCTAGATATATTGGAGCAATTATTATAAGCCTTGGATTACATTTTTCTTCTTCTTAAGAAGTATCATTTCCCTGTTGCAATTGTTAACCTTTGTTATGAATTGTTTGCCTTATAACTACTTTTATCTTGTTAATTAGTACCTTCCGACAAGTTAGCTTGATTGGTACTTTTTTTTTTTTGTGGGCTCTTTGCAGTGTATGAATCCGAAATTGCACCAAAATTGTACAGGCAACAGTCGGTTACACTACAAGGATCAGTATTGAACTCCCCACCACAACCTGCCCAGCTCCAATCCCAACACGCCACGTCCCCACCACAACTGACACGTTGCAAATCTTACAGACCGCGACCTGGAGTCAAGTCAGGAATAGAAGAAGTCCAAGTCCATGATATGGCCAGGACCAAATCTGACCCGGTGCGACTCAAGCCTGTTCGAGTAGGCTCAAGCGAGTGTCCACCCACTACCTCCTTCTCATTCCCAACCTCGCCTGAAATTAAAGAACTTGATGGAAGTGAACAAGTGATATTTAACAACCGCAAACTCGAACGGACCAAATATCCTTCATCTCTATCACCTCGGTTTGTTGGCAGTCCTTCATCTTTATCGCCTCGACTTGTAGTCAATACATATAATGAACCTCAATATTCAGAGACTCGGCTGTCAAATACATCAAACTCTAGAATGATTTGCGGAAACAATAGTAATGACATGACTTTCACTGACTACAACATCATAGTAGAAGAACTCAACGAAATACTGGATTCACCCTCCAGTTTGCCCTCTAAGGCTAAGGATCATCACCAACATAGCACAAAAATGTACCAAGCGGTTTCCCTCTCGGGTTCACCTGAGCTAAACAAGCATAATAAACCCGAAACCTCGAAACACATCTCTGCAAACATGTGGAATAATGACAAGGATACTGAGGCAAAACCTAATGAGTCACCTACTTATAAAGTACTTTCAGAAGTTGCTCATAAGATTGCTGATTCAAAGGTTGCAACAAGTCAAGAACCTGAACTCAATGCTACCAATGACCGCCGCACAGTTTCTTTTGCACCCACTGAGACCAAGCCCAGAGTTTCAATTACCAAAATCCAAGTTCCTACAGATGCACCAGATCATAACAAATTTGAACACCTTAGAACCACAACTTTTGATTACTCTGGATCAACTCAAATACTTGGCATGGATTTTAAAGGAAGCTCATCATATCATATCAACAACACAGCAGCGTCACAATTAACCAGTGAAAAATTGCCACAAATTACAGCTGAACCCCAACCCTTAGAGCTCAACTCAACGTCACTCGAAATTGGAAAACCCATCAACTTAAAACCCATTTCCACAAAGTTAACAGTCAATCATCCCAAGGAATCTAATAGCAATCCCGTTAATCAGGATGATTATAAGACAGTCACTGAAGCGGTCACTGAGATATTGACACCAGCATATCATGCAGTTTCTGAAGCAGCCAGTAAGATAGTTGAGTCGGCCCGGATTGGAACAAAAAAAGTTGCTAAAAATACACCAGAGGATAACTCTAATTTTAACACTGATGTGTCTGATGGTGGAGACTACAAGACCGTAACTGAAGCAGTTGGTGAAATGTTAACACCGGTTTATAGTGTAGTTTCTCACGCGACAAACAAGGTAGCTGGCACAGGATACCAGAAAGGAATTTCCCTTAGAGATTATTTAAAAAGCAAGGCTGTTGTTGGAAATACAAGAACGAGGGATTATTCTTTAGTAGGAAATGAAAAAATGCCTGGTTCACCTGTAGCTGTCTCAAGAAACCCATATACAGGTATCTTATAATATTCATTTATTTATTCAAGTATTTATTAAGAGAGTTTTGTAAAGGAGAATTTTATTTAACAAAATTAAAAGCCCAAGCCTTGTTAAACAAGTATGTGTTGGTTTATTTAGGCTGTTGCTGGTTTAAGATGGTACCAATATGGTACGATTATATCTTGGAACTCAAATTCACAGATAGTATTTCTTGTACTTATACTGAAAATTGTAGAAGAAAAAGAAGAAGCTGATGGTAATGGAAGGAGGCTCCAAATCAATTGATAATGGCAAGGACTATTTGCAAATAATTCCCTAGGAACTTCTATTTTGAGCATTTCATGATTTTTAGACCTCCATATGGAGAGTTCCTCCTGTAAAGGTTAGTCATTAATACAATGGCCCGGGTAAAAGTAAATCATACGAAGGCTTCTTGGCATTTTTGTAAAGATTTTCTGGGTCATATATATCTGGGAGCATTTTTGTATCAAATTTGTAATTAATTAGACATAACTTTTGGTCCAAAAGTATGATTTATATATATCCCACTAAAATTTCTTGTCCAATTGATATTGCTTTTAGATCAATACGTAGTTACGTACCTTACTAAATTTTGTAAACAATTTAGTAAAATAATTTGTAAATAATTAATTTACAAAGCGCAAAATACATGTATCAGGGGCTGGAGCGAGTAAGGGTATAGACAGAGGCAGATCCATTAAGGTTCATATTTGAATTTTTTTTTAAGCCCGGTACTAATTGTTTGTAGTGCCTACCTTTGATCCAATTGAGTGTACCTATCCCTGATCCAATTGAGTGTATATCCCTGATCAGATTCAGTGTTTATTCTTTTTATAAACCATAAATAGAAAAAATAAAAATTTTTAGAGAACCAACTTGATTGATTAAGTTTTTTATAAAAATCATAAGTATCGAACAAGCTATTCGGCACCAATCATTTACTTTTTATTTTCCGGTGCCAAATAGGCTATTCGGCACTAAAATGTTATTCTCTTTTTGTATTGGTACATGCTGGGTAAATGATTGGTGTCAAATAGTCTATTCAGCGCTTATGATTTCTTTTTTGTAAAAAATCACCCAATCAAGTTGATTTTCTAAAATGGAGCTAATAATAGTATTCCCACTACAATACCCGCACCGTACCACAGGGGGACCATCAAAAATTAAATGTGAAAATATAACTTTTTGTGGAAATTGCAAAAACTGTACAATTCTAATTTTTTTTCTAAAGTATTAATACCTATGAACGGAAGTATTTATACATATGATGTGAACAATCATTTATTGCGTGAATTCTTAAAGCACGAAGATAACAATACCCGTGCAACAATACCCACGCTGTACCCGCGCTACAGTACCTGGGGACCACTGAAAATTAAATGCATAAATATATCTTCCTACAGGGACTGCAAAAACTCCACAATTTGATTTTTTTTTCAAAATTATTAATATCTATGCAATTTTCTCTTTCAAATGAGATGCATGATGATGTACTTTTAGGCTCGTCATCATGCAAGTGTTTATACCTCAGCGTACAAGTATTTATACCTACACTTGCAAAATTGTTTTGCATATGACACTGAAAGTATTAATTTCTAAGTATTGAAAGTATTTATACTTATACACTGAAATATTTATACCTATGAGGTTAACTATGTTTGTTAGAGGAATGTTGACGTGGAAATGATTGGGGAACTCGAAAAGAGATTATCATAACAAATTACGCATCAAAGTATTAATATCTTACTTTTTTAAGTGCTAATATCTTATCTTCTAAGTATTTTTTACATATGACACTGAAAGTATTAATATCTAAGTATTGAAAGTATTTATATCTATGCACTAAAATATTTATTTTATGAGGTCAACTATTTTTGTTAGAGAAAAATTGACGTGAAATTAGTGCCGGGACTTTAAAAGGGGGCCATATAATTAGTGGGATCATAGAGAAAGGATGCTGCTGGGATTTTAGAATAATAATTAGTTGATACTATATAATATCTTTTTAGAATAATAATTAGTAGACACAATATAATTAGTGGGGACCATAATACATTATTTATCTAAGTGTAGGTACTGTAGCACGGGTAGCGCGGATACAGTGTAGGTACTGAAATAACTATTCTTCCTAAAATTATGTTTTTTATTTATGGTTTATAAAAAAAAATATTCTGGTACGTGCTGCAAATGATGAAAATTCTTGTTTGTTCTTCCAAAACTAAAAATATAGTGGGTGCTCTTCAAAACTCAGTTCTTTGGAAAAATGCATATGGAATTAAGTTGACAGTGAAATATAATATATTTCACTGCTAAAATCTTTTAGACTTTTAGTCTCAATTAGTTTCTTATTCCTCGTGATACAAACACATTCTTTTATAATCTGTCATCCATTCAATTTATACCCTACAATTCATATGCTCTGCAGTTGCCTTTAAGATTTAAAAACTTTAATATTAGTATAGATTGTTAGTATTTTATATATATTTCGGTGAATGGAAGAGAGACAATATTCTGAAATTTCTCTATTCAATCTATATTTTCTCTATTTCTCTCTTACATTCTTACAACATAATACAAGTTTATTTATACCCTTAGACATGACTCTTAAAATTCGTGCAGTAATTAAAACAAAACAGAATTCAAAACAACTCAAAACAGAAAACAGTGCAGCACAATAAATTCTGACCCTTTGGTGCTAAAACAGCCATAACTTATTATAGGGAACTCCAAATGACTTGAAACTTAAACCATCAGAAACTAGACTCCAAAACACGTCAAATAGACTCCTCATTTGCCCAGAATAATTTAGAATTGCCCTTTCAAATTAGCATTTAAAACAGCCTTAAATCTGTCCACTGTGCAGTCACGAATTTAATGACAAATTAAGTTTATTCATCAACATAGATGAGTTAGGATTCTGATTCTATATAATGCTTTGTTCTGTAGGGTTCTGATTATTCTGACTCTTTTCAAAAGAGTAGTTCATCACTAAGAGAAACTACCCAAATATCTATACAAAGAATATACATACCAAAAGAAGAGTATCGAAGATTTATTCTGGTAGCTTTCACAGCTTTCAATTTTTATCTTCAGAAAATAAAAACATTTTACAGCGGGAAGCATAAGCATAGTCATTTAAGTAATATTGGTTAATTTGGTCTGAGAAGAACCTTTTTTATTTGTTTGCTGTTCTGCATAGTCAATCACCTTTTGTTGCAACAATTTGTTTTGCGAGAAAATGGGAAGAGAAGTGACTTTATTTACCTAAAGCAAAAATGTCATTATATATCAGATAAATTATGTTAGTCTTGCTTAAACCAACTAAGGTACTGTAAATAGCATGCTCACAATTTAGATTGTAATTGCTTCAAAGGAAATGAACACCACAAGAAAGTTACGGAATTCATTTGTACATCTTCGATCTTTTCTATATTCAAAACGTCCCAGGATGCCTTTTCCTTTATTTTTTTTTCTTCTATAAAATGGCCATTGGCTATCCCGAATTATGTTAATGCCATACTATCAGCTCATACTGTTTTATTCTTTTCTTTTTTTAGTTTGGCACTCTAAAGAAGACTTGTTTCACGTGCATGATCGATTTTGTTTTCTTCGTCTGAATATCAGTGTATCACAAATGCTTTTACTTAAGTCCGAATCGGATCATTCCATCACTACTTATGCCATCTATATGACTATATATATAGCTAAAAAAAAAAAAAATCTACTCTTATGTATCACAATTTCTGCCACCCACAAGAACCCTATTTACTCGAAGCCATAACCGAGGTGTCTCAGCTAATTAAATCGCGTGGCTAACACTCCCACCAAATTGGGTGTACGTGTGCACTGGCTGCAGCATCACAGCCAGAATAATCAAATGGGAACACTTGTGACTACTTGGAAGGATCCTAATTTTTCTTTTATTTTCTTTGTTCCTGTTTTGCTCTTATTAGATTTGACATAGAGTGGCTACATGAGGCTTCAACTTGGTGCTGCACCTAGGAGTTTAACAAGAAGAAAACAATCAATAGTAATGTTTTGCATATGGACGTAGGAGTGAAAGCATTCATTATTTATTTGTTTTCTCCAAAATTTGAAGTGTTCTGTGAACTACTGGCAAGAATATTTTTGGTCCTTAGTTATGATATGGCTATTGTATGAATTATTTTTGGTTTTTATGCCTTTAGTACTTGTGATTCTTTCGTCGGTATGATTTTCATGTTGGAAAATCATACACCAATCAACAAAATTTGTAATTAAAAATCAATTTCAGTCAAATAAAATGAGCTTATGCCTCTTTTTTTTTTTTAAAAAAAAACTACTAGCAAGAATAGATTGCTTTTCATATTAAACTGTAAAATTTTACAAGCGATGCGCGTTATCAAGGTATATGTTCACCAACAATGGCCCACAAGGCCCTAATAGACGAAAATAAATCTGCTGTAATTCTTGAAGAATTTCATGACCCTATAATTCCAATTCCAACCATTGGTCTTTCTCGAGGTGTGTGCATAAAAACTTATTTTTTTATAATGTTTTCAAGATGTATACACTGAAAAAATAGATGATTGATATTGAAATTTCAGACCGGAAGGAATTACAGCAGATTTGGACTCCTAATAGACAAGTCCATGGCCTCAACTTTGGTGGCTTGGCTTTATTGGATTTTGCCTCCAGCCCAGCCATGTACTGACCGAGCCCGAGAAATTCACTATCAGTCTATCACAATTCACAAATGAATCAACGACCAAGTCTTAGAACAGCGAAGCGGCAGGTCTTGATGTCAAAGCATATGCAGGATTCTGGTAAAATGGTAATGGATTTGACTTAACAGCCTATTCCATTGCACTTGAAGCCTGAAGGAAAATAAAATAAAAGGTGGAACTTGAAAAGAAGAGAAAAAAGAGTTAGCCATTAGGAAATACAATATTCGTAATCCAATGATCAATTTTCATTTTTTTTATTTAAACATAGAACTTTATTAATTGAAACTTCCACTGGCAAATACCAACGAGGCACTGAGATGCCCACTAAAGACCAAACTGGTTTCCAGTTACTCCCCAGCTTGTGAGCTACTATTGAGATTTGGCCTTCAAGAAAGTAGTTTTAAAACAATACAAAGATATAAAATTGTATACAAGGTAATCTATACAATCGGACATAAACTGGAAGCCTAGAGCAACAAAAGAAATAAAATTAAAAAAAAAAAAAAAGCTTGTAGTAAAAAACAAAATCTCAGAATTGAGGCAATTCATCGTCAAACTAGTTCATATGAAGAGAAGGAAAAACCACCCAGTTTCTCATTCATGCACTTGAGTTCCAGCTTCTGAAATGGACTATAGTAGGCAAGCAAGACAGCAAGAGAAAGAGAGATTATTTTTTGGTTAGCAAAGAAATATCTTAAGGTAACAATCAGGTACCAATGGGACAAAATAAGATGATACAAAGTGAGAATTGTAACAAATTGACAGGAGAGTCAATTTTCCTATAACATATCCAGTGCCAAATGTATGCACACAAAAATGATAATTTATCAGCATAAACATTGACAGGAACATTGATAGTATTTTAAGACGAACAAGATTAAGAGTGAGAGAAAGAGAGAGAACCTGCTATTTGGGTCATAATAAAAGCCACTAATTGACCCATCGGTACAAGAGAAACAAACATAGTAGAAGCCTGCTATTGTCAATCCGCAGTCTGCTCCCACATTAACAAAGTATTGTTCTTTCCATCTCTACAAAATGGCACCACGACAAAAAGTAGATGACCAATTGTTCTTTTCATCTGTTCTTTGGTTTTCAACAAATATCTCAAGTTTGAGATATCCTCGAAAGAAAAAAAAAATGGTAGGGGTTTTTAGCGGTCCAGATTAGTCTTTTGCTTCTGATAGTTTCCTGATGATACTAGGAGTTGGTACCAATTCCTTTGGTATATCCAGTATTACTGTGTATATCAGAATGTGCTTTGTAAAGCAATCTGTACAGATCAAATAAACAGAATGATATCTGACTTTAAAAATTGAACCTCCTCCAAAACTATGGTTTTCAAAATTAAGAAGAAAGAAACATTTTAAACAGCATACGTCGGAAAGATAAGTTTTCAGAGATAATTGATAAAAGAAATCTACGAATAAGAGAGTGGAGAAACTGTAGTACCATAAAGATGTAAGGATAGTTGCTTAAATCCAGGGATTTTCCACCATCATCCTCGATCTGGCTCTACAAACACGTATAAGGGAGTGATAGAAAAAATATTCAAAAGATTAATGAACAAACTTGCAAAACATCCCTTTTTATCATTCTTACAAGGAGAGGAGTAAAGGATGGGAATTTTGACCAGTGTCTTATATCATCCTCCGGTCTGCACCAAACCAACAACAACAGTACAGAAAACAAAAGTATCAGCAAGTAAATAGCAAGAAACATTAGTGGGAGATGAACCAAACTAATAGCAATGATTTCAATCTTAGACTTGAACAGATCAGCCAATACCAACTTGTATCTTCTTATTGTTTTTGGGGTTCTTGTTGTTGTTATTTCTATCTTATTCATTTATTTTTATTTTAAGTCTGCATTCAATTATTTTTCAAATCTGCTTCTAATGTGGAAAAAAGAATTAAATCTAGCATGAATAGAAAGGAAGAAGAGCATACGTGGCTTCCCATTTGCCTGTGAAAAATGTGTGGTTCTTAGCATCTACTATTTCTCCCTCCCAAAATGTGACCACCTAATGCAAACATAAACAAAATACAAAAATATATGCATCAATGAACAACGAAGAAGCACCTAAGACAGTAAAAAAGTGAGAAAAAAAGGCAAAATCAACAAACTTCCCATGAATAAACACAAAAATAGAGAAATAAGAGTTTCAAATACCTGTTTTCATTGCATATTTTTAAACCTTTTGAAAATGAATATTATTACAAACAAGAGCTTTGCAAAACTAGAACAAAAGTTTGGTACCGGTGTGTCAGCAAGGGGGACATTTAATGCTTCCATTGTACCACATAGAAAACCATGTTCAATATCGCAACCCTGAATCCTTACATTAACCTTCCACGCCTCATCCTTTTGAAGACTCAATACATTTTGAGTACCACAAAATGACTGAAGCAGAAAAAAAAAAATGGAAGTTAGAATCATCCTAAACCCTACGTCTATAGGTCTAGAATACAAAGTAAAACAACAGGAGAATGTTGCACAAAATCTGACCAATCAGTTTCTTTCATTCAATTGGACCCCTAAACTATTGCTTCTGTAGAGTAAAAATTTTCATCAGTTATCTTCAGGGTACCAGTGGGGCAACAACCAAAAAAAAACTTTCAAGCTTTTATCTCCCATAAAACCAGTGCACCTGGCATGGCCCTGACTTTATATTATCAACTACTAATCTCATTCCTAAGTGAATAGAAGTTTCATGGCTATAGTTTAGTACAGAAAAGGCACTTAATCATGGTATGTAAATTTGTATATTGCTCACCCGACCAGCAGATAAAAGAGAACAGCTTGGAGGTGAAGGTTGTGCTGAACTCAGATCTTGTCCTGAAAAGATAAAATAAAATATTGATTGATGGTGTGCAAGCGATCATTTAGTCAAGTCTTTGCAAAATTCTATTGAACCATCTCAACATAAAATTTTTAGTATTTACATTACAGCCTCTATCAAACCCAAATTATTTTAATTTAGTTTAACTGAGTATTTCTACACGATTAGGGTTTGATCGAGGCTCTAATTCGGTATTAAAACTGATCAGGCAAACTTAAATTCAAGATAATACCTGAGGAATGAGAAGGAGAGGAGGTTTCGACCACTCTGACTGGCATTTCTTTCTCTCCTCTATCTCGCTCTCTCCTTTCTCTTTCTCTCTCTCCGTGATATTATTCAGTAACCGAAGAGAGTGAGATCTCGGACCCGCAGATGATAAATGGAGAAGAAGGCGAAAAAGACAGAAGAACAGGAAAAGACGCATTTTCATGTATGCCCTATTAAAGTTCAAAATTATGTATTTTTTCTAAAAAAAAATATTGGTAAATTTTGCTGGAGGTCACTAAATTTTGCTATTTGTCACGAATTAGTCGCCCAACTTTGACTTGTTCCTCAACGACCACGGAACTTTATATTTGTTTCAATTAAGTCATTCTGTTAAGATTTTCATCTAAAATACACCACGTAGACGTCTAACTCATTAATTTTAAAAATTAAAAATTACTAGGACAATTTGGAGACTCCATTCACCCTTCTGTGCCCTTCTCTCTTCTTTTTTTTTTTCTCTTCCTCCATGCTCCTTTCTTTTTCCCTGCCTCCTTCCAATCTTGCAAAAACACAAACGTGAATGTTAATAATAAATGTAGTGGCAGAGAGAAATATAGCATTGAGAGCAATTTTTCTTACTTAATTCCAGTACCTCAGTAACAGTATCAATATCGGTCTTCAAATGTACTCTTTTTGATGTAGTGAAATTGCAGATTTTTAGAAGTTAATTACAACACATTCACTAAGCAAAAAAAAAAAGCATTAATACCGGCACTGATACATACCTACCCTTTTTAAACATCAACAATATACATTGTTTACAAACATGATAAAATATCTAAATTGAAATAGAAATAAAGAACTTGTATTTATTGAAAAATTTATAACAACATTTTTTTTAATAATAATTACAACATCAACATATTCAAATTTCAAATCTCTGACTGTAAGTGAGACAACTTGTTTAGTGACTACTGGACATGCTCAAGCATTACTATTACTGTTTTAATAAAAAAAAATTGCCATAAATTTAATTTAGAATTGACATAATATAGTACCACGTAGTGTTGTATCAACAATATTTATTGTAGACAAAACAAAGATTCAGTATATGCGGCTTTTATTTTTCCTCTTTTAATTTTATTTAATTGCTTTAACTTTCATTTTTTTTTCTATTTTATGCCCGGTCAAACATTTACAGTCTATTGTGCACAACCTTTCAATTACATTTATGCCTGGTCAAACATTTCTTTTGAGTTACAAAGTAAGTTGTGATTTATCATAGATAGAAACAGAAATTTTGGTTGTGTTTGTGGCGGAATAAAGTGAAGAAACAACTTAAAATGTTTGTGTTTTTGCAAAACTGGGAGGCGGGAAAAAAAAGGGAGCACAGAGGAAGAGGAAGAGAAAGGAAGAGGGAAAGGCACGAAAGGGTGGATGGTGTCTCCAAATTGTCCCAATAATTTTTTATTTTTAAAAATTAATGAGTTGGACGTCTACGTGACTTATTTTGGATGGAAATCCTAACATAGTGACTTAATTAGAACAAATACAAAGTTCAGTGATCACTGAGAGACAAATCAAAGTTGAGTGACCAATTCGTAACAAATAGCAAAGTTTAGTGACCTCCCGCGAAATTTACTCGATAAATATTTATATCTACTCTTCTAAAAAACCTATCATATTTAATTATTTAACCATATAAACATCGATTTACATATTTTATTTCAAAATTTCAATATAATGTTTGTTCTTGTTAAATATAAAACTATCAACTTTCACCTTTTAAATTTCAAAATTACATTTTTTTTTCTCCTTATTTTCATGAATTATCTTCTTATCTTATTCTAAATAAAAATATTATCTCTTTCTCCCTCCTCCCTCCCTCCCTCCCTCCCTCTGCCTTTCTAGACTAGCAATGTTATATGCAATAAACAAATACAAAGACAAAAGGTAACTGAATTAAGACATGATTCAAAGTTTGCAAATGCAATTTGTGTGTCCTAAATGGATTAAATTACAGATTTTGAGTCATAACATGTACCTTGCTTAGCTCATCTCTGTATTTCTACATTATCAGCCTGGCTAGATGAGAGACATATATAAGGAGGTTTCTTTTTAATTAGAATGATGGTATAAAGGTGATTTACAGGGGTAGGAAGTTAAATATGTAATTTTCAGATTTTAGAAGGTAAAATGTGAGTTTTTATAATTTACAAAAGTAAATTTGATATATTACAATTTTTGAGGGAGAAATGTAATTTTGAAACTTAAGTTAAATACAATATTTATTATTTTTGTAAGAAATTATGCGATTTTAAAGTTGTAGAAAGATATAAATGAAATTGTGCTAGGAAGTTTTTACTTAAATTTCAAATGCTCGTTCAGTTCGGTAGAGCACGGGTCTCCAAAACCCAATGTTGGAGGTTCAAATGCGAGAGAGCGTGATTTTGTCTCTACAAAAACAAAACGAAGTGAAATTCAGACTAAAATATGACCTCCATCTAGTGTATTGCAAATAGGCTGGTCCGGTCCGGATTCAGCTGGTTCACGGTTCCACACGGTCTATGATTTTCATTGGTCCAAGGGTTTATACGATCCAGGTCCAGCGAGTTCGACTTGAAATGGTTGGTCCAAATCTGTAGTAGGATCATGGTCCAGATTCACACAGTCCGTTCCAGTACGTATAGGTCCGCAAATATATTTTTTTTTTTAAAAAAAAGAGGTTAAATTGTTAAAAACAAAAATTTATTCAAAATTCAATGCAGGGGAGGTAGCACAATTGGCTAGGAAAAAAATCTTAAAGTTGTTGTACTCAAAGATCGAGAGTTCGATTTCCCTCACGACTTCGTAGCTTCTACGAAGGTTTTTCAAAAAAAAAAATGACTAAACGGATTTTTGTGTTCTTTATATCAAAATAAATGCATGAAAGTCTAGTTTTCAGATAATATAATTTTTTTATACAAAAATATTATAAATTAGTACAATTTTAATGATTAATTGACAGAAGTTAGAAATCAGAAAAGCTAAAATTCCAATAAACAGTCTCAGTATTCGATCAGATTCAAGTATTTGTTTTCGAAATTACACTATTTTAAGTGTCTACAAATATCTAATTATTATCAGTTTAATATCTGATCCGAAAAATAAAAACGAATACTGATAAATCACTATCCGATACGTTTGCACCTCTAGATATTCCAAAAAAGAAAACGCTCAAAGTTTGAGATATCTAGGATACGAATTCTCCGGTCCGTACAATTGGGTTCGCGGAGCGGAGCCGAACTCATCACTGGTCCTTTTGACTCTCTCACTAATGGATAAGGTCTTCAAAAGAAGAGATTGAGAAAGAGATTCGTCATTTTTTCAAAAATGGCGTCATCATCCATTGGCACCAGCAGCTTGAAGAACTTGAATTTAAACCACAAATCCTTGTATCGTTCCAAAGTCAAGTTACCTCCGCCCGTGGCGGTGAAGTTAGCGCCCTCAGACTCTGACGGTACGGGCCCACATTGGCTGGTTGGGCGGGCTGCCGCAGTGCTCCTTGCTACTCTCTGCCTCGCCGACCCTGCTCTTGCTTTTAAGGTTTTATAGCATATACACCCCTTGGACGTTGGTAAATTATATTATTTTAGTATGGAGCTCAGTGTATTGTAAATTATCATGATTCCAAGAGCCAGGTTGGCTGGTTGGGATCCATCTATGTTATTTTTAATGAAAAATCACTCTCGGTTAGACGTAAATATATGTTTTCTATTGTCTATTTGTTTAAATGAAGGGAGGTGGCCCGTATGGAGCTCAAGTGACACGTGGACAGGATCTGACAGGAAAGGATTTTAGTGGTCAAGCACTCATCAAACAAGATTTTAAAACGGTTAGATTATCAGATTCTTCTGTGCCATGTGTTGGTGTTCTACCAGTCATTCTCTGTGTCGGCATTTTACTTATTTTACAAGGATTATAACTTAATCACCAAATAAATTGATCACATCCAGTGGAACCTTTGATGATACCATTCAGTTTTTGCATAGAAATCGCTTGTTTGCTAATCCATGTTTACAGTTTATAACTAACTGGGTCTTTTCATGGTAGCATATTTGTTGTATGGTCAGTACAATGCACCCCCCGGGCCCAAACTCAAAGAATGGGTTACTTCACTGGATCTGAACTCGCCCCCGCCGCTGATACAAAGTGATAAGCAATTAAGCACGTTGATCCAAATTTCATATTCTACTTCGCATATTTCATGCTGTCTTTAAAAGTCTTGGAGGCAAAAGACACTAAATTAAAGCTAATGATAGCACATTTCATTTAATGCAGTCTATACTAAGACAAGCAAATTTCAAAGGGGCTAAATTACTTGGCGCAAGCTTCTTTGATGCTGATCTGACTGGTCTAATTTTGTTTTCCTTTTCTTCATTTAAGGGGCATAATGTTATGTTAATTTCAAATTATACTGTTCTGCTTTACAGTGTATTTTCCTTTTATTTAATTAGCTGCTGATCTGTCTGATGCGGACCTGAGAGGTGCTGATTTCTCCTTGGCTAATTTAACGAAGGTACTCCTGCAACCCTCCATCTCTCTCTCTCTCTCTCACACACACACAAACAAGTGAGTTGTTTGATAATTTTGTCTTCGCCTTTTATGTATAAGGCAAATTTGCAAAATGCAAATTTAGAAGGGGCACTTGCTACAGGAAACACCTCTTTTAAAGGTTCAATCATAAACGGGGCAGGTCATATTTTCACTCTCTAGCATTCTTTAACAACAATTCATTTATATTCTATTGTACTAATTGAAGATAAGTTAGATGCTTGCTTTTGTTTCATATCTTTAGATTTTACTGATGTTCCTTTAAGAGATGATCAAAAGGAGTACCTATGCAAAGTTGCTGATGGGTAATTTTGTGCATCTACATTCCTTAATTATCCTGAGTAGGTTTTGTCAGATATGTATCTCCTTGAGATTTATATATTAAGCATTTCTTTTTCATTTTTCCTGTCAACCAGGGTAAATCCAACTACTGGAAATGCAACACGAGAAACGCTGCTGTGTGAATGATACTATTTAACAACAGCTTGCAAGCATGCACTGGTTTCTTCTCATTTTTGTATATTGAATCAATAATTTGCTTTGGAGCAAAGCAAGAGAGCTTGTAAGTACTTTATTATGCTTGTGACTTGTAAAATGCTGCATAAATGTTGAAACGAGTATATGACTTACTTATATATTCCATGTCCTTTTGGTACATTCTAAGAAATTTTCTTTTTGAGAGTTGTCATATGACTGTTGCATCATTTTGTAGATTATGTTAGGTAGTGATAGGGCCCTATGCTTTGGGCCCAAAACAAGGCCTTCGAGCGCAGTAACCATATGAGTGTATAGCGACCCGCTCCAGGGTTAGGGACCAAGCAGGCCACCCATTTCGGGTCAATCTGGCCCAATTCGAGACAACCTGGCCCAACTCGAGATGGCCCAGCCCAGCTAGGGGTTACTCGCAAAGAATGATCCCTGTGACAGGCTCCGTACTATCTTACTCGCCAGACAAGGCTGTCAGGCCCTCAGGTTAGTGCGCTACACGACAGCCAAGCTCCGATCTACATAAGGCCCAATTCTGGGCCTAAGAGGGGGTTCACATTTTTCATACATACAAGGTATCATAGGTCAAGAGTCCGAATACCTTACACACTTATTCTACGTCCAGCCCGAGAGTAGCACTTAGCTGCCTCGAGGGCCAGCACGTAGCAGGTAGAATTATGACACATCAATGATTGATGATTTCATCGAATAGTATTATTCGATGTGATCCTTGGCAGTGGAATTGTTTGACAGTACAAGCAATATTTTTTCAGAAAAAAAAAAAAAAAAATCAATCTAGAAGAACTTGAAAAATGAGAGAAAAAAGGTCCATAAAGTGTGCTTTTGGACATTCAATTGAAGTCCCACACGAGAAAACCTCACTGAAAGTTTGAAACACATATTCCCTCCCCTCTTGGAGCCTTGAGGTACATCCAGTCCAAGCAATAGAAAAAGAGAAATCTCACTGACCAAAATCAGTGCCTAATTTTAACATTTCTTAGAACAATTAGCACAATTTAGCCCACTAGCCATCAGTACGAGACTTTTGTTAGTCACAAAAAATCATTAACTATTGTACAGCCTTTAGTATTAACATACATATAATAAAGCAACACAAACTGCAGAAATCATAAGAAAATGTGAAAAATATTACTATCAAGTTAAAAGACTTTATCATTAATTACATTATGAGTTATGTTGATGTATTAATGTTAGAATTTCATGTCATATGCTAAACGGTTTAAATCTTACAATTTCATTTCCAATCTTACAATTTCATTTCCAACTGATTGATTCAAATCGCTCAATAACACCTACCTATCAACATTTGTACGATATAATATGTTGCTATTTTCAAATTTTTGTTACTCTTTTGTTATTTTTGAAAAATGACTCTATAATAATAAATACCAAAATACATATCATGTTGAAAAATTCTTAATTATAGTAAAAAAAAAGTTTAATTTAGTCTATACAAATAAATCTGAACCATTCATTTAGTCAATTCAAATTGATTTTGACCGCTGACACATTCTCCCCATATCTTAATTTTCTTTGGAAGGTAATATATAACCGTATGTTTTGAAACGAGCTAAAGATATCTTGGGAACTTTTCAAGTATCTTTTCCAAGTGGAGAAGAGCCTAACCCCATCAAACACCGCCTACACAAAATCAGCCGATCATGAGTAGTGCATGCAACGCTCGAGAAAAAAAAAAAAAAAAAAAAAAAAAAAAAAAAGGCTAGTTAGTTAACAATTGTATTAATCAAACCGTCTCAGCACATGAGCACATTTGCTTGTTTCGTTTTACTCGGTTACATTTTGCTCTTTGTTTCCGATTATATAAAAGCAACACAAATAGGTGTGCCCTGAGATATGGTGGTGACATGCGACGAGATACAGTGGCGTCTCATTTTTCATCTGAATTAATGGGAAAATTAGATGATGGGTTACTTGCACGTGTTTAAAAATGTAGAAGGTTATGCATTTTGATCCTAATAATAGTATAAATTTTAGGGGGAGAGTTAGAGGATGTTTGTTATAGTATGCACAGCGCATATTAATCTGTACTATGGACTAAATTTTTTGGTTTGGATGCTCTAACGGTTGATCTGAACCGTTCAACATAATTTTTATATGAATATGTTCTTGTATACTAAATTTTATATTTTTCAACTTTTCTAGGATGGGTAGAACAATTACTTGATATGAAATGTCTAGGCCATCCAAAAACAGTGATTTCCATCTAAAAAATAGTATAACTTCTAAAAAATATTAAATTTAATTTACAAGTACATATTCATATGGAGAGTATGTTAAACAATTCAGATCGACCGTTAGAATTTAAAAACAAAAATATTAATCTGTAGTACGGGCCAGTCCATGCTATGCATAGTACTATAGCCTCACTCTACTTTGTTTTCAAATAGTTGAAAGTTTAGCATAACAACCACCAAGCAGGTTTTCTAATTGTTTTTTACTCTTTCTTATTTTAGATCTTCGAGGAAGCTAATTAAATTGTTCAAATGTACAAACGAACCTAGTATTCTCAGCCTGAAAACCCAGAATACACTTTGATAATTTTGAAATGAAAACCCTTGTTTTATTAGCACTTCTTTTCTGCTCTTTTCTAGTTGTAACCCATGAATGCAAGTATCATATATTTACACCTCTTCTTAAAATTTTCAAGTCACCTGCTTATATTGGTTTTAACAGCTCTTTCCATAAATTTTAGTAAAATTTAAGAATATCAACTTTCAATCAATTTTTCTTGCTAAAAGATAACGGTATTTTGTTAGTGCTTTGAAAATAATGTTAAGTAACCATCAATTATGTTTTGTTGAGAAAACGAGCCATTAATCTGGTGATAAAAACAATATCTTCTACGTAGGAAGTCACATGTCAAACTCAGATAGAAGAACCCCATATGAATATTATACAATTAGGTGGCCTTTGACCTCTTAATCTTTACTAAAAAAAACTCTGCTTTGTTGGATTTCTTTTCTCATTTATAACTCGACAATCTCTTTGTAATAATTGGAAGTCACAACGCCTCGTTCAATTAATGAGACATTTTGTGAGAATATTCAAATAAATTTTAAAAAAAATGTTAAAATTTAGCTACCTGGATGAATATGTAGATTTTTTTTTTTTTTTTTTTTTGGCTTATTGGGTTCATAAAAGGACAAACTATTTTTCGAGAGAGGCAAACAAGAACTAAGTCCAATTTTTTTTTTACTAAATTTTAAAATTCAGGGAGGTACTTTCTGGTGGATCCGCCCCGATACAAATTTGATTATAATAAGAAACTAACTAAAAAGACAAATTTGTCTATATGTAGCTATGCTCCGTGTGTATCTAATAAATAATCCAACATAGTCAATGTATGATTGTGAAATTTATAATCAGAACTGAAATTGGCATGTTGTATATGATTTAAATCAAACAAATCACAAGTCATATCAGTAACTTGATTTGTTTCAAAATACTTTGCTTTTGAGCTAAAAAGTAGGTTTGCATTTTCGGGTGAAGATGTGAGACATAAAGCGTTAATTGAATTACATACAAATTTTAAAAGCTTCGAATTCATTTAATACAAAACTAATCGATCAAAATAATAAATATTTTATATGAATTCACGGTTGGACTGCTCCAGTCTCTTTCCTTTCGTGTAATCCAATGCAAAACTAGCGCCTACAGCTTTCATCCTATGACAATAAGGCACGTGTCTGACAAGAATAAGGACGTTAGAAAACCAACCGGTTCTTTGTTGAGCTGCCTGCCGATTCTCTTTAGGCCGATTTTTTTTAAAATACCCACTCAAAACAATATTTTATTCAAAATAATCAGATTTTAGTCAAATTTTTAAAAATACCTAAATCGTAGATTTTTTCCACGGACCGGAATTTTTATTCCGGACCGTGGAAAAAATTCACGGCCCGAAATTTTTTTTTTTTTTCCGACCATGGATATTTTTCACGGGCAGGATTTTTTTTTGTTTTTTATAGAGTTTGGAGTTAGAAAAATAATGTTTTTTTGAAATTTTTTGTCCAACTTTGCACCTCTGATTAACATATCAAAACGCCTCCAAAAAGCATGAAAATTTACCGACATGTATTCTTGACTTCATAGAACAAGACTGTGAAGTTTCATACAAGATCTCAAAACAGATCGTAAGATATCGGCTCTCAAAAATTGCCCGCACTGCTGAAGGAGTGCTTCTGAGCCCAACTTTGCACCTCTGGTTAACATATCAAAGCACCTCCAAAAGGCATAAAAATTTACCGACATGCATTCTAGACTTTATAGAACAAGACTGTGAAGTTTTATACAAAATATCAAAACAGATCGTGAGATATCGGCTCTCAAATATTGCCCAAACTGTTGAAGGAGTGCTTTTGAGCCCAAATTTGCACCTCTAGTTGACATAACAAAACACCATCAAAAATCATGAAAATTTATCGATATGCATTTTTGACTTCATAGAACAAGACTGAAGTTTCATACAAAATATCAAAACAGACCGTGAAATATCGGCTCTCAAAAATTGTCCGAATTGTTGAATGAGTGCTTCATGATTTTTTTGATATATTAATTAGAGATGCAAATTTGGGCTCAGAAGCACTCCTTCAGAGAGAGTTCAGTTTTGTTATGTTTGAGTTTTGATTTGTTATGTTTAGTTTTATTATCTTCTTAGTATATGTTTTATTATGTTTCAGCTTTTAGTTTTGTTATGTTTTATTATCTCACGATTTGTTTTGATATTTTGTATAAAACTTCAGTCTTGTTCTATGAAGTCAAAAATGCATGTCGATAAATTTTCATTATTTTTGAAGGTGTTTTGTTATGTCAACCAGAGGTGCAAATTTGGGCTCAAAAGCACTCCTTCAGCAGTTCGGGCAATTTTTGAGAGCCGATATCTCACGATCTATTTTGATATTTTGTATAAAACTTTACAGTCTTGTTCTATAAAGTCTAGAATGCATGTCGGTAAATTTTCATGCTTTTTGGAGGTGCTTTGATATGTTAACCAGAGGTGCAAAGTTGGGCTCAGAAGCACTCCTTCAGCAGTGCGGGCAATTTTTGAGAGCCGATATCTCACGATATGTTTTGATATTTTGTATAAAACTTCACAGTCTTGTTCTATAAAGTCTAGAATGCACGTCG
Organism: Carex pumila; assembly: GCA_033356055.1. NCBI lineage: Eukaryota > Viridiplantae > Streptophyta > Magnoliopsida > Poales > Cyperaceae > Carex > Carex pumila. Next base: position 102,526 of record JARJHM010000310.1, read on the forward strand.
GTAAATTTTCATGCTTTTTGGAGGTGTTTTGATATGTTAACCAGAGGTGCAAAGTTGGGTTCAGAAGCACTCCTTCAGCAGTGCGGGCAATTTTTGAGAGCCGATATCTCACGATCTGTTTTGATATTTTGTATAAAACTTTACAGTCTTGTTCTATAAAGTCTACAATGCATGTCAGTAAATTTTCATGCTTTTTGGAGGTGCTTTGATATATTAACCAAAGGTGCAAAGTTGGGCTCAGAAGCACTCCTTCAGCAGTGCGGGCAATTTTTGAGAGCCGATATCTCACGATCTGTTTTGATATTTTGTATAAAACTTCACAGTCTTGTTCTATAAAGTCTAGAATGCATGTAGGTAAATTTTCATGCTTTTTGGAGGTGTTTTGATATGTTAACTAGAGGTGCAAAGTTGGGCTCAGAAGCACTCCTTCAACAGTGCAGACAATTTTTGAGAGCCGATATCTCACGATCTGTTTTGAGATCTTGCATGAAACTTCACAGTCTTGTTCTATGAAAGTCAAGAATACATGTCGGTAAATTTTCATGCTTTTTGGAGGTGTTTTGATATGTTAATCAGAAGTGCAAAGTTGGACAAAAAAATTCAAAAAAACATTATTTTCCCAACTCCAAACTCTAAAAAAAAAATTAAAAAAAAATACAGCCCGTGGAAAATATCCACTGTCGGAAAAAAAAAAAAAATTTTTTGAGCCGCGAATTTTTTCCACAGTCCGGAATAAAAATTCCGGCCCGTGAAAAAAATCCACGGTTTTGGTATTTTTTAAAATTTGGCTAAATTCTGATTATTTTGAATAAAATATTGTTTTGGGTGGGTATTTTTAAAAAAATCGGCTCTTTAGGGCTTATCAATACAAATAATATAAATCCTTTATAAACAAATATCTACCCGGGCTAATTTAGCAGTGAAGAGAGAGAAAAAGAGGTGGAGCGAATAGAAAGAAAGGAGATGGATCAATATAATTTCTAAAAAATTAAATAAAAATAAAATAAATAAAAGAGGATGGAACTAACTAAATTATTCATTTACCCCAATTAATTACAAACAAATAAACACTCTTTCTTTAAAGAGATAAACACTTTTCAGCAAAATAAATAAAGCTTCAATGATCTAAAGGGCAGGCTGATCGTCGTCTTTATTATTAATTTGAGGAGAGAACTGACTAGACTGTGGTGAGTACCCCGGTGCAGTCGGTGAATAACTTCCACTTGGGCTGCATTTCATTTTAAATTAAAAAAATATATATATATCAGTATTATAGTATGTATTACTACTGACAACTTATAATAGGGCCCAAAAAGGTTCCCAAACACCCAGATGTAAAAGGAAAATATATGTATATAAAGGGTCAATACTGCAGCCTGCAAGAGGTTAGCATCATTAATATATAAAACCAACATAATACAACTCCTGACGAACACACAAAATAAGAGACAAAAGGACAACCAATTAGCACGAAGCAAGCAAGTGAAAAATCAGCAATTAACAAGCATAGTACTGGTACTTGGTGGTGCATCATGATGAAATTTCTTAGTTAACAGATGTATAGAAGAGACTTTACCTGTACTGCGGAGAGGTGGGGCTGTAGTCAGGATTTGACCCACCAGCATTGTACGGGCTGAAAAAAATTGGAACAATAATTCAGGAACAATGTACAGACTAATGGAATGTTGAACAGAGCCAGTAAAGGAAATATTAGGGTCTCTAACCTTGTTGGGCTGTATGTCGGGCTCGGCTGAGAATACGATGGTGATGTTGGAGAGTAAGTTGGCGAAGTAGGACTGCACAAAAAAAAAAATTTAAAAGAAATTATTCTTCCAATTATAAAACCAGAATTGTCAAACAAGTACCAATGTGAAAACTAAGATTAAAAGTTCAGCAGTAGGCACCTATAATTGGGGGAAGCTCGCGGACTTGTGGGAGAATATGCAAGTGATGGTGGGTTATAGCTAGGGGAGGTTGGACTATACCCGGGCGATGTCGGGCTGTACGCCGGTGAAGTTGGGCTGTAACTAGGACTCGTTGGACTGTAACTTGGGCTTGTAGGACTGTAACTGGGGCTTGTTGGACTATAGCTCGGACTTGTTGGTGAGTACGATGGTGAAGTGGGTGAGTAGCTCGGTGAAGTCGGTGAGTATGATGGTGATGTGGGGGAGTATGAAGGCGAAGTTGGCGAGTACGCTGGAGATGTTGGAGAGTACGCTGGCGATGTCGGGGAGTACACCGGTGAGGTGGGAGAATAACTTGGCGACGTTGGGCTGTAACTAGGGCTTGTGGGGCTATAACTGGGAGAAGTGGGGCTATAGCTTGGAGAAGTAGGGCTATAGCTTGGAGAAGTGGGGCTGTATGAAGGACTAGTAGGAGAATATGCCGGGCTAGTAGGGGAATAGCCAGGTGAGCTAGGGCTGTAGGTTGGCGATGTGGGACTGTACCCTGGGGATGTGGGACTGTATCCGGGAGAAGTCGGGCTGTACCCAGGGGAAGTCGGGCTATACCCAGGCGAGCTCGGGCTGTATCCTGGTGATGCACCCGGAGAAAATGCCATGCCCCCAACGTATGGTGAGAACTGTGCATCAGTGATTGGTGAAGACCTTATATTTGGACTTAAGAGATAGCTTGGTGACATCATCCCCTCGTGGTATGGCGTGCCAGTTATAGGGGACCGGGCTGGGGTCATGCCATAGTCTAGCTCAGCAAAGCTCGGTAGGTTCAGTTCTATTGCTTTCTGGAGCATTTCAGCGTTCAAATACAGGGAACAACTGCCAGTACCGATCGGTGCCAACTGGCCCAGCATGATGTTTTCAGTGACGCCACGTAGGCGGTCAGGTTCAGCATACACTGCCGCATCAAGCAAAATATCAACAGTCTCCTCAAATGAGCACCGCATAAGTGGGCCAGTATCATTCCTGTTGATACCATGCCGAGTGATCGCCATCAAGTGGCCCCGATATGTCATGGTGTCACACAAAATTGCCAGGTGCCGGTAGTTCACATAAGATCCGTCAAATGAAATAACCACTCTCAGCTCGTCCAACAGAGCCCGTCGAACTGCCTCAATGCCAAGCACCTCTATCACTTCTATCAAGTGGTTGCTAGTGGTACGGGTCGGATCTACATCCTCATGACACATCACCGCCAATAGGTTAACCCCCTCAGTATCAAGCATCCACTCTTGACCCGGTTTAAAACCCTCATTTTCATCAAAACGGTTTATCTTGCCAGATTTGATAAACACCTTGTTGATATCTGGTATGCCCCTGAGTGCCATCTCAGTTAACATGTTGCTCTCTATCTTTTTCAAAAACACATCATCCTCGGCCGACTCATCTTGCAACTCCCCTTTAGATGCCTCATCATTCATGATGCGTATACGCAAGATAAGCTTATCCGCATTATCATCATTGAATATACACGTCAAATCATCATCGAATTCCTGATTTATTTTCTCCGCAATATCGGCCATGCTGAGTTTCTTATCAACCATCATCTCACGGTTGAGTTCAATACGCAGCAGCCATGGAGAGATCTTCTCAGGGGCAATATCCTCATCTGGCATCTCATAGTATGACTTCACGAACTCCACATCCTCCTCAATAATTGTGCTGAGTGGGTCCGGGTCATACCAGACCTCTGTTGCATGGGTCACGCTCCGGAGTGTGGTATACTCCAGTGCGCACTGCACATTCTTTGCAAGCTCTTTCTTCTTGTTAATCTCTGGCTTGAGGTATACAGAGAGAGACGGGGTTTTAATCTTCTTGGCCACATTGATAATTTCACGCAGCCGTGGAACGCCAAGTGTCACATTCTTGGCACTCACACCAGCATAATGGAAAGTGTTTAAAGTCATTTGTGTGGCAGGTTCCCCAATTGATTGTGCTGCCACACAACCGATCATCTCTCCCGGAGCAACAAGAGATTGCAAGAATCGAGATTCAATTTCTCCCACAACCCATTCAAAGGCTTCTCTAGTCAAGCGGTACTCGCTCAGCACCCGTTTGCTCGAAAAGGTACTGCGGAGTAAGATGTTGAAGAGTAGGGTTGCATTTTTCTGTGCCTCAATGCTCAAAAAATCATCCCCAGGGACCACCTTCAGCCTCTCTTGCAGTTTATCAATAGCCTCCACAATCTCCATAGGATGCATGTCAGAGGGGCGTCTCATGTCAACCTTGAAAGTCTTTTGTGCATTCCAGATCAGCCGTTTCAAGTTAACAGGCATGGGCCAGGAGTTGTCTCCTGTTGTGGCAATCTCAGTACCGAGCTGGAACCGGTCAGCCTCTAGCTTCTGCACCTCCGCATCAAACACATTTCTGAATTCACGGATAGTTCTCAGATCTTCTACATGCTCCGGAAGCATGTAACTAGGGTTCCAGCTCTCGTCATCAAATTCATATTTAAAAACGTTATCAAATGCTGATTTCTTCATCTTTAGTGAATCCAGCTTCTGCGACTCAATCCACACAGCATCCATACCATCCTCGCCATACAAAAACTGAATCACATCCCCAAGAGAATTTCTCACTGTGCCGTCATACTTGACCATGATATCCTCCATGGCCTTAACAAGCCTCCTCTGAATGTAACCCGTCTCAGAGGTTTTGACAGCAGTATCAATCAAACCCTCACGACCTCCCATAGCATGAAAGAAGAATTCCTGAGGGGTCAGACCTCGTAAATAAGAGTTTTCAACAAAACCTCGAGACTCAGGACCTAGATCATCTTTAGTGAAATGGGGAAGGGTTCGGTCAATGAAACCAAATGGGATACGCTTCCCTTCAACATTCTGTTGTCCAACACAAGCAGTCATCTGGGAGATGTTAATGAAAGACCCTTTCGACCCAGCTGTCACCATTGCCTTTAGGTTGTTGCTTTCAGACAGAGATTTTTGTGCACTAGCACCTGCATCATCGCGAGCCTTATTCAACACCTGACAGGAAAATAGTGTTCACTGTTAGGCATGAGAAAATAATAATAAAAAAAAAAGAGTAAGCCTGAATAACCATATGGAGATTGTTCAGGATGGATTTCACCTTCTACCAAAATTGCTCTCACCAGCTACCATTTGATTTCCAGATTTTTGTTACATGATCAAATATGATCAACCAGAATAATCAAAACCACCCAACTAGAATGGGATGAAGACAAAAGACTAACCAATAAAATAAATATTTTCTATACATGGGTATCAAACCAGTACATCTCACTTCATGAACCAACCAGGCCAGAACAGTAAACATCTATACAACTCTCCCAATGAAAAACAATCATGATAACCAACGTCTGGCCACACAAAAAGAAGTGTTAACAAATATATATATAATGATAATATAAGATATTCACCTGGTTAACCCTGTTCTCAAAAGAGTCCATCATGGTGCGACCTGGTTCAGGCTCAAGATTCTTGTCATGCGCTTGCTTGATCAGTTCCTTCACATCATTTTTTGCCTTCGAAATAGTTTCGTTAATCTTTTCCATGGTGGCTGCATCAGCAATCGTGTCACCAATGCCAATGCTGAATCCATTCTGTAATAACCAGTAATTTACCAGCCATTGAACATGTCCCAGGAACTTGCGAGCTGCATCAGGTCCCACCTCTTCCCTGGAAAAAAACAACAATTGAACTTGTTTTCATTAAATGTCCTAATTAACGAAATAACAAAGCAAATTGATCCATTCACCTAGCAAATACAATACAAGGATCAATGGTACAGTAGAAACTAATGGCATGATATTGGAACAAATTGGCATGATATTGGAACAAGTTGGCATTATTTTGTAGTAGGTAGGTAGGTACAAAAAGATAAAAAGGTTGCTGAGATGCTAACCATATCACATGAATAAGACTGCCACCAGCAGTTCCAAGGGTTTTTTTGCAAAGTGTCCCTGAAAGAAGTTCCCCCTTCTCTATACGCACAAGTGTATCACCAGGGGTGATAAAACCCGTCTCTGCCTCACTATGCCATGCAGCCATACGTATCAAATTTATTTGTTTCGGTATAATCAGGTTGAAGACTTGTTTCCCAGTCCACAGAGGCCTTGGTTTCAGAATGGCCGGTGCAGGTACTTTTCCATCAAAGTCCTCCCACCACATGAGAATATTCATGAAGACATCCTACCAAAACGAAATATAAATTGAAAATTTTCAGGAATATGTAAGCAATTAGTAAGCCCTCTTGGTTGCCTATACAGTAAACCTAAAAATTGCATCAAGAAGCTGAGAATATCAAGACAAATGGACACCTTCTCAATAAATGTATCCCTCTTGGTGATCTTACGGCATCCAAGCAACGTATCCTGCACGATACCCATAACGGGTCGATTTGACTGGGGGGAGACAATGCATTTGGGCACCATCATGAGCTCAAGCACCTCCGCGCGAGTCTCAAATGACTGGGGGACATGCATATTCATTTCGTCCCCATCAAAATCTGCATTGTATGGGGATGTGACAGAGAGATTAAGGCGGAAGGTGGAGTATGGCATGATCTTAATGCGATGGCCCATGATTGACATCTTGTGCAGGCTGGGCTGTCGGTTGAATAGTACAAAGTCACCGTCATTTAAGTGCCGCTCAACCTGAACAAAACATTATTAGACAACAATTTGTTTTAGGAAATTTTTTGAATCTCAGCAATTTAGCTTTAGAAAGATGTACTAAACAACAGGCATCTGCACTGCATCCCTTTCTCCTACTGGTAATTTCTCAAACTCTCAAAGCCTTAATGTTGCAAGTAGCGACCAAATCCATGCCAAATGTTCAGCTTTTTGTATAATCATGTGTTTATATTTCTCTCCTCTCTTCTATACTCCTCTATAATGGATCAGATATATTACTAATTTTCCAGGGATGTTTAGTCAAACTCCCTCAAAACTAGCCTTCCCTAAAATGCATAGACAAAAATGCAAAAAAAAAGGGGGGCTTAATTCTTTATGAAGTGAAAACCAACCTTGTAACCAAGCTCCAAATGTTGGTCACTACTCTTCTTCAAGTACCGAAGATCAAGTCTTTGACCGTCTTCTCTAATAATGTACTTCGCACCAGTCTTACCAGGTGGTGGGTGGGGTCCATATTCCACCAGCTCCTTCAGCCTGAAGGAAAATAACAGTGGGAGCATTACATGAGGATGTTGTTATAGTCCAGATTTGAAGTTTCAGCTACATCATCACATGCATGCATATCTAACCTTTCAATATTATATGGGGTGACAGTTTCTGGATAGGTCAAATTGAGAGCAATACTCCATGGGACACCCAATTGGTCAATGTTAATGGTGGGGTCAGGCGTGATAACAGTACGGGCTGAGAAGTCAACCCTCTTGCCCATTAAATTGCCCCTGATCCGACCTTCTTTTGCCTTGAGACGGCTGCATATTGATTTAATTGGCCTCCCAGATCTTTGAGTTGCCTGAACAAGCAAAAATAAGAGAACCAAGTACACCACAAATTAGATGCATTTCATGAACTCAAAAAGAATATTTCTTCAGTCAGCAATTACTAACCCTGGGTTGTCCAGGCAGCTCATTGTCAAAGTAGGTAGCAATATGAAATTGGAGTAATTGAGCAAATTCAGTAATTATGTGCGCTGGTGCGCCATTTCTCTCTTGCTTCCTCAAGTTCTCATTATGCCGTATAATCATGGCGAGCTGATGTGTCAGATCATCCTGCTCAAGCATAGATAAGCCATTTTGATCAGCCAACACTTACATGAAAAAGAATGATATCATTTTTTGTGTACTTTGTCAAAAATAATTTTACCTCACTCCTAGCAGAGGTGTCCATCATAACAGAAGGCCTAACAGGGGGAGGAGGGATAGGGAGCACTTGAAGTATCATCCAATCCGGCCGGGCATATTTTGGATTCAGACCCAATAAGAGGCAATCCTCGTCGCTTATGCGCTTCAGTACATTCAGAACCTGTTTTAACAAAAGAATTAGATGCATAGTTGGTTATTACTTCTCTTTGGAAATACAAATTGTTTATTAATCAGTCAATCTTGGTAGAATTTTAACATACCTCATTAGAATTTTGTTAAATTCATTTCAGCTTAAAAGATAAAAGTAGATATGGAAGCAAGAAAGAATGAAAAAACATAGGAAAGAAAAAAGGGTCATGTTAATGACGGGACAGTATGTATCAGTTCCAAATATTTAATTGGAAAACCCCTGATTATAGTTCTCCACCTTATTGCCAATAATTACATTTCAAAACCCCCTGGTTGTAGTTCTCCACAGTATTGACACTAATTAAATTAGAAAAACATAGATTTTGTTCTTTCGTCAAACCTATTCCTTTTACCTATAAAACTACATACTAAAATCTGCAGTGATCTTCTCTGTTGAAAACACTACTCAAATTTGATGCAGGTTCTTCTCCTAAAGATATTACTGCCCAAATTAAATTTTGGGCCACAGATGCAAAAGGCATAATTATATGTTATCCTGAGAAAGGACAAGAGCACTTTTTGCTAACTAAATAATATGTTTAAGAGCCGATTAAAATCTGGCACATAATGAACATCAAATCTTAATGGAACCCTACAGTGAAAAGGGTGAAAAGTACCCTATCAGCGGAGAGAATCTGCTTCCTCTCAACCGGCTCAGGAAGCTGCTCGTTCTCATCAGACTTCCTCTTGGGTGCCTTAAACTCAGCCACCATCTTCATGCCATCAACGGTTATATTAGGCTGCTGGGCCCCACAACCACCTCGGCTCTTTTTGACTGGCTCGTCTCCATCCTGCTCTTTTTGTACATCAATATCATCACCACCGGCACATCTCTTCTTGCTCTTGCATGCATCATATATGCGTTTCAGACGGTTCTTGGGATTTCTGATTTTTAGGGCTTGCTTGAAACGTGTGTCATCCTGAAATAGAATGCATTGGTATAAGACCATATTGTGATGTGCTCGGTGTTTTTATCTCTGTAACAAAAAATTGAGATTTTTTGCTATGCTCTTAGTCAATTTTTTTACATCTTGTCAAACCCCATGTGTCCACATTCTTTGGCCTTAGAAGCTAAGGAAGCTGTATGGAAAATTGTTCACTTCAGATAAGGTGCATACCTCATCAGCTAGAATCTTGGAGCAGTTAAAGCAGACACAGCGCATTATTGATAGAACTGTTTTTAGGAACCCAATATGGAACATGGGCTTAGCAAGCTCCAAATGACCAAAATGCCCCGGGCACTCCGCCATGTTGGCCATGCAAGTCTCGCACTTCATCTTTCGGTCAATGGTGCCAAGTCGAGGGTCACTGAGGCCACCTATTTTGGGCTTCCCCTTTTCCATTGTCTCACCGTGTATTATTTCTACTACTGACATTTGTCTCTGCAATTGTTTATTTTTTTTTTCTTAGAGAAGGTAGAAACCATAAATGAAAAGGAACATCGAAAAAGAATACAGGTTAATGCCAGAATGGGCAAAGTACCAGCTTCCCCTTAAGGTCCAAATATTTTAAAATTATATATATTGGAAGTAAAATGCCCACCAGTTTGAACAAAATGCCCTCTCTCTTCTCACATCCCCTCCCTCTCATGCCCGCCAGTTTCAAAAAAGAAAAATGTCCAAAATGCTAAATTTATACGGGGCAAGAGAATTACTATCTCGTCGGGGCTTAGAATTCCAAACTGGACCATTTGAACCTTCGCCACCTCAGCTGGCGAGAAAGGAAACCGCAAATCCATGATTGGGGTTCAGAGTTATGATCCCTGGAAAAGAGAAGGGGAAGGGTTTTTCAAGTTAGGGTTCTTGTAACAGAGAAGCGGAGTGGGGAGTGGGGGAGTGGGGGAGTGGGGAGTGGGGTAGAAATAGAAAGCGGGGCGGGGTGTATGAGCCTATGAGGTAGAAATAGAAACGGAAATGTATTTAGACCGACTTAGAGCTGCGAATCAGGCATCCGTTGCTCAAGGCTCAATGCTCTGAATTCACATTTCATCCATCGCTCCGCCGGCCCAGGCCTGTTTGTTATGACTATTTTTCTTTTTAAAATATTTTAAATTATACAATTGTCTTTATAACATAAATAATAGCATAATATTACCTATAAATTAGATTGTATAAGAAATACAAAAACATTTAAAATAGAGAGAAAGAGTATGTGTTAAAAGAATAAACAAATAAAAAAATAAGAACATAAACATTTATATAAAAAATAAACATAAGAAATCGATGCTTAAGAAAACAAGTATGGGTTCGAGCTAAGACTAGTTTAGTCCCACAACAGAAAATAAAAATAAAACTGTGATCCTTACGTATAGAATTTGAACTGTAAGTTTGTTACGAGAAAAAGAAAGACAGAGAGATAGAGATGAGAAAATAATTGACTGTAAAGGATCGGGTCTCTGGTTCCAATCTCAACCGTTCATTCATTAGAATGCATGAATCTCAAAAGTTTATGTTCAAGTTTCCGTGCACGAATCTCGATGCATTAGAATGCATGAATTTCAAAAGAAGTTAGTTTCTGCACACGAATCTCAAAACATATAAACGGTTGGAATTGAAATCGCAGAGACCCTGTGATCCTTTAGAATCGCATTGCAGCAGATCTGATTTCAGAGATGGGGGTCTGCACAATCTCGTAGGAGAAAAGGAATATTGACCAAAAAAGTAAGTTCTCAGATTTCGAAGTGGGTCGCAGGCTGTCAGTAGTACAGTGACAAATGAATTATTTGGCTTCGGTTCAGTGAGATAAAAAATGTGTAATTCAAGTATAATTTGAGAATTATTTGAAATTATTTGGATTAAAAATTTCAGTCTTGTAAGGAAGCAAAAAAAATAAAAAATTAAAGAAATATTTTTTCTTGAAAAAAATTGTTAATAATTCGTAAAATTCAGGAATTATTCGTGTTTAATTCGGTCAAAGTTCGGTCAACCGAATAATTTGATGTTCGGTTCGACATCACTTCAAAAAAGAATTAAACAGATGTAATTTTGATATAATTCAGATATCTTGTCACTATGCTCAGTAGGAGAAAGGACGTCTGAGTAGGAAAAAAAATGAGGTTTTAGAACGGATTTTAAAAAAAAAAAGAAAATGAACTAAAATGGGTATAAGTTGGGGAATTACCCAAGGAAAATTTGAGAAGAAATATAGGGCTCCCAAACACTCAAATAAGAATTTGGACCCATCTAACTTAGGATCTGTATCCTTCCAGGTATGTGACTCAGATTCAACATAATTTAAACTGACGATCCAGATTTAATCTCAGCCGGTGCTTGCTAGGGATGGCCTAGGTGGGCAGTATTATTTATGCTTTGAGATTCGTGCCAAGTTAAAAAAAATTCAATTTTAAGCCATCCAATTCAATTGTACTTCTCTAACTTAAACACACTAAATTTCTATAAAAGAAGGTCATGTTTGGTTGTGGAGTAAAGTTAAACCGGATTAAATTTCTTACTCCAAGTTAAACCAGAGTAAGTTAACCGTGTTTGGTGGAGTAAGCTAAACCACCTCTCTAGGTGGTGTAAGTTACTCCGGTTTAACTCAAATCTTACTCCATCTTAAGCCGCCTAAGTTACTCCTCGTTTGACTCCTTAAACGTAGAGTAAAAGACTTACTCCACCTCTTACTTCACAACCAAACATGGCCTCCGAACATAGCCTTACCATAATATAAATAGTGAAACTCTGCCAGTCTCTCCAATTAAAATTTTGTCGCCTCCTTTTCTCTCCCCCGCTCACATTCTTTGAAAACTTCCAATTATGTTTCTAAAAAAGGAAACAAAGAACTATCGAAAGTTCCCCTCTTTATTCGCACGTTTATCTTAAAAGTCCATTCTCTCTCACACTCTCCTACCCGTGCTTACCACATTATTCTTTGTTACGATTTCAGTCTCCTACATGCTCTCAACTCTCTACATACCAAGATTTTTTATCACCGCTTACAGGCGGGGGCAAAATTATAAAACTTTGATGAAGGAGGCTGAAAATTAAAATGCACAATGTGGTGAGTCAGATTTGAACTCAATACCTCTCGTCTACAAGACAAAATTCTAATCACTAGATTACAAGTAAACATTCAATTATTATTGAGAGAGACTAAACTATATAGAATATTCTGAAAAAATAAAATTTAATTAAATTTCAATATATATAACTAAAATTTTAAAATCATAGAAATGGTTTAGCCACATTTCCATTTTCCAATACACTAAGATTTGCTCCTGCTTATAGGATGTGAGATTTCAAACTGATTTCGTTTACTTTTGTTCTCTTCTTCAGGTATATTTCTATGCTAATGGTGCTGAATAAGATTGATTTGATATTATACCCTATTTTAGGATTTAGAGTTCATAACTTATAGCTCGAAGTACGGCTGATTTCACATTATACCTGATTTTACAGTTTAGAGTTGATAACTTTATAACTGGAAGTAAAATTGCAAACTATATTCATTTTTTTTTTTTTTGCTTCATGATTTTGAGTTAAATGTTTGGGTAAGCAATTGTTTTAAGTTTTTGGCTCTGTGATTTTTAATGATTCAATTTAGGATTTACGATTCTGTTTTAGTTGTTTTAGGGTTTAAAGTTCATGGTTATCATTCAATTTTGTGATTTAAGGTTTATAGTTTGGTCGTGTTGTCATTAGTATAAAATTGTGGTACAAATTTTTTTTCTTTAGTTAAGACGAGATGGTCAATTTTAGATGTTATGGTCTATGATTATGTTTCAACTTTATAATGTAGCATTTTGTGATAATTGTTTTTATGCTTAGTAGTTTAAGGGTTTAGGACTTATGGTTTTCATTCAATATTATGATTTAACATCTACATTTTTATTCTGCTACCTTTTTTGTGCATAATTATGGTTTAACATCTACAATATCTTAATGCAAAATTAAATATGTTACGATGTCAGAATGTTGATTTTAACAGTAGCAAAATTTATAATTCCACATTGATTAAGAACTCCGCAATAACCTATTTACTTATTTAGTTATTCATATCTACAAGACTAATTTTGTAATGTAGAGGGTTTGTATATAAAAAAAAAAAAAAATTTGAAAATCCAGGTTTCTATTTCATTAAATCCACTTTACTTCCAATAAGATAAGTTTCTAAGCGTTCGAAAACTGTGATGTTGCATCACTTCTCAGTTCTCACTATCCATTACAAGACCATTCTGTTAATTTCACTTAACAATAATACATTTTTTTTAGAAAACCGCCAAAGTATCTCTAGCGTTTATTTTGTTATTATTAATTCAAAGCAATAATATATATGAACAACCATAATGACCATTGACCAATGTTAAAATTGGTAAATTTCGACAAAATTATAAATGTACTTTTTACCATTTGAGATAAATCATGAATTAAAAATTGGCTCAGTTTCAAATTCGTTTGGTTACTCTAATTAGAAGTTGATAAAACTAAATCGTTATTTTTTTTTTCATCACTGGATGAATGGCTAATTCATCGTTTGATTATAGTGAATATATCTATATTTTTTTATTCCAGAAGTATTGTTCAATGAAATCACATTAAGGAAAATATAAAGTATATATTGAATTTCAGAGGTTTTTACTGTATTACATTTCCCAAAAATTGAAGTTTATTTGTTAAGTGAGATCAACAATGGATAATTGTCAATTTGGCACAATTGAAAAGTTCGGAGATATTTATTCCAATGTTATCTCTCGTCTTCTTAGACACGATATATCTTGTATCCTCAATTTTTAGCTTAGAAACATATTGCTACAACTCATTTCTTTTAATAAAAAAAATTCATTGAGTACACTAATGACTAAATTATCAAACTAACAATGAGTCTTACAAGATAACAAATAATTAATAACTATTCCTTTTGAGGTGCATTACTACGCGAATTGACATATAGACTACCTTCTTTTCTTTCTTTTTTATCCTTTCATTTCCTTTTTTAAATTGAGTTTTACTCAATTTTTCACAGCACCGTTTGCAATATCATCTTCGATATCATTTGTTGTTTTCTTATATGTGTACCAGCTTGCGATCAGAAGATAGACCAAGAAATTGATGACACTCAAGATGGCTAAAAGCCAGTAGAAATAATCCAAATGACCCCTGTTCAGATTATCAGGAATCCAACCCAATCTCCCGTTCTTGGTTGTGATATCTGTCACAATTGTCACCAAAAGGGTACTCAGGTAATTTCCCAGTGCATTGGTTGTTAGGGAAAGTGCGGAGCACATGCTACGCATGGCATCTGGCGCCTGGTCATAGAAGAACTCCAATTGGCCGATGAAAGTGAACACTTCTGCTGCCCCAATTAGAAAATATTGGGGTATTTGCCAGAAAATCGACAATGGGATGTAGTCTTTCGAGTCATAGAGGTTGTGACGGTGTATGATGTTGAGTCGGATTATATCTAGAAGGCCTGCAGCTAGCATAGCAAAGATGGATATGACTAGACCAATCCCCATCCGGGTTAGTTGGGTGAAGCCTCTCTCTCGACCTGTTATTCTGTTTCAAATTAGAATCCTAGATGTGTTAGTCAGACCCAACATAATTGTTACAAAACACTAGACAGGTCTGGTTGTCCTGGTTTAATTTGGAACCTCAAATATAGTAGCTAATATGATACCATGTTATTTCAAATAAAAGATCTCTCTAACTGAAACATAAAATATACCAAGAATTTCACATTAGCTCATTACTACTCTCTCTCTCTCTAAAGCTGAAAATCAGGCCTGATCGCTCATCATATCATAAGTTAGTTTTCTGATCTAACTATTTGGTACTTCCAATGGAGACCAAAGGTGTTGTGGTACGGTAAGGTGCTACCACTGCAGTCTCAAGGTACTTGATCTAATAACTGCCATAAAGGTTTAGACACTACTATAGATGTTGCTAGTACTTTTATGGAATATGAAAACCAAATTTTACCTCCTGACCATTGGGACAAGGATGCAATCATAAACCGGGACCCACATGATGACACTGAGAGTGTCAAAAATTGACAGAGAAGCAGATGGTATCTTGAAATGTGGGCCAATATGGGGGTCCAGAGTATTCCCTTGTAGCACAAACATGGTGCTCATCTGGCTATATACCGTAGAAAATACAATACCAGTAGCCCAAATGGGAAGAAGCCGCACTATACTCTTCAACTCCTCTACCTGTGTCACAGTACAGAGCCTCCATGGGTTAGCAGGACCCGCACCTTGGTCACCTTGAGTTTCAACACATGCCTTGTCGAGAAATCTGGAAAAAAAAAAAATAGTTATGACAACTTATGTATTCTTTAATTTAATTTCTTTGTTGTTCGGGGGGGGGGGGGAATAGCCAATATAATGAAACTATGCAAATTATTTCAGCATAATATTATTTTAAAGTAATTTGCACCCCATATTTGTTGAATAAGATACAGCCCCAACTGGTACAGGTACAAATATTGGTAGCCTGACCCTTATGTCTTAAACCCTAATGTCAATGATATATTAAAGCCACACCCCCCAGCCCTCGTGTGCACCAGATGTGATTTTTCTTTTAACCTGAAACATACCACATAATTCTAACAAAGCACCCAAAAACAATAGTCAACTTACTTGAGTTGGTTAGAATGCTCAAGCTTCCTGCTCCCTTCAATCGCCGACTCCTTATCAGTGAGCTCAAACAAAAGAGATTTATCTTGAGGCACCTTGACCTGCCATTTTCTTACACTTGCCACCAGCACCTGTGCAATGCGTGTAAGGGGACTTCCACCTGGTTTCTGGTTCCTGTAGAGCCGTGTGCCTATGAAGAAGCTTGCCACAGCTATGGCCATACAGACAGCAGGTATACCGAATCCCCAGCTCCAACCGACATTGGTTTGTATATAGACCAAAACCGAAGAGGCTATTAATGCACCAATATTGATGGAGAAATAGAACCAGTTGAAGAAGGAGGTCTTCCTCTTCTTCTCTATCGGGTCAGAGTCATCAAACTGATCTGCCCCAAATGAGGAGACACATGGCTTGATTCCACCTGTTCCCAGGGCAATTAGGTAGAGTGCAGTAAATACAGTTGCTGTCTGGCCTCCGGTTGGGTAACACTTGTCACCTGTGCATTTCGGATTGAGACCAGGAACAGATGCAGTCATGGTTAGCAGTACCAAACCCTACACCCACAAAAGATGGTTAGGTCAAAACCTGCTATATTATCAGGAAGTTTTAGGTCATCTTAATTTTGTCAAATTAATTCTTGGCTCCCAGTCTTTCAGTTTGGTTTCAACTTTTGAGCCATTTGAAGTTTTAATCCTTGCAGAATTAATTTAATTTGTGGTTTTGAAAGTATTCATGTCAATCAGGATATCCCATATTTGGGCAAGGGGCTCCATGATGGCTTTAAATCAATGAGGTTTGAATTTTGTTGAATTTTTTTGGGTCAATTGGGTTCCTGTCAGGTTCACTTCAGGAAAATGGCATTTCCAGGGCAAACGTGAATAGTCAACAATATAATTGCAAACAACAAAATTGCAATACTATTACTAGAGTAAAGCTAATATACACTTGAGTGTACCAATGAACCCATACACTTAACTCTAGAACCGTATGATTCGCTTTGAGATTCGTGTACCACGACTTTTAAAGAAGCTACACGACTTTTAAAGAATCTACACAAATCTCAAAGCTAATCATACGGTTCTAGAGTTAAGTGTATGGGTTCATTAGTACACTTAAGTGTATATTAGCTTTACTCCTATTACTAATTTACTAGTCAACTTACAACAATGTAGATTATCATGAAGCTTGAAATTGTCCAGAACCGGCCCAAATAGGCATCTGCCACAAAACCCCCTATAAGAGGAGTGATATAACAAGTGCCCGACCAGTTTGTGACGTTATTGGCTGCAGCAGTGTTGCTTTGATTCAATCGGTTCTTCATGTAATTCACCAAATTTGTACTCATTCCGTAATATGCCAACCTCTCACAGCATTCATTTGCTATTAGAAGAAAGTGTAAATTAGGTGACAAGTACATCAGCAAGTCGAATAAACATTCTTTCAGACTATTGTTGTTATCTGGGTATAAATGCTCTTTCATCCCATACCTGTCATACATTCTAGTTCTAGGGTACTCCCTTTTTTGGATTGCATATGCATTTCTCAGGCTACAATGGTTTTTATGATCTAATATAACTTTCTAACCCAATATTCTATAATACCCTCATACCCCATCATAATATTTTCTTTGGTATTCTTTTGTGGTCTTTATCAACCTAAATTCTCAACCAAAACAAGTAGGATAATAGTAGAATTAGATAACTGGTACAAGTGAGACTTGTAGGAGATTATAAGGCCTTTCCTCTTTTAAATTCTTTGTTGTGTATCATACTTTGCAAGTTTGCTTTATCTGAAGCCAAACTGGTATGGTACCAATGTAAGCAATGGTTTAAACCTCCCTAATGATGCAGGCCAGTCACTTGGTATAAACCCCCTAATGATTCAGATACCAGTCACCTTGGCACATAATCAATCAATGTGCGACAAAAGGCTCGAGCGAATACCTAAAATATAGGGACAAGCCTTCCATGTGCCAGTACTTTTCTTCACGGAAGGGTTTCCTTTGAGATCAGTTGTACCATCTTTGGTATACTCCACTTCTGCCATGGCTTTTTTGCTGCATTACAAGAGCAAACATATTACTTTTTTTAGAAATAAAATAGAAAAAGTACAAAGTCATAAGCAGAGCATTTTTAAGGGCGCTGATATTAATTAGGGGGATTACTTGCCAATAATAAGTAATCAAAATTGATCAAGAGAAAGACAAGAAAAGAAAATAATTGGCTTGTCTAATGCATATTCAAGACAGATATCAATTCCAAAGATAAGAGGGGGTCGTCTCTCGCTCTCTGAAGTATACAATAATAGCTAAGTTGCTAACCTTGCAATCAATACACTAAAAAATGAAGAAAGGAAAGGGAATCTGTCACCACCAAGGAGAGGGTATAATTTCAAAAATGGACCCCAGATATTAGCAATATACTAGTCACCACTAGCTCTTGCTTCCAAGACTTATCCACCATCATATACTCGAATAATAGAAGTATGAGCGGTTGTGATTAATGATATTAACTGAACCTAACAACAGAAGCAACAAAAAAAATCAAACCCCGCAACCCCACATCAAAAGAAAGGGAGAAAATGCTGCCCCTCCCCCGCCCTTCCCAGCCTCCCACCTCTCTCTTTTTGCTTTGTTTTCTTTTCTTTTGCCTTTTTGTTTTGCTTTGTTTTTCTGATAGATTGGCACCCATGCCATTTAGTTCTAGCTCTCAAATTAAAGCATTGACAAAACAACAAGAAAACATCCTAACTGTCACCCATGAAAGCAGTTCTCTAACCACACGAAAACAACAATCAGCTTGTTTCATCTTGTTTTAGCAAAATCGAAGGGAATAGTGTATCCTGCGCGCAATAGAATACTCCGAGCCGACCCAAAATCAATTTGGTGCCTTTATGAAATATAGGGATCCGTTTTGAGATTCGTATCAGATTAAACGGACGACTCAGATCTCATCCTACCCGGTTAGATATTGCACTAGATCTGAATTTGACTGACCAAGAAAATCGTTGAGAATCATCAAAGATATTGATTTTAAAACAAACCAGTTACTTAGGAAGTGAAAAGCTTCGTTTGTTAAAATTGATCAAGTTGCATGAGAAAGGCCCTAAATAATTGAGTGAGCTATAAAAAAAAAAAAAAAGAATTGAAAAACGAAGAGAGAAAAAAGGAGCTAACTCTTTCTGAAGATAAATTTCTAGTTTCTCCGTACTAATTTAACGTAGGAGCTTGATCCCACCTCAAGAGAAATTGGTTTATCAGAAATATGCATACACTTGATAAGGTGTGCATGATAGTTACCTTTCTCTCTTGACTTTGAAGTTGAAATTTCTCTAAAAAAAAGTACTTTGAACTTTAAAATAATGAGATTCTTACCAAAATGCACCCCTCGCGGAATATTTCCTGAGGTCACAATGGTATCTTTATTTCCATTTTTTTTCTTCATTTATTTCCTTCCATTTGTTGGCAGCGATTACTACCCATTTTGTCGTTTTTACAGGTGTGTTAGAAGATAAGGAATATACACTCTGTGATTCACATAGCAAGTTGGTCAAACATTCTCGTATGAGTGTGATTTTGAATCTCACCTCAAACAGAAATGCAAGTTCTGACTTCTGAGTACAAAAATTGCAACTGACTTCCCTCTGATCGGAACCAATTCGTTCCCAATAAAACGAGAAAAAGAATTCTGTTTTCCATAAATTTCATGATTTAAAAAGAAAACAAGAAGGGATGAATTTCGCTTCACACGATTTGAAGCGAGAAAAAGCAGCCAGTTGAAATCCGGACAAAAAGGGTTGGACTTAGCAAGAAAAGAATTCATTGGAGTTAAAAGACAAAATTACCCCTTGTCAACTTTCTCTCCTTATTTTTATTGTAAGCAAGCGAAGTTATCAATAATAACGCTACGTATTAGATGAAGGGTTTAATTTTATTTCTAGGTTAAAAATAAGATATATCAAACTAACAATAGAAGGAAACTGTTCCCGTAGAATGGTATAAGATTGCAGATTGAGCGGTAACCTTTGTTAGTTATTAGCTAAACTATTCCTCATCCTTTATCTATTCTTCTTCTTTTTTTATTCTTTTTTATTATAAATAATAAAAGAACCCATCCTTTTCTGTGGTTTGGTAAAAGTATTGAAGTCCAAATCCATCAAATAATGCAATGATGAAACTGACAACCGGGACATTCTTCTTCTTGATAAAGCAAGTGACACATTTGATTCTTCGTAACACACGGTTGAATAATTTATTCGGTGCATTCAGACTGTATAGTCAACAATTCCACATTTTAAATTTGACCAGTAAGCTAGTACCTTTCACAGTCACAAGATAGTCGATAAGTGATCAGATTTGGTGCGGACAGAATTACCCCTTGATCTTAATTCTAAAGCTATAAACAAAAATATCCCAATTGATTCTAGTAAACGTCAACAGAAAAATCTTAATTCATTAAGGTGAAAGCGCATAATTCTCGTTAAAAGTAACAATAAATAAATAATAGAAGTGCACGTGCTAGGTGCTCGCAATCGATTCTAAAAGTACAAAGATAACAGAGGAAAAGATAGCAGGTGGCAAACCTTCAGAGGAATCTCGAAACCAAGAGAAGATCTCGTCAATATCCGTCCAGATTCAAAAATATTTAAAAACTAATCTGAGTGTGGGAAAGGGGAAGAGGGACACGGTAATTCTAAAATAGGATGTGCATATTTATAAAAATTTGCACTAAAAACCAAATATAGTCATTGCTAAAAATCGGTGTTGCTTAGTTACTCAAAACACTCTCCTATAAATTGACAGAAAGAAAGATGCTTATAGTACTCTCACACGTCTCCAAAATGCAATTAGCCCCTTTAAGTTAATTTTTTGGGTGTGGCCTAGTGCTCGCATTAAGGTGGGAATCAACCAAGTGAACGGTGGAAAGTGGAAACGATTCAGACCATTTGATAGAAGTTCAGCTCCTCTCTGTTGAAACACCAATGGAAATATCCAGTCCTGACTGCCACGTACGTCCTCGGTCCTCCCCATTATTCAGGAAAGAGGCGTAAGAAGACGGATATCAATTTGCTATTTTTTTATAAGAAAAGCAGTTTGCTGTTTTTTCGAATCTAACCGTTTAAAATTTTATATTCACATATCTCTATAAAGAAATCATTTTATGCACAAATCTCAACAAATTTGAACGGTTAGATTCGGAAAAGCAGTATGTTGTTTTTCTTATAGAAAAGCAGCAGATTTGATTCCTAGGAAGACGGACAAACAAGACGAAGATTCCACCCTTTTTTTATGATAATTTCATATAACGATTCGATGGTGAAATGAAAACTATTAAAAAATAATCTAATTTTAAACATTAAAAAAAGAATAAAGAGAATAAGACACAAATTAGTTACCTTCTGCTGTCTTCTTCACAGGTAAGCCTCACGAGTCACACCGCAAATATCTTGTTTCGCACTTTTCCTCGCACGCGTTCTACCCTTTTAATAGGATTTTTGCTCGATCTTAATTTTTTCTTTATTTTGGAAAATGGGAAGAATTTAATTGGCGTTTGAGGCAGCTATCGCCTATCGCCTCGTGTTGAGCAACGGAGGCTGGCACGCACGCACTTTAATGTATTTCAATTGAATTCGGTTCTTTCTTTTTATTAAAATTGAATTCAGTTCTTTTCTTTTATTTGCTGACATGATAAGTGTTAGCGTATACTTCACGCGTTTTCCTCGTTACTTTGAATAATTTAAGAATGATCCCTGAAACTGAATTATGCATACTCGACTAAGAGCATCTACATCCCTGAAATTTTTGGAGTTTCTAATCTGATGTGGCAGTTTTTAAACCAGTTTTAAGGATGTAGATGGATTTCTTATTTAGCAACTTTGTTTCAAAGTTTCTTAATAAGAAACCGTTTATAAACTCTGACATGACCAAATAATTGGCTGAAATTCTTTTCTCTTGTAATTTATTTGCTGATGTGGCAATTAAGAAACTCTAATTTTGAGTTTCAGGAATGTGAGAGTTTAGAAACTTTCAGAGATAAAATTTCTAAAAATTAGTTAACAGTTATTTAGAAACTCCAAGAGTTTCAAGGATGTAGATGCTCTAATGAATCGAATCACATTCATAAAATTAATGTTAGCTGTATTTAATTGACCGTCAAAAATTGTATTTAATCGAGTGAAGTGTGTATAGATCTAATAGAACGCATATAATTTGCCGAATTGCAACACTCTTTTTTATTAAGAACTTGATATATCATTTCAAAATTATACTACTAATAATTTCTGCAAATATATTTATAATTTGGATCATCCAGTTTCGGTGATTTAATCATTTGAAAAATGTCTAGAATTAATCGAAAACATCCAACATCCATGCAATTTGCTAAATTGTATTACTCGAGATCTTCTTTGCATAAAAATATGATAATATCATTTCAACATTATTCTGATAATAATATTAATTTCTACTAATCATCGATGTAAGTTCGATCAATAGTTTAGAAGCTAAAACAAAAGTTTATGTTTTTACAAAATTCATTTGGTTATCTGGCCAATTAAAAATAATTTAAAAAAAAATTAAACTCAATATATGATAAATGGTTGTCAGGAAATAATATAAAAATTCACTGAATTGTTAGCTTGAGATTACGTGACATAAGAAAAAAATCAATAATTTATATAAAAAAAAATAATTAAACATTTAACTTAAGACATGATAAATGGCAGTCAGGAATAGGGTTGTTGATGAGTCGAGTCGGCTCGCAATTCAATGAGTTGAGCGGCTCAATATTTCATAACGAATCGGACTCAAAACTGAAAAAAGTCCGAACTCGGCTCGGCTTGAGAGCCGGCTCTTATTTTTACTTATTTTCCTAGGTTTATAACTCAGCTTGATTTTGAAAGAAAAAGAGTTTGATTGTATGTTTTCACCATTTTCTCAAATTACTTTCAGATTTATCGACTTATACAAACAACACATTATAATTATCCGTTAAATTTATAAATCCATTGTTTATTTTGTAAACATATCAGTTTTTTCTATATTATTTACATGATAAAAAGTAAAAAACATTATTCTCGCATTTTCGTACTATGCCAAAATTACAGATTTTATATCCTGCTAAATTATTTCTGATTTGTGAATTTATTACTATGCACAAGTGCACAATCTATATGGGTGAACGGTTCAAAACAAAAAGATATTGGAAGAAAGAAATATAAGAATCCCTTTTTGGAACAAATTTAGCACTTAATGCCACTGTCAGAGAATTACACTTAGTGGCGGTACAAAATCACCAATTTAGATTTTAATTTGCAAAGAAGAGTATTTCTTCAGTTGTAACTCTTTTTTTTTCAAAATAAGTAAAAATATGAGCCGGTTCATGAGCCGAGCTGAGTTTTTTCTTTCAAAATCGAGCTGAGTTAGAGTCAAATTATTTTGCTTTTCTCATTGCGCTGAGCCAAATTTGAGTCGAACTTTAATCATTAACAGCTCTAGTCAGGAAATAATCAGAAAATACACTAACTTACTTAAGAGATGTAGGTTTAGCGGTTCACACTTCTTTTGTATTATAATTAAGTGGCAGTCCAAGCCGCCTTAGCTATACTTGCCCACGGAGAAGCTACAATGGAGGATTTTTTTGATAAACCATAATTAAGAAAATATTTTTTACTGATCCAGCATAATAAATTTTTTTTTTCAAAAACCAGAAGGACCGGAGCACCCCTCCGGTCTTAAAATTTTTCTTTGCTCAAGATCGGAGGGCTTCTCCGGTCTCCAAAAATTTTAATCTGTTTTATCCATTACAATTGCATGTGTCACAGAAGATCCAAAAAATTATAAACAAATCAAGACCGGATGGCCGGTCCGGTCTCTCCAAAAATTCATAACCAAGACCGAAGGACCGGTCTGGTCTTAAAATTACGAGTATCCTCTCCGTTATGTGTAAAAGATTCCTTTCACTTTATGGTTTGAGATTTACTCTCAGCCGGTGCCTATTCGGGATTTTGCAGGGGGCCCAATATTATTTGTGCTTTGATATTGGTGCGAAGTTAAAGGAATGGTCCAGATTGGTCTGATCTTAATTATTTTTTTTAATACTTTATTTAGCATTTAGGTCAAGTGTTATCTGTTTCTGTCTCCCCCATTTTCATTTTCTTCTTCTTCCTTCTTCTCACACCGTACTTTCACCATTTTTTTTGAACTCTTCAGATTAATCTAATTTTAATTCTAATTATATAGATTTGTGTATTTTTGAGTGAAGAACAAGAAAAGCTTCAGATCTACAAGTTTCGTTCGGTATGTATTTAATTCTTTTATTTTTAATAAATAATCTGAAATTATGAATAAATAGTTAGAATAAATAGTTTATGTAATAATTGTAGTATAAATAAATAGTTCATGTGTAATTTTATCTTTTTGTGGTATAAATGATTTATGTGTATTTTTTGTAGTAGTATAAATGGTTTATGTGTATTTTTTTTTAGTAGTATAAATGGTTTATGTATAAATGATTTATGTAGTAATTATAGTATAAATAAATAGTTTATGTGTAATTTTATCTTTTCGTGGTATAAATGATTTATGTGTATTTTTTGTAGTAGTATAAATGGTTTATGTGTATGGTTTTTTAGAAGTATAAATGGTTTATGTATAAATGATTTATGTAGTAATTGTAGTATAAATAAATTATTTATGTTGTAATTATAGTATAAAAATTGATTTATGTAGTAATTTATTTGCAATTAGTATAACAAAATAGTTTATGTGTATAGTTGTATGAATGATTTATGTAGTAGTTGTAGTATAAATAAATGATTTATGTAGTAATTTATTTGCATGTACTAATTTATTTGTATGTAATTTGCATGTAGTATAAATAAATTAATTATGCAGTAATTGTAGTATAAGTGATTTTTGTAGTAATTGTAGTAATTCATATTTTATTTTTCTAGTGTAATTTAAGTTTATATAGTTTAACTATTAATTGTAGAATTATTTAGTGTACATGCATATAGTAATTGTTGAATGATTTATTTTTTTTAGTATAATTTAGATTTTTATAGTGTAATTGTAGAATAATGTAAAGTAATAAAATGAATGTTACTAGTTAATTAGGTTTGCATGTCCTGCATGTCAATATTGAATTGGATTTGTATGTTAATATTTTTTTGTATGTATTTATATATATTGTAGTGAAAAATGCAAGATGAAGACTCTTTATTGCAGTTGCTTCCAACAGAAGTTAAAATGCATGTGGCGAATACGAGGGTATTTGTTTAATATCGGTTTGGATTTAAATTGACTTATTAAATTTTAGAATTCGAATTTAATTTTTGGTTAAACTTTTTTGCACGTCAATTATCATTCCAGCCCGATTATGTACTGCGTCCTGATAGTGGCAAAATGGGCCTTGAATACCAAGAAAAGATGAAAGAAGGTTTGAAGAATTTAGGCTTGTATCAGATGGTTAATGTACATCATTGTCTGATTGAAAGAGGATTGATCACTGCTCTCGTTGAGAGGTGGAGACCCGAGACAAATAGTTTTCATCTTCCGGTGGGAGAGCGCACAGTGACATTGGAAGATGTTGGCACAGTGACATTGGACACCCCTCTGCTTTACATATAACAATATAGCCAGTACGATTGATATGGGTTTGTTGTAATTCTAAGTTATGATCTAAGGCAAATCCGCCCAACTCAAATTTAAGATCGGCTTTGGATTCAAACATCTGTCCCACTGAAAATTGATCGTCAATTCTAGGTGGATAATCAAAAAATGCTTCATCCGCGTACAGCATCGGCACATCGTCATTAAATGCCAGAATAGGATGCTGCAATCCTAGATTAATAAAGGGAATAGACATTTCCCACTCCTCCATTACATCTTGTATTATAATTTGATCCTCTATTTCAGCCATGTCATCTTCCCCGATAACTTGGTCACCAAGGTCAGAGTTTGTGTCTGAGCTAGTATCATTATTCAACTCGTGAAAACGATTTACCATATCATCAATTATCGGTATTTCGGGGGGGTCATCAAAATATATGGGTGAATTAGGTACCGTTGCGTGTCTGCTACTTCCAGGTACACTACCTGGATATGGGTCATAATTGGTCTGACTAACAACTGGTACTGACTCAACCACTAATTCAAGAAGTTTAAAATTTAGTACCGAAGTGACATGTCCAAGCACCATGTGTCATATGTCTTCACGATCTATGTTAAATAACTGGTATTGTTATGCTGAGTCAGGTGGTGCCGTGTTCAAACGAGCCCTGATTGTCAGATCGAACTGGCTAGGGAGCAAACGAATGCCAACATTATGTGTTTTCTTAGCTCATCAAAACTTGTTAAGTTAGTAACAGGAAATGTGCAAGTCGGTGCGTCTGAAATTTCGCGTCTATGATAAACATTTATTATTACTCCAGACATTACCTGAAAAAAAAATTAACAATCAATCATCGATATCATTTTTAATTTTAAGACTACTACATACATACTGTAAAACAGACTTCTCAACACTATAATACTTTAAAACCTAAACATATAAAAAAAAATACTAAAAATTTTTTATTTCGCAATTTTATAGAATGATCAAATCCATACTTTAACACTACACACAAATTGTAAACAAAACTCATCGACATTGTAAAACCTAACATATCAAATCCATACCATCCAAAGCGATTAAATTTAACCATTTTAGTAACTAATTTTTAATTTTACAACCTTATAATTACTGTAATTGAAAAAAAAACTTACTACAATATTTAGATGAAAGCTACCAACACAGAAGAGGACAATCTCTAACAACACAATAATTCAGTGGAGCTTGATTATCAGCTTAAAATGACGGAGAAGAAGAAATTTATAAGATTAAGTTTTCTGAATTTATGTTAGACTGATGGGAGAGAAGATGATTTATAGCAAAAAGAAAAGACAATAAAACATGACTGTACAGTTGCCGCACCGACGCACTCAAAAAATAAAAATTGGTGAGAAATTGTTAAGACCGGAGGAGCCCTCCGGTCTTGAGAAAAGGCAAAATTTGAGACCGGAGGAGCGCTCCAGTCCTTCTTGTTTTTGGTTCTGGTTTTTGGTGAGAAAAAAAATGTGAAAAAAAGAAAAAAAATGTGTCGCTGCACGATCCGCCGTACCACTATCAATCAAAAAGGTGTGAAAATATGAAAAATTGTTAAGACCGGAAGGCTCCTTCGGTCTTGAGAAAAGGCAAAATTTGAGACCGGAAGAGCGCTCCGATCCTTCTGATTGTTGAAAAAAAAAAAAAAAACTATCATGCTGGATCAGTAAAAAATATTTTCTTAATTATGGTTTATCAAAAAATTTCTACAATGGATGTGCATCTATTCCGTTGCCAGTATCGATATCAGCAGCAGCTGTTCTCAAATCGACCCCATAGTACACACACAGAAGGCAATCCAATATAAAGGGCCTAATTATATATATGTTAGCCTGTACTTTTCAAACAACACGTCCTTAACTGGGTCAGTGGGCCTTAGAAATGATGAACAAAATGGCGGGCTGAGGCGGGCCACAGTCCGCTTCGGCAGTAGACAATGCCGGAACTCATTTCCAAGTGTTTCAAGGGCGCTTTTAAGGCCCCCATTCGTCCAGCACTGTTTCTTCCTCCTGCCCGGATCTACAGGATATGAATCTGCTGCTTTTCTGAATCTAACCGTTCAAAATTTTATATTCACGTATTTCTATAAATAAATTTTTTCATCTTGTTACTGTATTACAGCTCTATATTTGAGTTTTCAAATCCTAACAGCCGATCTGAACTGTTCATCTTGTTCTCCATATTAATATGTGTTTGGAGACCAAATTTTACATTTTTAAAAAAATTTTTACTTTTTTTTAGATATTTAGAAAATCACTTGATCTGAAAATTCTGGACCATCCAAAAACAGTGATTTTCAATAAATCTAAAAAAATAGTAAAAATATTCCAAAAAATATAAAATTTAGTCTCCAAACACATATTAATATGGAGAACAAGATGAACGGTTCGGATCGACCGTTAGGATTTGAAAACTCGAATATAGAGCCGTAGCACGGTAACAAATCATAATATGCATAGTACAATAGACTCACTCATTTATTATACTATGTTGTTTGACAATTAATGACATTTTCCTGCTCTTTATGCACGAATTTTTTTTTAATGTTTTTAAATCAAGAGCTATTTTGTTTTAGATGCCCATTGTAGAAATTGAAGACGCATCATTATGCCTAAAAAAAAATTATATTACAATCAATCCACTAAATTTGTAACACGTCAAATAAAAAATATAAAGAAAATAATGTGGATTATATTTCTCGACCCTCTGATCAATATGGTTGCTCAAAAGTCAATTTTATTTTCCAATTCTTAGAATTTATTTTTTATTCTTAAATATGCAAATCTAAAGGTAAAGTAATTAGATATTAGACACAAATCATTTTGTCCACATTATCCTCTCCATCTAATTAAAGCTAGAAATTTTTTAAATGATTTTTCGACATGGTAGTTTTCTTTCACCGACCTCTCAAATTAAAGAACAAGACGTTTGTTTCATTCAGGAGTTACAAACTGAACAAAATATAATATGATAATAAAGATTGTCTGCAAATAATAAATTTAGAGGGTCCTAGTTATAAAATTAGAAAGAGGCAAAAATAAGAAAATAAAATGATAAATCTAAGTCGAGCTGAAATTTGTTTGTTCCTAAATCCTAATACAACACGAACAGAAATTAAAAAAAAAAAATCCCAAGTCAAGGTGAAATTTACAAAAAAAATATATACAGTATTAAAAAAGAGTGAGATTACGGTACTATGCATAGCGTAGATTGGTCTATATTAAGGATTTTTTTTATTTTTAATTTCTAACGATTGATCTAGACTTAGATTGGTCCGAATAAGCATTGTTTTTATAATTGTTTACTAATATTTTTTTACCTATTTAAAAAAATAGTGAAGTATACTAAAAAAATGTAAAGTTTATCTTATAAGTACATATTTATATAGATATTATGTTAAACGATTCGAATCGACTGTTATAACTTCAAAACGAAGATTTAAGTCTATAGCACATAGAAATATATGCAAAGCATAGTACTATAGCTTCATTCATTCAAAAATAGAATCTCAGCATCCCAAAACTATTTACAACACAGAACTAGGGGTTGTTTATTGGATCCGGTTTATTTGGTTTTGAACCAAACTGAATTAGTTCGGTTCAAACAGTTAGTTTTTTCGCAGTTTAATGGTTATGTTTGGTTTTCTTTTTAAAACCAAATTATAATTTCGGTTCCGTTCGGTTTGAAAAATTTCAAAACCGAAATGACCGAACCTACCGAACTTTTATATATTATGAATTTGATCCGGATAAAACGCTTTGATTTATTTCTTAATACTCCAGTTTATTTCTTAATAAATTGCTTTAAATACTTTGATTTATTTATTAATATCTTAATTTATTTCCTAATACCCAGGTTTGTTTCTTAATATACTTCGGTTTATTATAAATTAATTATTTTAATTTTTAAATAAACAAATTAATATATTTCGGTTTGAACCGAATACACCGAACAAATCGAAATAAAACTTTGATTCGGTTCAATTCAGTTTGGTTCGGTTAATCTATTTTTAAAACCAAACTATAACTTTAGTTTGCCTAGTTTGATTCGGTTTCAACCAAACTGAACTTGAACACCGGGGGCCATTCGGCAACAAAGGATTAAGCCTCTTTAAGGCTTAATCCGCTTCCTTAGCCGCTTAATCTTACCGAACACCAGTTCTTTAGCGCGGATTAAGAACTCCTCCTTTAGCTTCATTTTACCCGGATCTTAATCCTCTGCATAGACTTTAAAACACCCATACTCTTTCTTTTAGCTTTCTTAACAAAATTAACAAATTAAGACAACCGAACATCGATTCCTTAACGCTCCTTAATTTCTTAATCCTTTATTATCAAACGAACCGTGGCACAGAACTGATCGCTCCCATTTTGATGAGCACATATCCTCTCGGATATATATAAGGCGGGCTCCACTACTTTACAACTTTTGATTTCCTCAAACAACAATGCTTATTTCGTTATTCGGAATAACTGTAGAGGCCACTATTATTTTTGCTTTGAGATTCGCACAAAGGTAAAAAACGGTCCGGATCTACTGATTCTAAAAAACATACCTTCTACGGTACAGGGATCCGAATTCCATTCTGATAGCGCCTGAACCATATGCTAAATTACCACGGTAGGTGCAATTGTTTTGAACATGTTACAACACAGACAGGGTCATTTGTATGTACTTTAAAGTTACAATCTTAGGGTTAATATAACACAAGGTTTTAAATAGCGATTATCGCGTCATAGTGAAAAAGTTAAAAAATAATTATAACAAAAGCTATCATACATAGCATTTTTTTGTTTAATTTATATTTTATATTTTTATAAATTATCAACATTATTTAAAGTCTTATAAAGCAATAAGTAACACAAATTTGATCAGTGAATTAAAATATTTGTACTGAACCAGTTCAAAGTCCAAATTACTATTCAAAATATCTCTAATAATATCATAACTCATTTATCTTTTTTTATTCAAAATAACTTAAGCATCATGACACAATATATATTTGTTTCTACAAAAAAAACATAAGCATCAAGGAATAAACTATCTTTCTTCTATTTAAAAGCAAAATCAATCTGGACCTTAAAAAAATTGATCTTTAAAATTAATTTTTAGTTTGAGTCTTTATATAAAAGTCTATGCAACACAGCGTGCGCTATAGCACCTAATGTGTGGCGCAAATAGCGAATCGCTATTACCGCCTATAACAATTGTAGCTAAAATAACACACTTTAATCCCTAGCGTAACTTTCAAGATTCAAAAACACTATAGTGCCGCTATAGTGTGTTGATACAGACTATGTACTAGCGGGACAATAGCACTGTAATGCGGGTTAATGTGTCCGTGTGTGTTCAGGGCTCGTCCCGTCCCGTCTCGAGGAGACTGTCCGAGGTGAAATTAAAGTGTGAGGTCGGAATCAGGATGATAGTTGTGAAATACTCAAACTATAACTTGTATAGTATCTTGATTGGGAAAAAAAGATCAGTCTCAGCTCAGTGGAACTGTTTGCCTTAAATAGCCCCTTCTCATTCTGACATTTCGCGTTGTCCAAACAGTCAGAAGGGTTCGCATAGAAGCGAAAATGCTCCCGCGAAGAGCGATGACGCTCGCATATTCAAGATGCGGTGTTCGCATACAATACAGTGACATCCGCATAAAAAGCGGCGACTAAGTTGCTACAGATGCCAATAGTGGTGACCGTAAGCCAATCCTGGGCGGGGCTTCTTATGAGATTAGGCCTTATGGGGCCGTTTATCCGTACGAGGATTGCTCTCATGCCTCTAAGGCCTCTTTACCGAGATGCTGTGTTTCTCAGGCCGAATTTGATAAATAGGTCCAATTTGTCTTTTGGTCTTGGACCTTTTGTTTATTTTTGAAATTGGTCTTGCTAAGAGATTCTAATTTCAAACTATTCTTTTGATCCAAAACTTATTTTATAAGAGTCTTTGCCACATGGCTCTATCACACACTATTTAGAACACCAATATAATATGTAGTAACCACCTTTTTCAAATATGGAAAAAAAATAGCACACTTTAAATAACTCTTTTTTTTTTTTAGAAAACACTTTAAATAACTCTTTTTTTTTTTAAACAATGGCAGTGGCCAGCGGCCAGTGGTTGCCAAGTACAGACTTTCATAACTCGGGGTTAATTTCATCCATTAATACATATACGCGGAAAGTAATGAAATATGAAATAACATATGTTTATTCGTTATATAATAACAAATATTAGGAGGGGTTCTTTGTAAAAGAGCTTGACACCGCCAAAAGATAAGGCGTCGCCTCACCACCATCAACGGTTCGCTTCAATGTCTCAATGAGAACCAAATTTAATTCTCTCTTATTCCCAACGAGTTCTCCCTTTATTTTATGTAATCTGAGTTAACTCTGGTTAATCTTCATCTTCATTTTGAGGCATGGCGTGTACTGTCTGCATGAGTCTTCTCCAGTCTTCTCCTTCCATTGGATGCCTCCAGTCGAAATCTAAAACTCTCAAGTTTCTTTCATCAAGCATTTATTTCAGACCCATCTCTAAGTCTTTGTTGCGGTAAGAAAAGATGTAAATATTTTTTATTTCTGCTACTTTAGACTCATAAAATAGTAAGTGTCCTTATTTTTTTTGGTACGCACATATTATGTAGTTTATATTTTACTTTGATGAATTGAATGAAGGTTAAGAGGAAAGAGGACGAACATTTTGTGCCAGTCTATGAACGAAACGCAACCTGATGAAAATCCCGATGAAACATTTGACTCAAAGGTGTAGAATGCTTGGTCCAATTCTCTTTCAAATCGAATTTTTGAAGTATGAATAACCAAGTTGACCGTTATTCCCCTTTTTTTTTTTTTTAAATTCTGAATAACTGTAAGCGCAGGCACAAGTTGTCCATGGTCAGACCAAATTTGAAAATTAGAGCCATTTCTTTGTTTTGCTGAACTTTTTGGCAAAATGACACCTTACATTATTGTAGATAACAATGAATACTTCTCATAGAATAAACACTTTCTAGAGAATGATTTATATAACGTCATAATTAGCACCTGTGGTCATCTATTTTGTAAAAGAATGAAAATTTGACCCTCCTTATAGTGAGTTCTTACTCTTTCTTTTTATCACTTAGGTGACCAACCTTAAAACAGGGGAAATGCTGTTCAGTAGAACCTTTATTTATTTGGTTTAAGACTTTAGGGTTTAGGGTTTTTAATTCAAAAATTACTTTTATTAGAATATAATTGCAAAGCTAATTATGGAAAATGTTTAGGTGTTGTTTACAAATAGCATACACTTTGTGTGTTATTTGCAAAAAAAAGAAAATTCTTCATATTGGTACATAAATTTAGCTTGTACTTACATATAGTATCCTTCTATAGGAGAAAGTGGAATCGAGTAATACATCAGATAATGGAAATACAGATTCTAATCCCATTTCAGATGAGGTATTCACCTTTTTTTTTTTTTTACTTGTGCTATTTCTTTGTTAAGCAATATCTCATTTTCAACTTTTTGCAGACAAGAAATGGGTCTCAGACATTACAGTCTTTGGATAATCTCAAAATGTATAACAAAATTGAAGAGAATGCTACTTCTCCAGATGCATCCAAGGTAATTCATGCATATGGCCTACTTTTATTACCTTTTCTGTATGTTATCAGTACTCACCATCTCTTGCTTATTGGACTCCTTTTTTTGGCCCCAGGCATTACAGTCTTTAAATAATCTTAAATTGTATAGCAAAACTGAAGAGACGGCAACCCCTTCAGATGCATCCCAGGTAATTCATGCGCAAAGCCTACTTCTATTACTTTTTCTGTGTTCCACTAGTACTCACTGTTTTTTTTTTTGTTTTGCGGGGGACTCAGGCATTACAGTCTTTGAATAACCTTAAAGGGTATAGAAAAAATGAAGAGAATGCAGACGATGCATCCGATGTAATTCATGCACAAACCCTACTTCTATTACTTTTTTCTATATGTTGTTACTCATTAGTACTCACAACCTCTTGCTTATTGGACTCTTTTTGTTTGTTTGTATTATTTGGCGGTCCAATTTTACAGAGTCCTACTGGTCTTGGGACAAAACAAGCTCTAAATAATCTTGATGTTAATAAAAAAATTGAAGAGGGTGTGGCTGTTTCTAATCCAACACAGGTATAACAATAGTTTGCATGAAAAACTTCATTAAATGGTTATTTTAATTTGTGAAAAGGATTTTTTTATGTTTAAGGTCTTATGCATTATTGTCCTTGTTATATGGATTTAATAGAAGTATAAATAAATATGTAATTTTCA
Source organism: Carex pumila (assembly GCA_033356055.1). Lineage (NCBI taxonomy): Eukaryota > Viridiplantae > Streptophyta > Magnoliopsida > Poales > Cyperaceae > Carex > Carex pumila. The sequence continues at coordinate 135,992 of JARJHM010000310.1, forward strand.
ATCATCTAATATGTAGATTGCTCGTGCCACAGGAGAAGCCTGAAGAAACCATTGACGTAGCGAGTGGTTCACCTTTGCCTGGAATGCGGGTAAATTTGAATAGTTTGGATTTTATATCCTTGGAAATGGAAGAATAACTAATTTTGCAAATAACACCCAAAACATCCCAATTTTTTCAACCAACACCTGATATCTTTTGCAGATAATACTGAGTACCATATTATACTCAAAAATGGATTATTTGTTACATTCTCTCAGTTCTGCTACAACCTCAATCGTACTAATTGAATTATGAGTGAACTAAAAGACAAACATCTAAGGTAACACATTTGGACAAGCTGACCATCACCTGATTTATCTGAATTCAATATGAAGAGTTTTAGCGTCTGCTTAAAAGTTTGGCTTGACTGCTAGCTTTGAGAGCAAGGCGACCCCTTTATGTAACCTAAAAGCTATTGGATGCACATTGTAATGTCGAGATGCTTGGATGATGTTTGGAAATACACAAATATATAGGGTGCAATTTGCACAGGCCCATTTAAATTTAAGTTTTTTTCTAGTTCCATTTGGTAGTTTCTTCAAACTTTTCTTTTGGATGTTATTTCAGCAACAACTAGATGAAACAATGAGAATTCCGAAGGAAACCATTGATATTATAAAAGATCAAGTTTTTGGATTTGATACATTTTTTGTCACAACCCAAGAGCCTTATGAGGTAATATTTATTTTCCATGTTTGCCCCTTTTTAAGTCATTTTACTTGGTTGTAGTGTTTGTTAGAACATTGCCAAAATCCCCACAAAAAAACTGCATAAATGAAATGTGCGATAAGGCCCTAACTTCTTGGTATTATCTTAAATCAAAATCTAATGATAACATGAGATAAGATGCCATCAAGTGGATGCTTGATAATGATAGCATAGCATAAAATATAATGTGTCATCAGTTCTGTTTTGTCTGACACTGTATTATTAATTATTGTTTCATTTGTACTGTTGTTTTTATGCTTGTCGGAAAGGGAGGAGTATTGTTCAAGGGGAATTTAAGGGGGAAAGCAGACACAAGCTATGAGAAGATCAAAAAGAGGTTAAATGTATGCACAGCATCCCCCCTCCTTTACCTCCTGCCCCCCACCCCATAAAAAAAATATTAGTACAACTAATCTTTATTTTTTTAAATGCAGGATAAATTTGGGGATCAGTTTTCATTGTTTATATTGATTAACCCAGAAGATGAAAAACCAATAGTAGTAATTGTGCCTCGACTAACACTTGAGCAAGGTTCTACTGGTAATTTTCCCTTAATAATTCTTATAATTTAGTTATGCAATGGTGCTATTGCTGTTCTTAATATCAATAACTATTGATACAACCACTCTTCTGCTAAAATTATTATTTAGTGAGGCTTTGGACAGCTAAATTCTTAGCTTTGTTTCCTACTTATATTGGTTTGTCTATTGTTGTTACTACCATTTTTTTTAATCTGTTCCTACCTTCTTTTAATTTAAAAAAAATAAATTGTAATTATCATAACATATACCAATAAGTCTATGAATTTTATTTTGCATTGGTCAGATAATTGGTATTGTTATATCAGTCCAGTACAGGAAGATACTCGTTGGAATAGTGTCGTCCTTTCTCCTTGAATCTTGGTAGACAATCACCTAGTAAGACCTGTATTGCCAATAAAAGAGTCCACTACAAAGCAAGTAAGATTGTTGTATAACTAGGGTTTATCACCTGATTGATCTGGTAAATTTATAAAACTAATTGAGGCTATTTCTGTGATGGTGCTGTACTTTCATGTATTATTTATGCAAATGGTCAGCAAAATGATCTTAACTGGGAGCAACTTATGTACTTCATTTTTTTTTGTTACCAGCTGTACCAGAGTGGTTTGCAGCTGGTGCTTTTGGATTGGTGACAGTATTTACACTGCTTTTGAGAAATGTACCAGCACTACAGTCGAACTTACTGTATGAGGTTCTTTCTCTCATTTTATGTTTCTCCTCCTCTATAATTCATCTTACTAATTATATAAATTTTTCATGTTTGCACAGCAATACGAAAAATATCATTTGCCTCATATGTCAGAACTAAAAAGAGATAAAAACACAGGCCACTTCTTTTTAGAAGATGTGGATGTTGAAACTGGATTTTAAGCTATTAATTATGCCCAAAGAAAATGAATCCACAGAATTGCCTCTGCCATAAATTATATCCATTATTTTAATAGTAGTATCTACCATAGTAGGCTAGTAGCTACATTCCTACCACGAGAAAAAAGAAGTGTCAAGGAGGGTTACTGTGGGTATAAGGGTACATGAGTGAATTATCATTTTAACAGCACCGTACACAATTTTTTGGGTGTTGTGCAGGGTTTGCATAATATATTTTCTTTATGCAGAAAGTTTTTTTTTTTTTTTTGAACCAGGTCAACATTTGACAACATAGAACTGTTGAAAGATGGCATACCAGGTGCACTGGTTACCGCTTTGATACTAGCAGTTCATGAAATTGCACACTTTGCTGTTGCTAAAACCAAGGGAATAAAACTTGCAGTTCCCTATTTTGTTCCCAGCTGGCAGGTATGTCCATTATATGTTAATAAACTATCATCCTATATGAAAGATCTTGCAAAAAGCAATCCCAAGCATCTGCCACTACCAATTTGCACTTTCTGTTTATAATTATTTTGAATGAAGGGAAGGGACATTAGAGTAAATTTAGGCAGTATTTGGTGTACTTGGGGCTAAAACTTAGTCATGCTTCATGAGTTGTAGAGCTGCTTTGGTTTGATCAATGCTAATTGGATTTGATTGATGTTAAACTAACTACTGGTGGTACACATAGAAGTTAGGGTTTATTGAGGTAGAATTGTATTGAATTAAGGCTGATATGTGAAATTCTGTTGATGTTTAGTTGAGCTTGCCTACCCTAACTTGTTTGGGACTAAAGGCTTGGTTGTTGTTGTAATGAATTTGGTGCCTGGATGGTTTATATAGCCTTGACGAATGCCATCAACAGTCAATATAGCCTTAATAAATTAGAGAGGCATAATGACCAGCTAATAATTGACATTTCTTCAGATAGGTTCTTTTGGTGCAATCACCCGAATAATTAGCATAGTTCAGAATCGGCAAGACCTGGTACGGCTTGCAGCGGCAGGTCCTATTGCTGGTTTTTCTCTTGGCCTTGTTCTTCTCCTTTTAGGATTTTTCTTACCTCCATCTGACGGCCTTGGTATTGTGGTTGATCCTTCTGTTTTTCACGAGTCGTTTCTTGCTGGTGGTATTGGTATGTTATTAATCTATAATTTTCATTTCTTTCGGTTTTATTGCACAGTGAATGTATTATGTACCAGGACCTTGCCCAAATAGTAAACTGGCACCAGTTAGCTTTGATGAAAATAGTGTTTTGGACTTCAATTAATTAGGCCTTGATAAATGCATAAAATATCAATTTAGCTAATATATGAAATATGAGGGTTGATCAACTTCTCAATGAAAGCACTGCAGTAAGCAAAGTCAAAATAAAGGCTTTTGTTGATAAGAAAAAGATCCATCAGAAATGGTATACTGATACAGCATATACTGGAAAGTTAAAACAGTTGACAACTTCTCAGAAATTTAAAATTTTGTCAGCAAAAGTAGTCCAAGTCTAGCATTAATGAAAAGCACAGCGAAGTAAAATTGTCAAGTCTGAGCTTTTTTTTTGTTGGGTAAACAGCCAAGCTTATTTTAGGAGATGCATTGAAAGAGGGCACACCATTGTCTATAAATCCATTGGTTCTCTGGGCCTGGGCTGGACTTCTGATTAATGCTATCAATAGCATACCAGCTGGGGAGCTCGATGGGGGGCGGATAGCATTGGGTTTATGGGGTCGAAAGGTATCATTTTTACTACTTTTCTTTTTGTTATTAATACTGGCCCCGTTTGACACTCTGTTTACACAATTAACAAACAAAAGTTGGCAGTGTTGAATTTGATACTGTTTTGAACCATAACAGTATCTAACCGGACCGCTAAAACTGTAATTTTTGTTTTATCTGGCAAATTGAAGATTTCATTCGGCTGTCTAATTTGATCCTTTTATAATTTTTTGTAACAGATATCAGCTAGGTTGGGTAGCATTACACTTGGTCTCCTTGGCATAGCAGCAATATTTAATGATGTGGCATTCTATTGGGTGGTACTGATATTCTTCCTACAGCGGGGTCCAATAGCCCCACTATCAGAGGAAATAACAGACCCTGACAACAATTCTGTGGCGCTTGGTGTGGTCGTTTTGCTTCTCGGGCTGCTTGTCTGTCTGCCTTTTCCCTTTCCCTTCACTGCTACGGGATTAGATTTTGATTTTTGAGCCAGCCTAAACAATGCAGCAACGGTTTTGTTTAGAATAAATATTGTGCCTTAAGTATGTTTTTCCAGCCCTTTTTTGGTTGAGCGGGAGATAATGAGCTTAGGAATGTTAGTAAGAAAGGTTATCTACACAATTTGTCTTCTAATTAGCCTGTATATAATCTCCTTGTGCCTTCCAATTTTCAAAATTTTCTCTGATTTCATCCGATTTCCTGCTTGGGATCTCTGTGGTCTAAATCGTGTAGCCAAATGTGTCGCCAGTAAGGATAGGGGAGCTCGTGTGTAAGTCAGTGTGTAACAGTTCGACGCTGTGAAAGTGCGAAATAAGAAGTAATGATATAGTACCACGCAGGCAAATGAAACATCAAAGATTTTACCCACGCCGCCGCCCACAAGACGAAGCTCCTGTTAGTCTGTGTCCATGAAATTATTTTGATTCTTGTGATATATTTAAAGGCGAATCCAATTTATTATAAGACTAGGGGTGCATAAAAAGCTCACGACTCAAAACTCAGCTCATAATCAATTCAGATTTAACTTATTATAATTCAAGTTAAAACTGATTCGAGTCAAAACTGTCTCGAGTTTACCGACTCGGTTGATTTATGAGTCAAATTCAAGTTACCTCTAACTCAGTTCAGAATCAACTTGGTTGAACTCATCACACCAAACTCTAATTCATATATTTCTAGTTTTTGAGCGCCCAAAACCTTATAACTGCTTTTCACATTGCCGCTTGAATCTTTAAAAAAAAATCAGAGAAGTGACTAAATCTAATCCCCATTCCCCACTTTGTGTCCGCCTAACCACATCAGCCCAGCCTCTGCCCTTCGGCCTCTCAAGCTCCCAGCCTCCGCTTTATTAGACTTTTGTACTGTTTTGTTAGACTTTATTGATTTGGTAATTTTTAATTATGTACTATTTTGATATTTTCGTAATTTTTAATTATGTATTGATCATTGTCTCATTATTTATTGTCTTTAATTGTATATTATTTTGGTAAAATATGTAATTTTTTTTAATTAAATTAGGCTATCTCACACTCTCACTATGTACTACATTATGAGTCACGAGTCGACTCACTTCGACTTGAGTTGATTCCAAATTAGAGCTTTTGACTCGAAACTAGATTAGCGGCTTAGACTCAACTCGGCTCATGAATTCACAAGTTGGATTCAAGTTGTCCTCAACTCGACTCATGAGCAGCCCTACACTATTTCTCGCACACTCCTTGGCGCCCGGATACCATGTATGCCATTACTTTGATTTTTCATTTCAAGCAATTCATGCACACATACAATTTCAAAATCATCTTCCTTTCAATTTAATCCCTACGACAAGGGCTATTCACGGATTTTACTGAGTGAACATCAGTAGTTCTCTATCTCTTCAAAATACGAATAGACTCAAGGAGTGGATTGTAAATGCATTCCAGTAAAATTTTTAAATTTTATTGCAAATTCAATTAATAGTAAATCTAATTATATTATCAATTTATCACGCCTGCTCATGTATCATTTTTTATTAGTATTTATAAATTTATGGTAAATTTTGATAAATGATAATAATTGGTGACTAAAATTTGTTAGTAAATACATCAAATTTTTAATTAGAAAATTTCTAATGAAAATTGATTAGGATTATGTCAATGCAAGACAGTAGTACTGTAATGTGGAATCGAGTTGGGTGCGTGTGAATCGTCCCGTCTCGAAGAGAGGGGTTTGAGATGAAAAGAGTAAAGTCAGAAATGCGATGGTAGTTGTGAGATACTCGAATTCTACCCTATATGGTATCTCGATTAGGAAAAGGTGTTAGCCTCGACTCAGTGAGATTATTCACCTTAAATAGCCTCTACTTGTTTTGACATCCCGCATTGTCAGAACTGTTGTTCTACCAATAATTTTTTTCGTCTATTTGACTAATTTGTAAAAACAACCAATTATTGAATTTTACGATTTCTTTTATTTTTGAAAGATATGCAGGTTCAAGTCAAATGAATAATAACAATATAAAATACTTGAACTGAAGAAATTATGAAGACACTTATCAAGAATAAAAATTGTAAAATCATAAACTTGGTAAAGTAAATTTGAGGGTGTTTAAACAGGAAACAAACGTTGGTAGTGTTTGTAAAATGTTGTAACATTTTTAGCTTGTCAGAAACGCTCAAGCAACAGCTTGATCAAACTCAGAAACAATTGAAAACATTGTAACGTTTATAAAACATTATAACGATTTGAGAATGTCAGAAATGCTGAAGTACAGCTGAATCAAATTCAAAATTGAATTACAAACGTTGGTAACATTTGTCAATCATTACAACAATTTAATTAAATCAACGTAGTAACATTTGACGAAAGTTGTAACATTTTAATTAAATCTGAGCTTCATAAATTTCTGTTTTTTATCAAGATTTTACAGTACAAAACATTGCATAACGTTTTACAATTCTTGTAACGTTTTATTGAGATAATAGGGCATTACAATCGCTGTAACATTTTACAAGTCATAACGTATTAAGAAAAATTAATATATTTCTTTATGTGTTATTGAAAAAAAATAAAAATGGTTAGATTATGAGTTATTGATTCTGGTTCAAAAGTCACTTCCAAGTAATACATAAAATATTGTGATCCTTCTAAGACATTTAATTCATAAAAAGTTGTACCTATTTTGAGATTTTTTTTAATAACAATAATTAAATAGCTTAAAGTTTTTGTTTTTTTACATAGATACAACTTTTCATAAATTAAATGTACTAGAAGGATCACAATATTTTCTGGATTACCTAAAAGTGACTTTTGAACTGGGATCAATAACTCAGAATCTAAGCATTTTTATTTTTTTCCAATAACACATAAAGAAATATATTAATTTTTATTACAGCCGCGAAAAGTCCAATTTGAAAAATATTGATCCAGGTTATTTGTTGCAGTCTTTCTAATAAATCAAATCATATTGTATTTCATCTATTTTCAAAGAAATATATTTAACATTTCTAATATTTTAATACAAAAAATTAAAAAATTATGTTTTATAAAAAAAAAAAAATTTGATTCAGACCGAACGGTCGATTCAGTACTTATGATTTTTCAAAAATAAAAAAAACAATCATGTTGGTTCCTTGATTATTTATGATTTACCAAAAAAATTCAATACTACGTGGATGAAACCCATACAAAGTAAACAGAAAATTATTTTACAACATTTAATTTGTTGGTGGGCCACCTCACGTCAATTCCGTGTTCCCTCAGGTAGATGAGTTGCAATTTAAAAAATGAAGGTTCTGATTAATTTCAACATTTTAGTATATGTTAGAGCTGTAAGAGGTCAGTTTTAAAATTTGTGCTAAGTTAAAGATGTTAGTTTGTAATAATTTAGAAGTTAATAATACGATAATTTATCATAAAGCTTTGTTCATGAATTGGATGATTAATATCATTTTGTTGCCTTGAGTATTATTGCATTTATGGATCATTTCGAGTTCATGACTGAAATTGTGAAACTCCATAATATAGATGATATATACTCTTAAAAGGTCACTAACCAAGGTAATTAGCAGGAACACTAATTACCGCGAAAATGTTAGTATGTGGATTAAAAGATGGTTAAGTTTTACAAACCACCTGACACGAGATGTCATTTTAATCACATAGATACATGTTCTAGGAACATGGAATTTGACAGACCCCGAATGAGACATTAAATAGAATTGTGTTCGTGTCATTAATGTTTCTCATTCAGTGTCACGTTCTAAAGTATGAGGTATTTATCGTTCCCACTAAGAAATATGTATGTGTGATTGCTATCTACCGCTGTCCGTAAAAAGCAGTCATAACAGTAGCATTCCCATATGTATAGCTTAGCTGAGGAAGTGATAGTCTACCAAAAGTACTATTTGTCCCTCGTATCTCTATACGAGCTATAGCATCACTGGGCCCCTTGATAGAGTTAGATTATCTGCTAGCGGTATAATTACAAGAGTAATTATATTTGATAATCTGCTCAAGATCAAGAAAAGATTCAGTTAGCAAGGATGGCACACATCTACCTTGAAACTGATCTGATAGCTATGAGACAGAAGAACAGACACAAGTAAATTGTTTACTGGATCGTGATATTGTACAGTACAGCATCATCTGTGTAATTGGATGGTCATGATGTGTTGCCAGACGCCACCCATGATTATAGAAGTTAAAACAGTTTTAACTCTATTTACCAACATAACACAGATCCTATTGGGTCACACCATATAGGAGCTAATTGGAGAATCTTATTTTGATTGATTATAAATTGGTTATGATCAATGATAAGATGGTTATAATTAATTATACGTGTTATAATTAAATTATAAATGTTATGTAAAAATAACAAGCAAAAAACATTGGTTAATTTATAAACGTGTGTGACACGTTGTATAAAAGTTAACCGGTTAATTTATAAATGTGCATGACACATTGTATAAATTACCGAAGCAACAACCGCAAGAAAAATATATATAATTATTCAGAATAATTATACGAATATTATTTGTGTTCGGGCCGAGGGCATTCGGATCTTTTCAGATTCGTCCTTATTCGCATGACATGTCATCGATCCTATCCAGATGACACGTCATCGATACCGAAACAAATAATCGCAAGAAAAATATATATATAATTGTTCAGAATAATTATACGAATATTATTTGTCTTCGGACCGAGGGCATTCGGGTCTTTTTAGATTCGTGCTTATCCGCATGACGTGTCATTGATCCTATCCAGATGACATGTCATCAATCCTATCCACAAGGGCAAAATGGTCATTTCACACCTATGCCACCTTGCATGTGTAGAAACATGGAGAAGAGTGTGGAAGGGTGTGGAAGGGGTATTTTGGTCATTTCACATATAAAAGGATGAGGTGTCAATGGCATACCTTGTAAATAGGCATATGTTGAGGGGTATTTCGGTCTTTTGCGAACCTCCTCAAAAGCCTATAAATAGAGGGGTGCATGTAGAGAGAAAATTCACTAATTCACTTGTATCGTTTCGTGCAGAATCGAATCGGTATTTTCTCTCTTTCTCGGTTTCTCTCCCAAATAGTGTTTCGGTTGAGAAAAGAAAGTTATACGTAGTTGATGTATAATCTTGCGGGTTGTTGTGGAGTATATTTACGGGATCGATGAATAGTTTTTTACCGAATTTAGCGGTATGTCAGTTTTGCTCATTTGATGAAACTGAGTAACCGAAAATTCGTGTTTACGGGTTTTCGTCTTTTCCCCGTGAATAGTGTTTTTGCAGAATTCCGCGGTTTACGGTATTTCTGGCAGAAGAAATTAACCGCTCTCTGGTTAGTCCTGGTGGATAACCGATAGAGGCATCAGACGTCTGATGCTCCGAGACGAGTCGATTCCTTCCGTGATGTAGCTCTACACGCTCGGTCTGCATTCCAACTGTGATTTGGAAACAAGGTATAAATATGTTATATTAATCTATTTAATTGGTAAGTAGATTAAAGTTTTAGAAATCAATCATGGAGTAGATCTGTAAAAGGATTAAATTGGGTTTTGATGCCAAAGGAATACTGAAGGTGGACCGCCTTGGAAAGTTTCCTGACATACCCCGTTTAATCCTGAGCTTAAGTTGGCCGTAGAAATTTTTGTTCTACGGTCATTCCGCACCTTAAGCCTAAACGGGTTTTGGTTACCGCGAAACCCCAAAAGTGGTATCCGAAACCCAACAAAAGAAATAGTAAATATTTAGAATTCTTATCCTCTACAATAACTAAGAAACTAAATTCGCACTAATATTAAAAGACTCATCAGTTATAAGCTGAGATCGAATTACTATGTTTAAAATCAGATGACTAAAATACATAATTCAAATTTAAAGATACTCTTTAGAGTTAATGTAGACAATGCGCAGGGACGGATCTAGGATTTTTGTCAGGGGCAATAAAAAATTGAATAATGTTTAAATAGCTTATCGGATTTAAACCCATTAACTAATTGGGTACTCGATTAAAAAACAATGCTCTGACTTATATTTTTCCAATGCTTTGACTTATAATTATTGATAATTTAACTTATAATTCTAGTTATCAATCATAATTCAAAAAATCTGTTTTGATTTTAACACTAAATTTAATTCAAATTACAAATCAAATATTTAGAAGAGAAGCACAAAAAATCTCAAAAAAAAAGATAAAGTCAATCGATATCAATAGATCTCCTTGATTTATTCTGAATCAGCCCCTGCGGATGCGGACTCAAGATTTACCACTACTGTGATACAGATTCATCTCACGCGGACAGTGAAATGGATCGATCCTCGTATATTACTGTCTCGTTAGTTTTGGAATCCGCTCACCTCGTTGAGAGAAAATAACACTAGAGGAAAAAAAGGACTTCGATAATTTTCGCTTAATGGGAACCCTTAAGGGTCTCAAGCACATGATAAAAACAAATTTTGGGATTGCAACATTTTTGTATGTCTGCCAAGAAGAATACAAGATGTATGATATTTCATTATTTCTCTTTTCAAAGGTAATGTTTCTAGATATCGTCTATTTTGAGGTTTTATAAGTTGGCGTGACGAACTCACCGAATTTTTTATTAATAGAAAATAAATAAATAAATAAAATATCAAAAAAGAATGGCTTTTGGATTTTATTGATATATAGGTAGATCAAAAATAAGGATACCGTCCCATCTTTTTATATATATATAATTCCACACAGGAATAATTGTACCGTCCCATCTTTTTTTTTTCTCTGCTTCACTCAGCTTAGTGGTTGTTAATTGTGATTAAAGCCGAACGGGATAATTGGTCCTATCTATTGGACAAAAAAAATTCGTCTCAATCTACCTATATCTCAATAAAATCCAAAAATCATCCCTTTTTCGATATTTTATTTATTTATTTTCTGCTAATAAAAAATTCAGGACGAACTCATTAGTGTTATCTCCTTACAAACAATAGGGGAACTTCATGTATACCCCATAAAAACTTCAAAATTAAATATTTTCTCCTCTGAATTTAAAACTCTCACAAATTTATTCATTTTTTTTTGTCGTTTCTATTAGAACTCATTTCAAATTGTTATATAAAAAATGTTAGTCTTCTAATCGCTTTGTTTTCCACAGCAAATTGATGATTTCTCTACTTCTAACGCATTTCAGTATATGCTTTTGTAAATGTCAGAAGTAGAAATGACTTATTTGCCCTCAAAACATGCACATATTTGTATTGTTCTCAATAAAGGGTAAGATGACAGAAAAATAATTAATTTTTGAGTTTCTACACATATTTTGGAAATTTAAAAAGAGTTTTAATGGAAAACAGTAAAATAATTTATTTGTGAGTTTTTGAATTTTAGAAGGGTAATATGATATTATGAATTTTAGTGGGTACCTAATTTTGAAGTTTTTAAGGGGTATACATGAAATTGCCCCTTAATACTATTATTAAACAATATTATTATTATTGCGTCTCACTTTATTTTAGAGATATTACAAAAATTAATCAGTATTACTATTGCGTCTCCTATATCAAAACTCTGTCTTAATTTAATTCATACCAATTCTTCCTTTAACTCGCTTGGTATGCCGTGATATTTGTCACTTTTTATGGGTTAATACAAAATCATTGGCCAGGTGATTTAGTGGGCCTGGATGGATCCAGCTTAGAAAACATAAAAATCGTATAAAAGAAAAGGAAAAGAAAAAGAAAAATAGAACGTCGTGCGATGAAGGAAAGGATCTATCCATCAGTCCGTCCGTTCATCGGCGATCCCAATCCAACCCCTCGAATAACTACAATAAATTAATAGCTGTTTTCTCGTTGAGTTTTGTTTTGTTTTTCTTTTTTTTTCCCCTTTCTGAAACTCATTTTTTTCCTTCCTTTCTGGTGTCACCATATCGAAACAAAACAGAAATAGAAATCGACATCGAGATTAAGAGAGACCTCTTTTATTCGCCTTCTCCGTCTAGGCTTAGCTGATCCAACCGCTTCACAGGTGGAATCTCTTTCTCTCTCCTCCTCTCCCCTAAAATTTCTGTATATATCTATAGATCTATTTTGGTGTACAGAATCCATCTGTTGGAGTTCGTAGATCACCAATTGGTTGATAACTGCTCCATTTCTTTTCGGTAACTTAGTTTGATTTTTTTTACAATTGAGGCCGATTAGAAGGGTTTTTTAGAATAAGCTAGCTGCTTCGGAAGCTAATTGGAAATGTAGATGAGAGATTACTTGAAACTTTTTCCCTGTGTCGTATAAATCAAATTTATTAAAAGGAAATAAGAATTGCTACTGCGGTCTGAGTACTCTATAAACCCAGCTTGGTGCTGGTACACGCAGAGTTCTTTTCTTTCTGGTTCTTGGGGCCACCTTGATGTAGTACTTTAGAAAAATCAGTAATTTAAGCTCAATAACCAGAGTTATTTTCTTTTCTTTTTGTCCCGGTGCCTGTACCTGGTTAAGTCTGTAACTGTACTCATTGCGGTTGCATACCAGTACAAGATTAGGTGTTCTGCTCACTATATGCATTGGATCTCTGTGATACTCCAGTCTTTGAGTAGATTTTTCTTATGTTACTGTTTTACTTGCAGGTTATTGTTCAAGAGAGAAAAGAGACAAGAGGGGTAAAACAGGGTAGTTAGGGAAAGAGAGGCAAAGATGGCATCTGGTAAACTGGAAGGGCCATCAGCGCCAGCTCTTAGGCGAGATCCATATGAGGTGCTGTGTGTCACAAGAGATTCATCAGATCAGGAGATTAAATCTGCTTATAGAAAGCTTGCACTCAAGTCACTCTCTCTCTCTCTCTCTCTCACACACACACACACACACACACACACACACACACACACACACACAACATGCCCTCTACTCTTTAGCCATGCAAATACCAATACGAACTGAAATAAGAGGCCAACAAAACCAGACAAAGGAACTGGCGCCTCACATATAAACCTCTAACGAGCCCTTTCCTGTGCCCTAATAGATAATAGCAAACCAATAACCAAATTGTACGAAATGCTAGATGCGATTATATCAATTGAATTGGAAGTTTAGGGGTAATTTAGTCATTTTGTTGCTCAGTGTTGGTTATTCTTTTTCTATTAACGGCAAGAATGTCTGGTTTGTCAGGTGTGACTGTGAAGAGTTAGCTTTTTTTGAGAAAGATCTGTACAATACTGTATATAATTTAAAAAAAAAAAACTATCATAATATATCTGTGGTGATAGGAAGACTAGTCCCAGGTATTGCAAAGAAAGAGGAAGGAGCTGTCTCATAATTGTGACTTTGATAAAATGTAGGTACCACCCAGATAAGAATGCAAGCAATCCTGAAGCATCTGAGCTCTTCAAAGAAGTGGCTTATTCATATAGCATCTTGTCAGATCCTGATAAAAGGAGACAATATGATACTGCCGGCTTTGAGGTCTGGTTCTTCTTTTTCTTGTTGCAGTAGTTAATTAATGGTGCATATAATCTTCCATCCAATTTGGGGAAGTAATTGCTATAATCTCTAGCTTAATGTATTATTATTTGTAGCATTCACCTATAAAAAGCCAATGTGTAAAAATTATAGTAATCTTGTGACAATTATTCTTGACCTGCCTTTGAATTTGTTGTGTGGATATTGTATTCCATTAAATACTCTCGGGACCTCTTTCTAATGTGTGCGTTTTTTCTTAATTGAAGTAATGAATTTATTATGAGTTTATTTGAGTAAAATGTCAAGTTAACACAGTTCTGCATTTGTAATTGACTTAAAAATGAACAGGCTTTAGAGACAGAAGGAATGGATATGGAGATTGACTTATCGAATCTTGGTACTGTAAATACCGTCTTTGCTGCACTTTTCAGGTCACATATTTTGCTTTTTGAGCATTCAGAATAATTATGTTCTTTAAATTTTTTTCACAATTAGCACCCTCTAATTTATTATTTATACAAATTGCACCCAAGGTTCCTTATGTCTGCAGCTAAACACCCATCACCCAATTATCAAACTTTTTGGTGCACTCTAACCTTGGCATACTGTTGTCACGAGTTTTATGAACTTGTTCATGGATAAGACTTGGGATCTTGGATGCAAATGGTCAAACAAATGTTAGTTGTTACCTGCAAAGAGGGAAACTTTGGTGGTTATTTTTAAAATCAGTAAAAATATAGGTGTAATTTGCAATATTTTAAATATGCCATCAAGTGAAGATCTACTGATATTTCTGCTTTTTTTAGCAGCAAGCTTGGGGTTCCTATAAAGACAACAGTATCCCCTACAGTGCTCGAAGAAGCTATGAATGGAACTGTAACTGTTAGACCGCTCCCTCTTGGCTCCTCTGCCAATGGCAAGGTGCCACCTGTTTCTCTCCACTTTCTCCTTTTATGATGTTCTCTATCAAATATTCTTATTCTTTGCTTTTGTTTTCTTATCACGCTTATATTTTCTTTATCTGGAGGTTGAAAAACAAAGTGCACATTTCTTTGGAGTGACAATAAGCGAACAGCAAGCTCAGTCTGGCGTCGTCATTAGGGTTACATCAGCTGCTCAAAGCAAATTCAAGGTGAATAGCTGATTATATGCAAGTAGTTGATTGGTTCAATAAAGAGACTAGCACTCTAAACCAACAACCTGGGCACATTTGATTTGTAAACAAGTTATGTGTTGACAGTTGAGCTCCTTTATTTTTTCTGAAATCAATGTCAAACAAAAATTATGCCAAGCACATTATAACGACAGTCAGTCATCTATTTACTTTAGATTGATGTAGATAATTTAATTTTAAATTGCAAGTAGGAGAATTTGTGCTACTTGCATTTATGGTAAATATTTGGTTAAATTTGCAAAAGTTCCTTGAGAATAAAATATAGAAGGCTACACAACGTGCTGAAAAATCACATCTTGTAAAAGCTGGTCAATCTGGGTTCATACTTTAATAAAGATATTTAGAGTTGTACATATATCAAACTCTTATGTATTGCTGAATATATGACCTCTATATATATTTGCAAACTTTCTGTGTATGATAGCTTCTATACTTTGAACAAGAATCGAATGGAGGATATGGATTAGCTTTGCAGGTAAATTCAGTTCTCCTTTTCTCCTTTGATACTTTATAAATTTGCGGTATTAGTGCCATTATTAGAAATTGCAACTATTGGTTTCAGTTTTCTTAATTAACTTTGCAGGAAGATAGCCAAAAGACGGGAAAAGTAACTTCAGTCGGCATGTACTTTTTGCATTTTCAAGTCTATCGTATGGACTCTGCTGTCAATGCCGTGAGTGATTTTATGCTATATGACTGTTTTATTGTATTTTATCAAAAATGTTGTACTGGCATGCTGGTACATTATCAGTCCTAACTGGGACCAGCATGAACAGTGGTTATAGTAGCAGTACCTTCTGATCTATACCATGCTTGAATTGTTTTCTTTTCTGTTAAGTGGTGTGGGTTTTATGTTTCTTCAACATAACTAGCTTCTGAAACACCAAAATATTTTGTTAGTAATATTGCTTTATTCAGGGGCGGAGGTAAGGAAGAGCAATGGGGGTCAATTTTGTTTTCAATTTTTTATATTTTTGTGTTGTATTCTATATAATTTAGTGTAAAATGTCATGGTACTGTTAAAGTGACCCCCATAGTTTGAAAGTCTAGCTCTGCCCTGGCTTTATGATGTTGTTATAAGTATTTAGTGTTGTTTTTGATTAAATGGGTTCACATGTGAAAAAAGGACAGCTGGCGATGGCGAAAGATCCAGAAGCAGCATTTTTCAAGAGATTAGAGGGACTTCAGCCATGTGAAATGTCTACTTTAAAACCTGGAACCCACATTTTTGCCGTTTATGGTACCAACTTCTTTTCTTTTCTCTTTGTTTCTCAGGGAAAGCCAAAGGGCCTGTGAACTTTTTTGGTTTTTCAAAGTGATCCCCGATATTTTCAATACTATTTGGTTAGCCCCTTCAATTATGTTTAAATACACCGATATGTTCTGAATTTTGGTGAGTGCCATGTGGTAAACTTGAGATTAAAAAAATCATCAAATAATTTTGATAAGCTTTTATTATTTTTTTTATTTTGTCTCCTGCTAGAGTAAAACATTTGGCATAACCTTTGCTAAAACTCTTGCTAGTTGTTATATTTCACAGGTCTGACTTAACAACATGAAAAAGTTTTTAGAGTAGGAATAAACTAAGCATAAAATATGGAAGCTATTGATGACCCTTGGCCAGTCCTTGTTGTCTTCCCTATATTTTGTTTGATATTCTGTGTTTCATTTCTAGCCTACCCCAACTTGTTTGGGACTAAAGGGTTGGTTATTGTTGTTGTTGTATCCTGTGTTTCATTTTTCTTCTTTTTTCTAGGTGATAACTTCTTTAAACCAGCTTCATACACCATAGAGGCCATGTGTGCAAAGTCATACACAGAGACAACAGAGAGACTGAAGGAAATAGAGGCTAAAATCTTGACTAAGAGAACTGACCTACGTCAATTTGAATCTGAATACAGAAAGGTTCTTATATTTTTAATATGATGACCATGTGCATTCTTAATTTTTCGTTTGCTGTGCAGTGAATGAAATTCTGCTTTGAACTTATAAATAAAAATGGTTGTGCAGGCTTTGGCACGGTTTCAAGAAGTCACAAACCAATACAACCAAGAAAAGGCCGTTGTACGTATAACATACTATTCTTTTGATAATATGTTTCTACTGTGCTCTTTTAAAATGAGAAAAATACAATCCCGCATATAGTATGAACATTATCACATGTGCACCTCCATTTCTATCTATAGCGGGAGGTGCACTGAAACTTGGAACTTGGGTGCTGATAAATAGTCACTAACTAAAATTTTAATGTAATGTTACTTGCATTGTTATTTTTTATCTTTTATTACAATCATAATTTAATATGGTTGCCACATGAAACCTTTGTATAGTTGTATTGCTGCTGCAAGGTTTAGCAATGTGTTATTAATATTTAGATGGATACGTGTGTGATTTTTTTTAAATAGGTGGACGAGCTATTGAGGGAAAGAGACAATATTCACTCAGCATTCACTACAGTGCGCACGTTAGTGAATTCGACAGGTAGTACAAGTGGAGGTGGGCCTAGTAATAGATATTACAGCGGCGATGAATCCCAACAACAACAAGGCAGTCGATCTCCCATTGATGACAATGGGATTGATGGAAGAGACAGATCAAATGGTAAAAAGAGGTGGTTTGGCATCAACCTTAATCGATCCCGATAAAAAATTTCACTGTCTTATATGTACAATTTCGCTTGCTTCTATGCTTGTTCATGTTTCTTCATTTGTATAATCAGCTGGTGTTGCAATTTTCTTCCCTTTTTTCAATTAATTTACTGTGGGGAGTTTGATTTTAGTACAACAAAGTTTTGCTAGCACACATTGGTTTACTGGCTGAATTGCTCTTGCTGTATTTAAGCTGTGATGACTGGCTGTATAATGTTGCTTCTGTAGGAGGCAGGGTGAGGGAGATTTATGAATAGCATACAGAATTGCCATAGTTATTAATTATTTATCATTCTTTTATTTTATGCTATAGATCTGTCTTTTTCTTCATTTTATAATATGTTAAAGTGTCTCTTTCTTGGTGTTGTTTTATTAGCTGAGGAGCAAGACGATAAAATTGCCTGTTCTTTGCTAGGGTTTGTACCTAACACGCAATTTAATTCTGAAAGCACTGAATTTATTTGAAGTTATTATGATAGTATAAGACCAAGATGTTTGTTAAAAGCTGCTATTAGCCTCTCGGCCTATTAATTGATTTTTTAGTCCGTTCCCAGCATTGCGTAGTACCTTAAATAAATTAAAAAAAAAAAGAAAAGAGCCTGACAGTAATACTCCAAATAAAATCTCCGAATGGATCCTCTAAGTACTTGATGTTTAACTTCTATTTTTAACGCTTATATTCAAACAATTAAAGTTTTATTCTAAGTACTTGATGTTTAACTTCTATTTTTAACGCTTATATTCAAACAATTAAAGTTTTATTTATAAGCGTTTATAATGCTATTCACAAGTTTTTAAAACTCTATCTATAAGTATTTAAATTTTGAATTTGAATAATTTTTAACTCTCAACTACTTTTATTTTCAAGTTAAAAAAAAAAAAGATTTTTTTCATCCACTTTTTTTTTTCACTGATCATTCTTATTCATTTTTCTGACAATCTGTGATAAATTTTGCAAATTTAAAAATACAAACATTTTATACTCAATTTTATCTTTTAAATGAGATCTATGAAGAAATATTTTTGAGTTATTTTTAAGTCGTCGTTTTTTTTAAGTACAACCCATAAACACTTTCAATTCTTAAGCATTTAAACATATGATTTCTACCACTTAATCTACTACTTTGAAACATTTGAACTACAAATATAAGTTTTTATTTTTTATTTTTTACAGCTGACACTTTAGGTCATGTTTGGTTGTGGAGTAAAGTTAAACCGAATTAAATTTCTTACTCCAAGCTAAACCGCCTATGTTACTCCTCATTTGGCTCCTTAAGCGTGGAGTAAGAGGTTTACTCCACCTCTTACTCCACAACCAAACATGGGGTTATATATTAAAAAAAATAGCATAGATCACAATGGTTTTATATTGATATTTGAGTATAAAATTTTAAGTTATCAGAGACAAAAAAAAAATTATGACATTGAACCCTCGTTAACGATTAATTAGAGGCTGATTCAGATTATGAACGACGAGTGGTAATGTCCAATCTAAGTCTGGGTTTGGTCCCCTAAAGTAACCTAATCTTTGGGTTTTGGATTTGGACGGTCCGATTTGAATCCTTCGATCGAGATTGCTTCGCGATTCGAACTCATCTCTTGAGATACGCGCACTCCACTTCGGATAGATTATCATAGATTTGAATCGGACGGTTCAGATTTAAAACTCAATCTTTGAGTTACTTCACTGAAGAACTTGTGTTAGTCTCCGTGTCTAGTTTTGAACTCCCGTGTCCCATCAAGTATGTGAGGTACAATTGAAAAAAAGTACGGCCCAGATTAATCCCAGTCAGCTCAAACTCAATCTGAAGTCTACTGAGAGTGTTGGAGTCCTGCTTTGAGATTCGTGCAGCGTCAAAATAACAGTCTGAATTTATGACTTGCACCTCATCTACTGGGCTGATACGGATTCCTAGTTTTGTTCGATAGATGGCAGATCCTGAAATTTTTATTAATATCCAAAAAAATTATAAAATTTCAGAAACTATCCCAGTTATCCTTTTTTTCGAAATCTATCTAAATCGTAATTTTTTTTGCGATAATTCAGTCTAAAACCGCAAATTTTTTTAACGGTTTCAATTTTTTTATTTTTCAGATTTTTTAAATTTAAATAGAAATATTTATAATTTATTTATTTTTTCTATTAAAATATTATAAATATTTAATATATTTCTTTGAAAATATATGGAATATTATATAATTTGATTTATTCAAAAGACTGCTACAAATAACACAGATCAACATTTTTCATTTCGTATTTTTTTGCAGTTGTAAGAAAAATTAATATATTTCTTTGTGTTATTGAAAAAAAATAAAAATCCTTGGATTCTTAGTTATTGATTCCGGTTCAAAAGTCACTTTAAGTAAATACATAAAATATTTTCATCACTCTAGTACATTTAATTTATAAAAAATGTATCTATTTTTGAAAAAAAATTAAGTTATTTAATGACGTTATTAAAAAGAATTCTCAAAATAGATACAACTTTTTATAAATTAAATGTACTGGAGGATCACAATATTTAATGTATTATCTAGAAGTGATTTTAAACCGGGATAAATAATTCAGAATCCAAACATTTTTAATTTTTTTCCAATAACTCATAAAGAAATATATTAATTTTTCTTATAGTCGCAAAAAATTCGGCATGAAAAATATTGATCAAAGTTATTTGTAGTAGTCTTTCTAATAAATCAAATTATATAGTATTCCATCTATTTTTAAAGAAATATATTAAATATTTTTAATATTTCAATACAAAAAAAGAAAAATTATAAATATTTCTATTTAAATAAAAAAATATCAAAAAAATGAAACTGCAGAATTTTTTTTACTTTTTTTTTGAAAAACCGCAATTTTTTTTTTTTGCTGTTTTGGAATTCCAAAACCGCAAAATTTTTTTGCGGCAATTCAGTCTAAAATAGCAATAAAAATTTGCAGTTTTGATAGATTTCAAAATAGCGCAAAAATCTATATAGTTTCTGAAATTTCACATTTTTTTTGGATATTAATAAAAAAATTGGGTAGATCGGGGTATCAGCTGGATTTATATTTTTTGCTTAATAAATTCTTAACATCACCCACAAGAAATCAATACATATACGCAGATCCACTAAAAAAAAAATACATATACGCACATAATATTTAGTAGACCAAAAAATTAAAGGTCAAATTTTTTTACTTCGTTCCAGAAAATGACGTGGAAATTTCAAGGTGCCAATCTCTCCTGCCGAAATTTTTAAATATACCATTATACAAAAAAAAAAAAAACCAAACTACCACTTTTTCACAAAATTTCGAATTTTGACATGGTCGCATTCCCAAAATGCGGCCACCTTTCTGCAGGCCGCATCTCCTAGATGCGGCCACCCTTTTTTTTTTTTTGCTTTTTTCTCTTCTTCGTGTAGTTCAATTTGAACGGGAAAAAAAAAGGGTGGCCGCATCCCTAGATGCGGCCCGAAAAGAGGTGGCCGCACTTAGGGGATGCGGCCATGTCAAAAATTGAAATTTTCAGAAGTTGTGGTTGTTTGGTTTATTTTTTTTTAAGGTATGGTATATTTAAAATTTTCAGTCTCTCCTGTGCAACTTCGATTTATTAGAAATTCGATTGTTTTGTTGAGGCTCTGCGAAAGTATGGGTGATATGAATTTAGGAGTGGAATTAGAAAATTTTAATAGAGGAATTGAAATTTAAAACACACAATATATAATAGATAAAATTTGAACTTAAATTTCCACCCTACAAAATAAAGTTATAACCATTAAATTACAATAAATAATCATTAAATATTTTAAGCAAAAATAAATAAAATTTCAAATACATAATTAAAATTTTAATATCAGAGGTGACTCAACACTTTTTGGCCAACCGAATTGATTCGCTTAGTATCATATTTGTGAACTAATATAGTTATATTTTCATGCTAAAAATAATTATTTCAACCCAAATAATTTCTTTCAAAATTAAATTAAATTTATTCCGACTGAAACGTGTGTTTCAAGTTACGAAGAATACTTGTGAATGTCCTAAATTATCTATTTAAAACAATGCTAATTACTCAAAATTACATATTTATGATTCAAGATCTGAAATTAGGAATTTATACACCAATATTAAAATCTACATGCAGCTCTTCCATCGAGATATTAATATCCATAAAATAAATATTACGTATTTACGTTTCTAACTATTAAAATATAAATTGCTAGATTTATTTAAGCGCCCGAAAATTAAGCATCGTCTATTTTCGTCCCATCGAGTCGGAATTCGTATCCTCTGAGATATCTCAAACTTTGTGTGACTTTATGGAAAATCCTAACTGTTTAAATACGTTCTACACGAATCTCAAAGCACACATAATACTGACCTCTACATAACCCCCGAATAGGCACCGGACACGTCGGATACGCACTCCATCGAGTCGTCGGCTCGTCGCCAATTCCCACTAGGGATTCAAAATAGCCGCTCATAAATCACGAATCTCGATGCGTAGGAGATCTCCATCCGTCGTTAGAAATCGCTTGTCCGAAATCGGACCGCCGTTATCTGCGCCTCATATGCACCAGGAATACCCAAGTGAAATCAACATTTTCTAAATATCTAAGCATGTAAAATTTCGTGAAACGAGTTACACACATAATTACTCGACCCATTACATATAGGTAACAACAAAATAACCAGAAATGGAGGGTTTTTATCTTCTTTTTTTTTTTTTTTTTTTTTTGAGAAAAGCCCTTAGGCAGGGTTTTTATCTATAAAAGCAGTCTCTTCTTCCCATTTCTCACAAACCCTAAAATACCATAAACCCTACAAAGCCGCCTTCGCTCAAGTTTCTTCTCAAATTCTTTCTAATTAGAAATGGAGTTTTGGGGTAAGATGTTCGTTCCTCTCTAATCCCTTCGATTAATCTTTAATTTTTCTATAATTCGGCCTAATTCGAGAAGTTTCGATTGTGGGTTTAACCGTCAGAGAGTTAGGTTCTTCCTCAGTGGTTATCAATCTTTGTTATTACTCAGGTTTTACTTGTTTGATAGCTCTTCGAAGCAATCGCCGTCTTATTTTATTGCTGATATTCTCGATCATCGTGTATAACTAGCTTTTAGAAATGTTCCCATTTCGAATATATATTCACCCAGTATTTTGGGATTTTTTTCTTATTGTTTTTATTTTAATGTATCTGTCGTTTTTTGTATAAATAAGCTAGATTCCTAGGGTTCCAATATCAAGTTTATACGGAAACCAGTAGTTTTGGACTATTGTATATCTGTATCCATACCGCATGTGATTGTGGATGGTATTCTGAAAATATGTTTTACCTGATCTGCAGTACTGTGTTATTTAATTTAAATATCCCTCGTTTAATAGCATGCATACTTTGAGCTCACTGATTTTTGTTCTATTTTATTATAGGCGTTGAAGTTAAACCGGGAGAGACTGTTAAATGTGAACCTGGTGATGATAAGTATATTCACCTTTCACAGGTATGGTAGAACTTGTATAAGCACTATACTTGTGGTATACTAGAAAAAAAGAACAATGTTTGGTCCTCTTTACTGTGAAAACTACATGTAATCCTGTATTACCTAGAAATTGTTCTTGTCTTCACCAAACTTAATTATGGTAATATTATTAAGATATATACGAGTGCATTGATGTATTTTTTTGCCATTATTATCCTTTATCTCCAAACTTGTTCACTAATAGTGACTTGGCATCTTTGATGAATTAGGACTTCAGTATTTTGTAGTATTCTCCATAGAAATGTCTCATTTTTAATTAAACAATAAAGTTGTTTGTAATCATGTTCATTTACCCTGGAATTCTTATTTGTGTTTTAAAGGCTTCTATAGGCGAGACGAAGAAACCAACTGAGAACGTGCCACTATTTGTGAAATGTGATGACCAAAAGCTTGTTGTAGGAACACTTTCCGGCGAGAAATGTGCCCAGATCCAGTATGATTTGGTTTTTGAGAAGGAATTTGAACTGTCTCACACCTCTAAAATTGCGAGCGTATATTTCTGTGGCTACAAAACCATTGTGGCTGATGATGCTGATCACATGTTTGATGGTAGCTATTCTAATTTCTGTATCTATTGTTGGGTTTTAGTATTCTTGACACCTATAAAATCTACAAGTTTGTAAAATTAAAGTCTTGTATTTTTAATCTTATCCCAAAATATGGCATGAAATTTTGCAGAGAAGTAATCCATAAAACTATGTTCCTCCTAGTTAAATTACTTTAATACCCTCTGCTGTGATATTCATCCATGAAATGCATGGCAGTTTGGATACTTTGAGAACAACATAGGGTTGCATATTTTTTTTTAAGTTTTTTTTTTGTTGGAGTTGTATGAATTTGATGGTAGATAATTTGCATATCAACTTCAGATGATTCCATGTCTGATGAGTCAGAGGAGGAAGAAGTGCCAATGCAAGCTGTTCCAATCAAGGCTCCTGCTGCAAATGGTATGTATTAATTTTAATATTATTATCGTCTTTTTATTTGTTTGTAGGATTCATTCAGTTTATTCCATTTTTATTGGCATAGCAAATCTCTTGCAGAAAACAGAAAAAAAAAATCTACAATTATTCTTGTTCTTTGATGTTGTCAATTAACACTTAGAGTGACAGCAAATTGTACTCGGAAGGCAACTAGAAAAGTTTTTTGCTAATTGGTTATTGTTTGTTTATCATAATTCGGCACTTTTTGTTCATGACAAAATGATGAGTGGCATTCTGACACCTAAAGGTGGAAAATGTCATGATGGTGCAATAAACTATCATTCCTAGCCCCCCCAAACTTGTAAATTGTCATATTTTTAGAAAAATGGGAGCAAACATTCTTGACACCTCCATCTGCATTTGTGTTTATAAGCTACTCGAGGGGCTACTACTTATTCTTTACTTGTGTAATTTGGTATAAATCTGGAAGGATTGCAACGTGTAATAGTTTATAATTAAGTTGGAGTATGTGTTTACCATGAAAGAGCTGCACAGGAAATAGGATTTTTTCTGATCTTGGAATGGTTTATTTGTTATTACATGAATCTTTACTGACATTGAATTTATAATTTCTAATATGCTGAGTTAAACAATTTATTCCTTTTGAAAAATAAAAGGAAAACCAAAGTCTGCCGTGGAGAAGGCCAAGGTAGAAGAGAAAGCTAAGGCTGATGGTTCAAAGAAGGCCGGTGCATCAAAGCCCAAACCAGATGACAAGGCCAACAAGTCCAAGAATGTGGTAACTGAGGATGATGATGATGACTCTGATGAGGAGGATGATGATGACTCTGATGAGGATGAGGATGATTCTGATGTTGAGCAAAAGACAGTGGTAACTTTTCATTCTCTTATGTCACATTTTATGTTTATTATCAGATTCAGATTTTAGTAACTTGCAAGTAAATATTCAAGATTGCCATGATGGATTGGAGAAAAGGGTGCCATAGCAAATCCTGTACATCAAATTGGACAAATATCTTATGTAGTCAAATTGTGTATCGTGTTTAGAAAATGGAGTTGGATGTTGATGACGATGACGATGATGAGGATGATGATGAGGATGATGATGATGAAGACGATGAAGATGATGAGGATGAAAGTGACGAGGAAGAGGAAGAAGCTACCCCCAAAAAGGTACTTGTCTTTTTAACCCAATTGGTATCTGCCAGCCATTTCATGTACTGCTAAAAGTGGTTTGTTTTTCACTTACTATATGTCCTCTTTTCAACAAGTATATATTAACTACTATATGATTGCTATTGTTTTATTATATTAGACCGACTCCAAGAAGAGGCCTTTGAAGGATTCCCAGAAGACGCCTGCTCAAGAAAACAAGAAGGCAAAGCTTGTGTCTCCTGCTGGAGCTCAGAAAACTGGTACCTTTTGCCTGCTGTTTTCGTTTCTCATGTTCATTTTGTTTTTCTCGTAAAAGTTCTTGATCTCTAACTATTTTGATGATCTTTTATTTGGATAGATGGGAAGAAAGGAGGACATGTGGCAACTCCACATCCTGCTAAGACGGCTCCGAAGACACCTGCAGCTAGCAATGACAAGGCAAAGAAGCCTCAGACTCCCAAATCTGGTGGTTCAATCGCCTGCAAATCTTGCAGCAAGTAATTTTCTCTGTTTTTTTTTTATCAAAGTTTAATATCTTGTAATTTTGTCTGTGCAAAATGTCTAGGAGAAATTTGTTGAGCAGCTTGCAAAATTTTAAATCATTTAAAACCATATGATAACTCCCTGTACACTTGCATATTTGTAGCCCTTGAGCAATTGTTTTGAAAGATACAATAGTCAGCTAATTTTGGTATCTTCATCATTGGAAAAAAGGCTTAATTTGTGCATTTTCGAATAGTTTTTCTGTATATGAGATTTTTTCTAGTACTTTACTGCCTTGCTTTTACAATATTTTGCAATGGCAAAGCAAACTGATGTGTTTATATCGTGTTGATGACAGGACTTTTAATAGTGAGAACGCTCTTCAATCTCACTCAAAAGCCAAACATGCTTGAGACCTCTGCTAATATTTATTGAGTTATTTTATTGGTGGTAATCTAGTAAAATCGAGGGCCTTTTACTATCTCTGATGGTGAAATTATTTTTGTCCTTTTCTTAAATCTTTGTTGTAGTAGTGTCAGTAGTGCTAGGGTTTACCTATGGATGGAGCCTTAAAAGGTTCTATTAGTCTAGTTGTGCTGTTGTAAGACAGATTTTTTGTGGAATTCATGGAATATTTTGGCGGTACTATGTTGGTGATTGTTCTGTTGGGCTAATATCTGATTGTGTTTCTATCGTGATATTTCTTTTATGTTAAACTAAATTTTATTGATAACAGCGGTTGTCCATACTCGTGGTGCTTTCCAGATTATTGATAGGACAGATTATGGTTATTTTACACGGCCATAGAAGTTTAATCGGTAATGGTTCTAAATGAATTTTTATTAAAAAGTCTAACTGGATAAAATCTATATTGACAATTAAACTTTGAGTCTTAGATGAAAAATAATTATAAAATAAAATAAAACATATCTAATTAGACTATCTTTGTAATAAAAAAATTATTTAGGATTACAGGTGGTGAAAAATAACTTTATAAAGTTTGTAAATTCATTTAAGACTACTGGTGACTAAACTTCAGAGCATGCGAATCTGAAATATCCGTCCGCATTTCATAATATTAACATCCGAGGTTAATTTGTTCAGCAACAACAATATTTTTTTTTTCTATTTTTGAAAGGTATACTAATACAGTGAGATAGAGAGTTTGAATCAATTGTATTTCTGTTTGTGTTCCTTTACATACTGCAGCTCTGTATATAAAGCTGATTTACAATGTTGTTAACAAACTAACAACTTCTTAACATCTCTAACCTCTCTAACTAATTACTTTGACCGGTCAAACAATCCTAACTGACTGCTAACATCAATTCTGTTAACTGTTATGCCTACCCTATTACATCTGTTCTGGTAAGACTTCTAATAATTTTAAAATTCACAAACAGAAAAAGGTTGTCAAAGTCAAAGTCATGCAAAAAGTTAAAATTCTAAAATACGCATTTATTATCTTTATATAAATTATACACCTTATTTTTCCTATCGTTCTCTCGAACTAAAACGGGAAAAAATGTACAATCATTTTTTATTTTTTTTTAATTTGATATAGTATTTTATTCTCTCTGAGGGAGGAATCAGATCGTAAAGAAAAAAATATATTGATTTTATCTTTTTTTTTTATATATTGTGCAGTCGGAATCAATTATCTAGGATAATATTTTATTTTAGATTTTTTATACTTTAATTTTAGGATGAAAAAATAATAAAAGAAGTTGTGCTTTATAGACATCTTAAATTTTTTTCATTTAACTTTATCAACAACAACACAAAAAGTTGTAACTTTTTGTAAAAAAATTAAGAAATTATTTTTTCGAACATTTGATCGAGCATCACAGGAATAATTAATTCATGAATTTGCATGTCAGAATTGCACGCAGCACAGTTGTCCATAAAAACTGGCCACAGGAAATATCGATTCAGCTTGAACAGAAAAGGTAATGATCAACTAATGATCAGTTATACAAAAACAGAATCCAGCAAATCGTACAGAACCCGGTCAAACTAATTCCGGAGCCTTCTGGAGGGTTGCAAATCAGAGCAGGTCTGTCTCTAAGTGGAGTAACACTAAATAACTGAATTCAGTTTAGATACGAACAGTCAGATCTGTTTTAGCACGAATATTGAAGGGGTCTATGCATTCTATCTCGAATCGGATTGGCTGGATTCTGATCGAACGGTGCAGATCTAACCTCAAAATTTGAGGTACTCCAGAGAATCTGGACTATCTTGACTCCCGTATGACTCCAGAAAAGGCTGGAAACGGTCCAACTAATATATATATATTTCCTCATTTGGCTCTTTTACAAGTTACAAACGCTCCTCTCACTTCCTCGCCAGTTCATCAAAATCTATTAATTTTACACTCGCAACGCAGCTAGAAAGGAAAAGAGATTCCACACAAGATGTCGGACATCACGTCATCCCCTGGTGGCGGCGTGGTGACCTTGTACGGCGGCAGCGGCTCCAACGCGTTGGTTGAATCAACGGCCAAGAAATCGAAATTGAAATCGTCGGTCTTCCCAGTCAAGGTTGGGGTGGCCCAGATGCTACGTGGCGGCGTAATAATGGACGTGGTCAATGTTGAACAAGCGCGTATCGCAGAGACCGCTGGTGCCAGCGCTGTAATGGTGATTGAGCGGGTCCCAGCTGACATAAGGGCTCAAGGCGGGGTGGCGAGGATGAGCGATCCGGGTTTGATCAGAGAGATCAAGAATGCGGTCACCATACCCGTTATGGCGAAGGCGCGAATCGGGCATTTTGTTGAGGCACAGATTTTGGAGACCATCGGGGTCGATTATGTGGATGAGAGTGAGGTATGTACGAACTTTATGTTTTTGTTAAATCATTATTTCTTGATCTGTCATCTTTCTTCCGTCCGCTTAGTTTCATGAATCTTTTTTGGTCTGGCAATTTTACAGTAGAAAAATTCTGTTTCTTTTCTCTTGGAGTATGTGCATTGATACTTTTGATATTGCTAATTCTTGAAACTGAGCTAATTTTTGAACTATACCATCTGTAGAGTTTTGTAATAGCTGCGTGCAGATATCAAAATCTTGAATTACTAATATGCTAGATTTTCTTGATATTTATGGATAAATGGCAGAAAGATTAGATCATGATGATATTTTTCTTACCGTTTACTGAGGAGTGAGAAGCGCCAAAACTAAATTATGCAAGATTACTAATATGCACCCTCAGTATAAGTATCAGAACCTTCATCATTGAATTTTGTGTTATGAACTGTACCGAAACCTCAGATTAAGTTATGCAAGATTGCTTTCCATATGGACAATGTGCATGTTCTTATCAGTTATCAGTCCCTTCAGCATAAGCATCAGAACTTTCTGTAATGGATTTCGTGGTTTGAGTTGCTCATACTTGTTAGAGAGCTTATTAGAGAAATCAGTTACTAGGACTTTACCTTTTAATCTTTTTCCATACTTACAGGCAATAATTAAATTGTTAATTATAAAATAGTTAATGCTGTGCTGTGCTTCTCAAAAACATCATTAATATAAATTCTGTTTGCAAGTGTCCGTCCTTACTTTTTTGAATTATTACACATCTAAATTATGTTCTTGATTCCAATGTTTCATCCCAAGATGGTTTACTGACTATATGTCAATAGGTACTGGCACTGGCAGATGAGGAGCACCACATCAACAAGCATAACTTCGTGGTGCCGTTTGTTTGTGGGTGCCGCAACCTAGGAGAGGCGTTCCGGCGGATCCGGGAGGGTGCAGCAATGATCCGTACAAAGGGAGAGGCTGGCACTGGCAATATTGTTGAAACCGTGCGCCATGTTCGCTCTCTCATGGGGGGGATTCGCTCTCTCTGCAACATGGATGATGATGAGGTACTTATAGGGTATTCTTTCATATGTTTTGGTTCTGTGGTCCAGTTTAGTGTTATTCTCCTTTATGGTATCTGGACAGAGTGGGTATTTGAGTTATAAAAATCTTAGGTTCCAAGTGCAAATATATATTTTGTCAGATTGTTTGATCCTTATTTTTGACAAACGTCTGTCACTTTGTTCTTCCCTATGACTGCAATGCAAAGATAATGTTTTGCCGTTAATGGCATAGGGATACCATTTGTATTGCCAATCCCTTTGAATGGCTGTTCTATTTGATTTATACCCAGAACTACTTTTTTCACACAATTTCCTGCTACTTGAAAAACGGGCGGTACCATTCCTTGCATTCAAAGAAATTGGATTGGAGTGATATTTTCTATGCTTTAGAGAGTCAGATCAGATATATATACACACATATTTTTTCAAGGCTGTGCATTTCATTTTATAGAGTTTGCACTGTACATGTTGAAACTCTTTCTTCATTAGTCCTAGTCCCATAAGATGTTGCAGCCGCGACAAGTTCAGATAAACATTGTATCAGCTGTTACTTACAGATATGAGAAATTGCTCACTGCTGCAACTTACTAACTATTGTTTGTGACCAAAAAGAAAATCTTTATTTTAACCCTCCTGGCTTTACCTCTTTATTCAATCCTAATCCTTGTTCTGGTCTCTGCATTTCAAATATATTGCTCTTTTGATTAAATCCTATTTATACCCTGGTTTTTGCATTCTTACATTTACCTTTTGATCAATCCTGATCCATATACAGGTCTATGCTTTTGCAAAGCGCATTGGTGCATCATTTGAGTTGGTGATGCAGACAAAGCAGCTGGGCCACCTTCCTGTTCTCAAATATGCAGCTGGCGGCATTGCCACCCCAGCTGATGCTGCTCTCATGATGCAGTTAGGTTGTGATGGTATCTTTGTCGGATCAGGAGTTTTCAATAGCTTGGACCCACTTCGTCGTGCTCGCGCTATAGTACAAGCTGTGAACAATTACACTGACTCTCGTGTGCTGGTTGAGATCAGTTGTGGGTTGGGAGAGGCCATGGCGGGTATCAATTTCAATGACCCACGTACCGAGAAGTTTGCGGAACGGTCTGATTAGTGATTGAATTGCTCGTTTTACTCTGATTTAGCAATTCTTTTCTAACGGAATAACTAGGAAATACTCAATGAATTGAGTGGTCTGCAGTTACTTTTTTTTTTTTTTTTATTAGATATAGTCAGATGAGGAATAATCTGCTAGCATACGTCATTTGAACAATTTTAAATGACAAAATGTCTAGAAATTGGATTTAGGTTTTGCAATTGAGGATTGGCTTTCGTTCTGTTACTTGTACTGCTGGTTGGGTGATACTATGACGTGTACAAATCTCAGCTACTTCTGAATTGTTTTCATTAACATTGGATAGCTTTTATACTTCAGTTTGGTTTCAGTTTTCATTTTCCCTGTATCTAAGGTCATGATTTTGGGTTAAACCGGAATAATTTTCATGGCTTGAATAAGGGTTGCTTGATCTGGTGTTATTGTTGGGATTTAAAGGCTCGGGGATGATGCAGAACGAATTACCGTGTCAAGTGTATACTTTTTTTCAGTCGGGAAACTGGGATTGATTAGCCGATCACTACTATTTCGGTGGTGATTTTCTTTGTGCCTTCCTTTTTTGTATTAATTTCTCCGACGAATTAGTGATGACTAATTTCCTATTGAAGTGTTTGTTTGGTAATTATCCGCTTCCAAATCGCTTTAAAGCGACACTTTTGGGATCCAAGTGTGAAGTGTCTGCAAGTCTACCCATAATTATGCCTGGAAATGTATGTTATCTTTAGTAGCCAATTAATTCAAATTCTTTCTTAGCGCTATCTCTCTAACAAAAAATAAAAATGCACTGACGTGGACATAAAAATTAATTAATTGCCAAATATCGGTTAGAGTATTTACATCTCTGAAATTCTTAGAATTTTTAATCTGATGTGGCAGTTTTTAAACTAATTTTATAGATGTAGATGAACTTCTTAGCAGAAAAATGACATCTACGACGAAATGAACAAATTTGTGCTAACAAAGCGATGCAAAAAAAAAAAAAAAATTCAAGGGCACATGAGTCAATATAAAAACAAATGACACCACTAACACAAAATGAACAAATTTGTAGTTCTGTTTTTTGTGATTGCATGCTTCCTTCACTACCAAAAAAAAAATGATATTGCTTATGCACAATACCATCGTTATGGTGATCGATTCTACATTCTAAAAGTGTGTCGGTACTTATAAGTAGGTTATAAAATCTTCTGAATCTTGATCTTGGGAAACTTTCTTGACCTTCAATTGAAGCTACCTTAATATGCAATAGTGTGATCACAATTCACAACCGAAGATCGTCTAATAAAAATATAAAGAAAGTATACCAAGAAAAATACAAGCCTATTAAGCTCCTACTATTTAAATGAAATAAGTCCAACAATGTGAAAAATAGATGGTGATCGATTCTACATTTATTGTTTTTTACCAACTAATGAAATAAAAGTATACAATACTTATTTCTAAATCACGAGTAAATGCAACATATGAAAAATAGAAGCAGTGAAGTACAGCAATTATTTTGTGTAACCACAAACCTCATGTACAATTAAATGCTAATTTATATGGACCGCTAAAAAATTAATGGAATGACTTTGTTTGGGAAAACCGGAACAGGTTTACGTACGCTCCGTTGTATTTGGTACGTTACTTATTTGTATTACAGATTGTACCGTTACAAAAAATCTGTGTAAATATTATTTTTATATTAATAAAGAAAGGTTCAAAATATTTGTATTTTTCGTATCTCTATTGTACCTTTATTTATAAAACTGCAATAATTTAAAATTTAAAAGTTAAATATTAAAATAAAACTGTTAAATATAATGCATATCATTTTCTTTATGCACCTATAAAATATCATGACATTTAAATTTGTTTTGATTAGTATCAAGAACTTTCAAAAATACACCAATGTTGATAACTTTCAGACGTTGATTTTTCAACTTATTAATTTGTATAAACCTAAATTGTAAAGTAATATTTTTATGTATATGTAGAGAAAATAATATAAATCATACCTAACGATTTTATTTTGACATTTAAAATTTAAAATTTAAAATTTTATTTTTAAAAAATTAAAACGTGAAAACATGATTGAGACAAAAAAAATATTTTAGAAAACTAAAACATAAAGAATAATTGAGATAAAAAAAATAAAGACATTTAAACTCTCCTCGTGTTAATATCATATTCGTCAAATTGACCGACTATTCCGGCTGAATTATTCTTTGAAATTACGTTAAATTGTTAAAGAAGTGAAACTATAGATTGGAAGATTAACTTTGAATTCTATTCACACGGGAAAATATTTTATGTACGTAAATAGTCAAAACTAACACTAATTTGAAGCAAATAAAAATAATACTCAGGACAAAATATAAAATTAAGATGAAAGTACATAGAGATCGAAGTACTTAGTTGCAAAAATGAAGAACATAACTGCTACATGAGCAAAATCTCAACCTCTGAACTGAAGAATCCTTCATCGTGCTTGAAAGTTGAAACTATAGATAGGTGTATCTAGGGCTGCAAACGAACCGAACCAAATCGAATTTGGTTTAGTTCGAATTCGAATTCAAAATTATTTCGAACCAAACCCAGTTCAAAATTGAAATGGATTTCGAATCTAAAAAGCTAGTTCGAATTCGGTTCGGTATAATTCAAACTAGTTCGATTTGATTCAAAATTAGTTCGAAATTAAAAGCTTAAAGAGAAAGAAAAAGCTTAAAGTAGCATAAAGGAAAAGCTTAGTTCGAAATGCATTAAAATTTTCGAATTCATAAAAGAAGAGGGGATGAGAAATTTTCAGGCTTGCAACTTCAGGAAGAAGGGGTGGGGAGTGATAGGGGTTTGCTAACGTTCCGGGTTACCTGTTAGGGGTAACGGGTAGGACGGGTAAAGGGGTAGGTCGGGTATGGATAATTTTTTCAAAATCTCTATTCAGTCCGTTTATTACCTATACCCGTTGCGAATTGACGGGTACGGATCCGGGTACGGGTCCGGTTCGCCTGGTTTTTTTCTTTTTTTTTTCAAAAAATTCAAATTTTTTTGAAGTGAAAAGGGTCGGGTACGAGTAACGGGTACGGGTACGGATATGCGAGTAGATGGGTACGGGTAGGCGGGTAGACGGGTACGGGTATAACAGGTTTTTTTTCAAATTAGGTTGTCCGGTCCGTTTATTACCCGTACCCGTCTACCCGTTTGTATCCGAGCAACGGGTACGGGTAGCTCGAGTAACGGGTACGGACCGGGCAAAACGGGTTGAACCCGTTAGGGGTTTAGCAAACCACTAGGGAGTGGGGACCATTACTCCACAGAAAATAAATCTGCTGTTATTCCAGAAGAATAACAGGAACCTGTTATTGCAATTTCAACGATTGATCTTCAAAGAGATTCGTGCATGAAAAACATTCTTTCTAGAGATTCGTATATGAAAAGATTTGAACGGTTCAGATGAGAATAACAAGTTCTTGTTATTGCTTTAGATTAACAGCAGATTTATTTCTTACTCTGCCGCACGTGCCTTGGTTTTCGAATCGAACTGGACCACACAAAATCGAACTGGGCCAATTTATTGTGAAAATCCTCACGCCAATTCAGTATAAATCGAACTGGGCCAGATTCGCGAACCACACGAATCGAATTGGGCCTGGTTCGAATTCGAAATTGAATGAATTTCGAATCGAACTAGTTTGAATTAATTTCAAACCGAATTACTTTCGAATCGAATTTTTTTAAATTTTTTCGAATTAAACTCGAATCGAATCACGAATCTCGAATTTTTTGTGCACCCTAGGTGTATCGCAGAGCTAAGCCAGCTCCAGCCCAGAAACCAAAAACAGAGATCAGTAACAAGTCCTTGCAATATTTTATTTTTCCTGAATCAGCAGCACAATCGAATTATTTCGTATATAGAAGCCCTCCACCAAAAATAAACGACTCGTGAGGTTTCCAACAAAATAATTATGACCGCGGACTTTCATAAAAAAGAAAAATTACTAGCAATTTGACAAGCCAGGAAGGGATTTATTGTTGCAAAGAAATAAGTCCGACCATTTTTATTAATACCCCAAAAAAAAGAAAATTTCATAAATGCCCTCCGATTTCATTTTTTTTATAAATGCCCTGACCGCCAGGCCCACGGGCGGCCCAAAAATGCCACCAGACCGCCAGGCCCACGGGCAGGTCACAGCACAAGCAGACCCCCCTGGGAGGTCCACTCTTTTTTTTAGAGAGATCTTGGTATTTGATTTAAATAATTTTGTGAAGAAATCTTTTTCTTATTTAGAGTGTACACCAAAAAATAAGACATTTGATATATTTATGAAGTGATATCGTAACTCTTTATAACTTTGATTTTTTTTTTTGTGAACTTTGATTTTATTTGTCAGTTGGATATCACAAGTCTAAATATAACACTAATTAAGGACTTGGCCTTTATTTAAAAATCCATATGCTTCCAATCCAAAATCCATCAAATCATTTCCAAACGAAAAATTCCAACCGATCTTTTCTAGAGAGCTTCATTTATATATAATTTTTTTGAAATCTTGAATTTATGTGGCGTATTCTTACTCGGCCGATACTCCATTGAAACCCACAGATATGGCTAGATACCCATATATATGTTTGGATATGCCATGAGCTGAGCCCGTGGACTACGCCCTTGGACCGATGAAAATGTCTTTTTTTCTTTTGCTTTGAGCGTGAATCGAACTTGGGTCCTCCCAATGAGCATCAAAATCTTATACCACACTAGAGTATCACATGTGATATGTTTTAGTAAATATAGTATTTAACTTATACGTAGATGAAATCTTTATTTTTTTTAACAAATTTGATTTAAGTTATGATTATTTAAATATAATATATAAAATAATAAAAAAATAATATATAAAATAGGCGTATTGTACCTTATAATTTTTAAAATTGTTGTATCACCGTATCCGTATCGATCCGATATGATACCCATATCCGTATCCATGCAATATAGGTATTAAATCAAGTGGTCAAAAAATGAAGATTTATATGTATCTTGATGTATTGTTGGTATGTCAAAAAAAAATCATATTTAAAAAATTATAAAAAATAGTAAAATTGATATTCTACAAGCTTAATATATAACCAATTTACTGAGTTAATTCAACGTTTCGTATGTAAAATTTTGAAACTTGATCCATAAGTATTTTGATCAAAATGCTATTAAAAATATATTAGCCAGACTCACTAGCAATTTACTATAAATATATTAGCTAGTTAATAATAATGTTACAATTTTAGTTTAAATTATATCAAATCAATTTTTGCGATTTCATAATTCAAATAGTCGATCTCAACATTTTAATACACACACACACAGAGTAAAGCTACCATACATTACAATGCATAGACATTTTTGTACATTGGACTATAAATTACCGGATTCAAAGTCCAAATAACCGATCCAAACAGTTCATCTTGTTCTCCATATTAATATGTGTTTGGAGACCAAATTTTATATTTTTTTTGAAATTTTTGTTACTATTTTTTATATTTATTGAATATCATTGTTTTTTATGGTCGAGATTTGTCTGAAAAACAACGATTTTCAATAAATCTAAAAAAGTAGTAAAAAATTTAAAAAAATGTAAAATTTGTTCTCCAAACACATATTAATATGGAAAACAAGGTGAACGGTTTGGATCGGTCATTTGGACTTCGAATCTGGTAATTTATAGTCCAATGCACAAAAATACTTATGCATTGCAATGTATGGTAGACTCACTCTCTCTCTCTATATAAAGTACAAATGGTCGATCCAAAGCACTCAACATGTTCTCCATACTAGAATGGAGACCAAATTTTATATTTTTTGAATTTTTTTTACTATTTTTTCATAATTTTTCAAAACAAGATTTTTCTATTATTATTATTATTATTTTTAATATTTTTTATGGTTGTTTTGAAAAATTCTGAAAAAATAGTAAAAAAAATCCAAAAATATAAAATTTGGTCTCTAAACACATATTAATATGGAGAACATGTTGAGTGCTTCAGATCGACCATTTGGGCATTGAAAACACAAAAATGACTTATAAGCATACACCCTCATATGCTTATGGAAGTAGAATAGCCAACCCCCCCCCCCCTCTCTCTCTCTATACACACACACATAGACACTATTATTGTGTCCGTGTGTTGCAATAGGAATATATTATAAGATTGCATAGAACATGAAGAGACATTTTTGTTTGACATTCACACAAAATAAAAAAAATGTAAATGAAAATAAAAGACACAAATGAAAAAACAAAAATCCAAATAATAAATAACAATAAAAGAAACAACATCAAATGAAAAAAAAAAGATCAAATATAACATAAAAAAAATTCTTAAAATATAATTATGATTTAATATCTAATTTTCTCCACAAGCAAGACCGGTCATTAAACGATTTAGAAGAGAAATGATATGTAAAGAAACAAAATTGGAAAATATATGATTAAATGATTCAAATAAGAGTTTTCTCTACATATATATTCTCGATGGAAATTATTTTAACAATGAAAAATTCTCTACACAAAAGTTCTAAATATTCTTCATTTTTTCTCTAGGCCAGAAAGATATGATTGTTTCCATCAGCATAAGATCTGTTATTTATCTATTCACAAAGGTACAATAACCCTAAACAAAATTCATAAAAATATGATTGTTTCCATTATCGTTATCGAAATTATAGAGAAAAAGGAGAAATGAAATAGAAAAAATAGAGAAATAAGAAAATAATAGGAGTGGAGTATGTTCAAATTAAAGCTCTTTGGACTGCATCACCGTCCAAAGGGTTTCTTGACAGTCTGATTAAATTTTAATTCTAATGACGTATTTATCTATGTTCGAAACTTGAAAAGAAAATAATATCAGTTAAAAGAAAAAATTAATAAAAAGTATCGCGTGTCTATTTTTTTTTAAGAGAAAGAAGCATAAAAAATTTAGCGGTTATAATAACACCTCTTTTACTTATGACTCTTGTTTTTTTTTTATTTTGCATTCTTAATTTTCAAAAATTTCTATCTTCACATTAAATATACTTTAAGAGTTTATAAGAATTTACATCTCATATTTCTTTAGTAATTAAACGAAAAAAATTAAAATCTGAATAATATATATAATGTTTGTGATCGTTAGAATTGACAACTGTATATTTTATATGTAATTAGTTGATAAGGGATATTCAAAATAGCAAAAGAAATAACAATTAATGAAATTAAAAGCTTTATTTACTTAGTTATTAAGTTAAAGCAAGTTGTTTTTATGTCGAAGTTTCTTTTTAAAAGATCATTTTCTTTATATTTGTGAGACATGGAGGATTTGAGAAAATAATAGAGACTTCCATTTATAACAATAATAGAGATTTGTAAGAATGCATTGTGGTTGCATTTTCAATTTGCAAATGTAGAAATATTTTATTATTAATGGCAGGGAGCAATTAATACAAATCAAATTAATTAGTTACAAATGGAATGACCTAGTGGTGAAAATGTATCATTGGACGAATACGGTTCAAATGACTTTGGACAAGCTAAATTCAGAAATAATTTAATTGTAAAAATCTAAAATAGCTGTAAAGAGAAATAAGGAAACAAATTGTTAGAAATTTATTTAATTTTAATGTGACAAATTATGTAGCGGTTTATGTGGCGAGTATGATTTTAACTAAATTTAGACTTCTACAAATAAAATAGATGTATTTAATCAAAAGAAGACATATTATGTAATTGGAGGGTTGATATTTAATTTGAAAATGCATCTTATCTTTCAATCTCAGCTGTTGGCGGATCAGAACAACTACGTACATAATATAAGAATGGATATATATATATATTTGTTTGGATGGAAGTTTGAAAGGTAGTAAAAGAAATGAAAGGAGAAGATGGTACTTATCAAATATTTATTAACACACGACTCCCATATAATTACAAATGATGATAAGTACAATACAAGGGATGGGTAAAAGGGGTGCCACTGTAAATACCACCATTTCAAAATTTGAAAATTTCGGTACAAGAAAATATAGAACAATTATGGCGAAAACGAGTGTGCTCCACATGGAATAAATAAACGGAGAATGTCCTTCTGGCCAAACATTTGTCATGAGCACCACCACCACAAGCAAGAAAACGTATGGAGCAATCACCAGCAATAGAATCAATCCATTGTTCAAGTTATTATGTACCAATTTTTCAACAATTGGAATAAGTGAGAAAGCTATCATCAGTAGAAATAAGCCAGAAAAAATCCGAAGACCTTCGTACATAGACGGATCTGGCTCAGGAATTCTTCCAATTGGCCGGGGGTTCTCCACCCTGAGAGAGAGAGGTATAATATAATAAATTATTTCAGATTCTATAATAAATTTTGCATATCAAATAGATAATATATTTCATTTTATATAATGTATGACATGCAATTTTTGCTCATTCATCTAATTAAATAAATAAATTACTTTTCAAGAGTTACCTTATGATGAAGTCGGAGTTGCCAACCCTTTCGTTTTCTTCTTCCATTAGGTACAACAAAATGCTTTGGAGGATGCAAAAGATTGAAAAATAATAATAATAATAATAATAATTTGGTTTTGGACGAAGTCAATTTATTTGTTACCCAACTATCTAATTTAATTCGACATGCTAATTACAGCGAATGCTATTTTAGAACATCTAAAAACTGTCTTCATTATTGTTGTAGTTCTAGAAATTAAAAGAAAATCTCATACATACAAGCTTATAATAACTTTAATTACGTCTAAAATCTGATAATTCTATATATTTTTTAAAATATACATGTGTTTGCAACTTTGTATACGCTCATTTTTTTTTCTCACGGGTCTTTATTTTTGCTAAAATTATTCTAAGTCGTCAAAATCATGTGTAAAGAAATACTTTCAAATATAGAAGATAAAAAAAGTTTGTGTTTATAATTGATTTCCGAGCTAGCATAATCCCATTATCAACATATCATTACACGATCTCGTAATATTTTCGGATGCATGATTATTTTTGGACATGTAAAAAAAAACATTTATATCATATAATAATATCTTCATACACGTGCAACACTTGGGCAAAAATTAATCATGATATTTTAGAAATTACACAGTATTACCCTCAAAAAATAAATTAGACAGTATCAATTAATACATGCAGACATATATAGTTATCAAGCTATGTTTGGATGTACTGAGAATAGCAAGAATAGTGAAAATAGCGTTGTTCTGATCCATTCAAACATACTAAATTACTATTTGAAATAACGAGAATAGTGTTGTTCCACTATTTCTATAAAAAATTGGAATAACAATTGGTACTATCTCAAATGTTCAATTCCTCTATCGCTATTCTAAATATTCAATTCAAACAACATTTTCGCTATTCCGAATAGCACCACATTAACACTATTCTCACACTATTTTTACCAGCTTCTATGTATAAACTAGTTCCTTTTATCCAAACATGTTTCTTTTTGTTTCCTTTTTCTTTTTTTTTAAGTAGAACGACTTCTAATTTATACTGTTGTTAACAATATGTATTGTTGAAGTTGGTGGCTTTTATATTGTTTATTGAAGAGTATATAATTGGGAAAAGAAGCATAGATTTCTGACAAAGTATTATTTGCATTGTGTTTATGTATGAAAATACGTCTCTACAATTTTGTAATGTAATGCCGGCTCTATAAATATAGAAAATATGCCTCTAGTCAATAATTAAGAAATTGAATGAAATATGATAAAATAATGTTTAATGGGGTTCTCATGGCTCTCATTACTTAAATATATATAGGAACATGCTAGCATGCTATGCATAGCATAGAGCCCCTTCATGCAACGCCTTAGATTTCGACTTTTCAAAATTTTAATGGTCGATCCGAACCATTCATCTTGTTCTCCATATTAATATGTATTTGGGGACCAAATTTTACATTTTTTGGAATTTTTTTACTATTTCTTTAGATTTATTAAAAATCGCTGTTTTCAACAAATCTGGACCATAAAAACAGCGATTTTCAATAAATCTATTGAAATAGTAAAAAAATTCCAAAAAATGTAAAATTTGGTCCCCAAACACATATTATTATGGAGAACAAGATGAATTGTTCGGATCAACCGTTAGGATTTTGAAAAATTAAAATCCAAGGCGTTGCATGGAGGGGCTCTATGCTATGCATAGCATGCTAGCATATTCCTGTATATATATATATATATATATATATATAGAGTGGGGTTAAAATGCACCCTCCTTTTTGTGCTCCAAACGTGCACCCTCCTCTCGTTTCTTCATTTTTAAGATTCAAATAGTCGATTTGAATCTACCAATGTGTTTTACATATTAAAATGTGCTTGGAGACCAAATTTTACATTTTTTGGAAATTTTTTACTATTTTTTCAGAATTTTTGAAAATCATCACTGTGCTGAATTTTTTATTATTGTTTAGTTTAATAAAAAATTCTGAAAAAATAGTAAAAAATTTCCAAAAAATGTAAAATTTGGTCTCCAAGCACATTTTAATATGTAAAACACATTGGTAGATTCAAATCGACTATTTGAATCTTAAAAATGAAGAAACGAGAGGAGGGTGCACGTTTGGAGCACAAAAAGGAGGGTGCATTTTAACCCCACTCATATATATATATAGTATATTAAAATTTTATAATAATTATTAATGATGATTAGCGTCATAATTCTCTGTTAGACTATTTCAAGATAACTTGAATATAAACGTACGGACAAGAGAAAAAGAACTGAAGTTAAATATTTTTATAAAGTTGTTTTCTTTAGAGGTGCATTTTTTTATCTCATTGTAATATTATATTTCATTGTTTGCATTTATTGAGTGAGATGTTATAGGAAAAGCTGAAGGACAATATAAGAGAAAAGTTTCTATCGGTTCTCAGTAATCAAAACAGTGCTCTTAAAATAACATCACCTTAAAATATAATATTATGTGTATATTATATTTAATTTTTTGTTGGTACTTGGTAACGTTCCATCAATTACAATTCACCAATCGAATAAATCTACAAGTACAAAACATGCTTTTATTTATTTTCTAAAAAAAAAAAATTTGACAAACAAATACAAAAATAATATGTGTTGGCTCGTGTTATCGTAAATTCTTGATCGTTACAATTGAAGAACAAATTAATAATATAGTTTGTGTCAGGATACGTGGATTTTTTGTGCCACCCTATTTGTACAAAGAGAAAAGGTAATGTTTTCGGGCTACAGTCTTTCAAAAATCTCCGTGTATAAAAACCTTTCCTTTTTAGCTTAGTTTTGACGCATTTTTAACTGCCACAACTGTCATAATTTCAATTGCTATAATTTCAAGTACACTATGTATGTTTACAGAATTATATGTGTATGTTTACAGGATAACATGTGTATGTTTACAGGATATTATGTGTATGTTCACAGAAGGTGGTCTCCAACAGCTGTCACGCGTTTTTAACAGCTTTCACGCGTTTTTATGTTTACATAATTTGTTGAATTAGTTTATAGGATTTAGTATTGATGTTTACAGAATTAGTTGAAAATCTCCGGAGATTTTTAAGGGACTGGAGTTGAAGGACTGTTAGCTGCTTCCTTGTACAAAAAGGTATTTATTGGATCCGAATTATTTGATTGTCAATTAAACCAACAAATTTTAAGTTAAATAGTTCAATTTTTTCAGTTTAAATGGATCAATTTGGTTGAATTTTGTAATTACTTTGATTTTTTCATATTTGGTTGGATCTAGATTTTCTTAAAATTGACTGGACTAAACTGACCGAACTATATGGTTCAAATATTTTGATCGGTGTTGTAAGCAACGGTATGCGGTCGTTGGACGGACCGGATATCGCCAAACGATTAATCGGTATGCGGCCGATTAATTGAAATTATGCGGATAATTTAACATTTTTATTAAATTATGCGGACAAAATACTTATTTCTAAATCACGAGTAAATGCAACATATGAAAAATAGAAACAGTAAAATACAACAATTATTTTGTGTAAGTACATTTATTTCAAACTTTCATTTTTTTTATAATATGGTTAAAAATAATTTATTTTGTGTAACCACAAATCTCATGTACAATTAGGTCTTGTTCGGTCTCTAATTGAGAATAAGTAAGAATACAAGAATTAAACTGAAAAATATTATTTCGTGAGAAAAAAAAAGTTCAGTTAGTAACGCAGCCAGAACTTTAAATGTTAATTTATGTGGACGATCCCTGCCAGCCCAGACGGTTCTCGTTAGAATTGTTATCCTTCAATGAAATTTAATTTATGAAAATATTTAGAAACGACTCGTGGGATTTCCAACAAAATAATTATGACCGCGGACTTTCATAAAAAAAAAAGCAAAAAAAAAAAATTACGGGCAATTTGACGAGTGCGTATCCTCTGAG
This sequence comes from Carex pumila, assembly GCA_033356055.1. Classification (NCBI taxonomy): domain Eukaryota; kingdom Viridiplantae; phylum Streptophyta; class Magnoliopsida; order Poales; family Cyperaceae; genus Carex; species Carex pumila. Next base: position 179,088 of record JARJHM010000310.1, read on the forward strand.
ATATCTCAACTTTCGCATGACCGACGTGTCCGGTGCCTATTCGGGGGTGATGTAGGGGTCGGTACTATGTTTGATTTGAGATTCGTGCAGAACGTATTTAAACGGTTGGGATTTTCCAAAAGTCACGCAAAGTTTGAGATATCTCAGAGGATACGAATTCCAATTTGACGAGCCAGGAAGGGATTTATTGTTGCAAAGAAATATGTCGCTTCTTCTGTGGTGGACAAACAGTACACGTAGCATCCTTACGTCCACAAAAACATCGGTCTGCCGGCAGAACGGCACCTCTTTGGAAATGCAGTGTTAATTTAATCGCTGTGCCTCAAAGAAGCCGTCGACTGGCTGGACTTGGCTCACATACTATAATAGCACTTTAGCATTCGTATCTTCAAGCAAAATTAATTTAGTTATTTTCTTTTTTACGAAATCATTAGTAATTTAATTTTCAATGAATGGTCAATGCAACACAGTTACACAGAACTAGGGCTTTACAAAAAATTCGTAGCTTTTAATTCGATTGAGGTTTAATTTGAAAAGGTTAGTAAAAAAAATTGATTCGAAATAGTTTGAAAATATTTCAAGTCAAATTCTATTCTCATCTCAATTGAGATGAACTTTTGTAATTTGACATATTTTGTGTCCGATTAATGGAATCTGGAGGCGTGATCTTCAAATTTCTACTTCAAAAAATTCAAACTGGATCCAGTTCTTTCGAAATAGGTTCGCGAACTATTCCAATTCAAAATTTAAAATAATGTGAACCATTAATTTTCGCTCATGACTTATATTCGCTGATAACTTAAAAGTTTAAATATAAGACCACCCAACCATAAGTCATAATTCATAAGTTGTAGCCCTTATTCTCAAATTTAAAATTTTAGACGACTTACATCTCACTTTCGACGACTACAATTACTCTTTCTTATCGCAAAAAAATTCATAAAATATTCAAAATTAAGTTTATAAAAATTTAATTTAAAATTAATTTAAATCAAACTTAGTTCAAAATTAATTCAAATCAAATTCAAAATTAAGTTTATAAAAATTCAATTTAAAATTAATTTAAATCAAACTTAGTTCAAAATTAATTCAAATCAAACTCAAACTCATGTAAAAATTCAATTCGTTTGCAGCCCTACACTAAACTCGAGAAAAATTTCCTCGAGACTCGACTACAACAGTAGAATGTAGAACAAGTTCAGCCAATAACAGCTTCTCTGACACGCCAAAAGACAAAAAAAGGAGAAGGGAAAGACAGCTTCCTGTTTATCCCCTTCTCTTCCCGCCTTCTCTCTCCTCGGCCCCTTTCACTCTCTCCTGTAAAAACAATGGCGCCTAACCCTACAAGAGCGCGATTCGTACATACTAACAGAGAAAAAGAGGAGGAATCCTCCGACGACGAACCAGTCGAAGAAGAAGAAGAGGAAGATGAAGCGGACGAAGAAGAGGAAGATGAAACAACAAAGGTAACCACTCGTTCGTCTTCTGAGAAGGAAGAAAAAATAGTGGAGAAGAAGAAGGAACCTATCACCATTAGCCTTAAAAAGGTTTGCAAGGTAAGTAAAACAAAGTTTATCTTGCATTTTCTATTGCCTTATTATCTCCTATTTTTTATTGATCGATTCTGAGAAATTTTAACGTCGACAATAGATTTCAATACTTACTATGGCAAAGAAAACATAAAATCGAATTTTAATTTGTACCACGTGAGTAAAAATTACTTTTTTTCATTTGGGCTTTTACTTGTGTACGGATTATAATGATCGAATTAAATTCGCTACTGTCTCTAATGGCGCCTTTTCCTTTTCGAAGATTTGGTTGTGTCCCGGTGCTTGGATGATCCTTCAATGTCCCTCCCCTATATAAGTACTCTCAGGCGCAAAAGATAGTCTGAACGCAGAAAACCCCCTTCCCCGGTCTAATGTTGCTAGTAATCTTTGCAATTACACGTCAGTTCCGTTTATTCTTCATTTGGGTTGTAAAAGTTCCGTAGTATACTGAATTTTTTGAACGAAGTGATGATTTATAAAGTGCTTTGCCCCATTTATTGCTGATTCCATCGTCATAGAGTTCAACCTCTGGCCGGATATAACCCTCTTGTAAGAAATTAGGAAATAAAACATGGATTTTCCTTTAATTTGGGTTGGATTGGCCTTTAAGCCCTAAATTGACTAAATATGACAGGTGTGCAAGAGAAAGGGACACGAAGCTGGATTTAAAGGAGCAATATACATAGACTGCCCCATGAAACCTTGCTTTCTGTGTAAAAAACCTGGTATGCAGTCTGTACATTCTAAGTTTTGTGCAAGCTATACGATACATTTTTATTTTACTTGCAAATTGCATCTTTCTAAGTTGCCTGTTTGCAAAGGACCAACTTTTGTAGTGCTTTTCATAGATAAACACACAAAATTTAATTGTGTTAACGTCTTCATTTGCACAACCTTAACTGAATGGTACTGAGGGTAAGCTGAATTTAATTTTTTATCCTAAAGTCAAGGGCATCTTCTTTATTCTTTGGTTCAGTAACATTAGTTCAGCAGTTTTTTGTTATTTGCAACAAAAAAGTTCTGCTGTTACTTTCAAGCACAGAAATATTTCATAATATTTAAATGTAAAAGTTGTCATTTTTAATTGTTTTGATTTGATGTCTGAAGGGCATACTACAATGACCTGTCCGCATAGAGTGACAATGGAGCATGGCGTAATACCAGCCCAGAAAACAAATACAAAGACTTCAATTGATTATGTATTTCAACGAGAACTTAAGGCCAAACTCCGTTATATGGTAGGCTGTGTATTAATTTGCACAAAGGTCCTTATGCAATGCCACAACAAAGGCCCTCCTGATTGATTTATTTAACTATTTAGCCAGGTTCACAGTAATTGGGATTGTTTCAGGATTTTATGAAGAATTGGGTGGCAAATTTTGTTTAAGTAGGTGGTTCTTTTTTTTTAAAAAAGATTGCAATTGGACTAACCAAATAGATGGCTGCATTATTGCAGTTTTTTATTTCTGGGTTTGATTTTGATTTTGATCTGAAATTTTACTATCATGTAGCAATAATTTGTACTTACTTTTTTTCATTTTGATTTTAGGTGAAACCTAAATATGTCATACCAAATCAGTTGGAGTGTGGAAATGTTAGGTTTCACTCTAGGCGTATCACATGTCTTGAGTTTCATCCAACTAATGACAATGTTATATTGTCTGGTGATAAGGTACATATGTCACTTGCACTATACATGTATACTATCAAACTCTTCATGCACACACAATGTTACTGGGCTTTTGATCATTTATTGCTCCTCTTTTTTATTAGAAAGGAGCACTTGGGATATGGGATTATGTGAAGCTACATGAGAAAACTGTATATGATTCCATACATAGTTGCATTGTTAACAATATCAAGTAAGACTTTTATTGGCCTTTTTTGCAAAACACCTTAGGTATTTGATCTAGATCTCCCTGAAACTTCTAAATACAAAGTAATTATGTTACCTTGTTTAGGCATAAGTCATGCATTTAAGTGGGTGTTGAAGTTTCGTTTAGAGTTCTAAATATTTTTCATTTCATTTATCTTCTTGGGGCTCCTTTTAATTTTTTTTTCCTTTTCTTAAATTATTCAAAGACCTTCTCCATGGCACAGTTGGAATGTAAGCACATAAATAAAACATAAAGACAATTGTGTGTTTGGGGGGGGGGGGGGGGGGGTTGCAATTGTTTGTTGGTGGTGCAATTAAAGATCTGTCATTTGTTGCATTGGAGAATTAAGCTGTTGTTCATTTTTGTTTGGTTTAGGTTTGATTTGAAAAATGATGATAAGTTATATATGGCGTCTTCTGATGGTACAGTTAGCTATACTGACATTGTGACAGGGCTTTCTTCTTGCTTGTTGGATCTAAACCCTAATGGCTGGCATGTAATTACCATTTATCTTCCCTTTTTACATTGAAGTCACTCTCTATTATTTCTGAGTTCTGGTGACTAATCATCCTCATCTTCAATTAAATTGTAGCAATTTTTGTTTATTTGCTTTCTTGTTTACAAAGGGCCCTAAGACATGGCATATGCTTTATGGTATGGACATGAGCAATGAAAAGGGTTTAGTTATAGTGGCTGATAACTTTGGATATCTTTACATGTAAGTTTATTGTCATTATTGATTTCCTTTTCATGTCTTTTCTGGCATACCTTTATTTATTGAAGATGTGGCATTGATTTTTTTTTTTCATAAACAAAGGGTGGATAAATGCTCAAATAAGATGGTAGAGAAGCCGATACGAATACACAAAAAGGGTAGCAAGATAACAGGCCTCCATTTCAACCCAGCCCGACCTGATCTGCTTCTAAGCTGTGGAAATGACCATTTTGTGAGTTCCTTATTACAGCCATGACATTTTTAAGCGAGGTCCAACATATTTTGACATTTTTTAAGTTGTCCTTATATGTAATTGAAATGGTTTGTCCCTCAAAATGTTGACAACTTTGACCCTCTAATTAGCATTTATCTTTAGCCTTGAGCCCTGTAGGTTAGTTGTAAGATACAAACTTTATTCAACTCATTTATGGCTCACTGTATTAAAGTTAATGTGCATATATAGGGTAGATTGCAATCATTGTTTGACTTGACCTGACCTTAAATTATCCATCATATAGGATTTGAAAGCTCAGAGTATATCAGGTGTTGTGACCTAATTGGACGCCGGTGTGATATGCAAATATATGGTACTACTGTTTGTAAATGTACCCTCCTGACTGTCACATGTTGTACAGGCCCGGATATGGGATGTGAGACAGCTTGAATCAGGATCTTCACTCGCTGACCTGGCGCATGTACGTGTTGTTAACTCAGCATATTTCTCATTGGCAAGTGGGACCAAGATAATGACAACATGTCAGGACAATCGGATCAGGGTTTGGGATTCTATATTTGGTAACCTTGAGTCTCCAAGCAGAGAAATTGTGCACAGTCATGATTTCAATCGCCATTTGACTCCATTTAGGGCTGAGTGGGACCCCAAGGTACTTAATTGTTATAATTTCTAGAGAAAAGAATTTTCTTGCCAATAGTTGTTTAACTCAGCATACCAAACTACTGAGTGCACTGTTTTGAGTTGGTGTGCAATTTTGCTTTTTGTCCTGGTGTTAACTTATTTGACATAGCACAAACTTTTAAACCCATAGTATCCTGTGCAAAGTGAGTATAATTTTCTTTTTCCATTTGCTTGGCTACAATCTCTAACAAGCAATGTTATCAAAACCGGACAGGACATCGACCCAGTAAAGCTCCGGTTTGACGGTTCACTGGTCAGACCGATGGTTCAACCGGTTTGACTGATAATTTTTTAAATATTGCATATTTATTTATAAGATATAATTATTATTATAAATAATTATGTTTTATGTAATAAAATTTCTAATATACATATTAACAATCTACTATAAAAGTAAATTTATATATTACAAATAATAATTTTTTATTAGATAATAATATTTATTGTAGCTCAAATGTAGAACTCATTCTTAGAATTAGCATATATAAAATATCATGAAATATTTTTTTTCATCAAAGAAATTTTATAGTTTTATACTTCATATTAAAATTGAATAATTACATAGAAATTATTTAGTTTTTATGATCAAGTAAACCTCTAATGATCCATATTATAATTAATATTTTGTTTTTAAAAAATAATATTGCAACAAATGTTGGATCATTCTCAAACACATATAGTTATTTACAAAAGTATATTACAAAACATGAACAGCTACACATAGTTAGCCACAGAATAATACATATTATATTTCACTTTTTCTTCTAAAAAGTTGCTAACTTTTTGCCTCAAAAGATGCTCCTTTTCAAAATTGAGAATTAACAGTGGACACAAAACCAGACCCCTTTTTTTTTTCTACTCCGATTTTTTTATATAAAACCGGCCGGTTTAGTTAAATATAACCGGTCCTATGACATGTCCGGTCCAAATAACGAATCAAACCGTAAACCTGTCCGGTTCCGGTTTATTCCGGCCGAACCGGCCGGTCTGGTCCGGTTTTGATAACAGTGCTAACAAGTAAATATCAGGAGTAGAACTAGGGTGTTCTTAAGCTCACCATGCCCCCTTTGTGAGCTTCACTCAAAAAGATGTCGGATTGGCTTCAATCTACGCATCCAAACCGTTGAAACCGATCTACTTCATGAGTGATGCGTTTATATTTCAAATTTATAAATTTTCGAACTAATTTATTATAATGTCAAGCGGTAAAAAAAGAAAGATGGTTTATAAGGTATTTTAAATGCCTTCATTTTTCGTCATTTTTTTACCCCTTGAATTAATACTAAATTAGTTCGAAAATTTATAAATTCGATATGTAGGTGCATCACTGGTGAAGTAGATTGGTTTCAACGGCTTGAATGTGTCGTTTGAAGCCAATTCGATAGGTTTTTGTTGAGCTCACAAAAGAACTTGGTGAGCTGAAGAACACCCTAGTTCTACTCAAATATCGGTTCTCTTTCTCTAGTTCTCTCTATTATGTTTCTTTGTAGAAAGGAGGGGGTCCTATTTTGAAATAATTATTAGTTTTTTTATTTTTTATTAAAGCATCACATTCTGAGTATTGATCTATAAATCGACATCATCAACAGGCATGAAGTCTGTTGTTTACATTTTCTTGTAGCTTTGTTCTAAATCATAACAATTCATGAGATACCCACCTTATGGTGTATTTTGTAATATGCACTTAGGATGAGACAGAAACAGTGGCAGTAATAGGTCGTTATATAAGCGAGAACTATGATGGTGTTGCGCTGCATCCAATCGATATCATTGATACTGGTACTGGGTCACTTTTGGCCGAGATAACAGATCCAGACATAACCACCATTACCCCTGTTAACAAGCTGCACCCGCGAGCAGATATCTTAGTATCTGGTAGTTCAAGGTAATGTAACATATATTATCATTGTCTTTCTTAATCAATTCTGTTGTGGCTGCCAAAAGAAGTGTATTTAGTTTCTCTCATCATTGGCTGTGCACATGATTCCGTGATTAAAAATGGGTCTTGCATGTCTTTGAATTATCAACAAATTTGAACTGGATATTAGGATTTGTTTTTTTGAAGTTATTTTTTCTTTTCCTTTTCAGGTCTGTATTTGTATGGAAGCCAGAGGTAGAATCAGAAGAATCTCATTCTGAGCATTTAAAAAGGAAGCAAAGAGAATTTATTTACGGCAGTGCTACTGGTAAAAAAAGCAACAGTAAAGGTCCCTATAATGATAGCAGTGATGACGAGGACAGGTTTGGCAAAGATGGGAAGAACAAGGCCAAGAAAACTGAGACTAAATTTACCCATAATGCTACAAAGGGGAAAGGTGCATCCAAGATGTAGTGATGGCCTTTCACATTGTTACAGTGGCTAACCTTGTGTTGTTGCTATGCAATCAAGGAGAGTGATTTCAAGCTCTGTTTTTGGTAGATTTGGTTTAACAAAATGCACTAGTGATAGGCTGTGTTGGGGCCTGGGGCTTCAAATTTTGTATGTCAAATGTTAGTCCTATGTATATTACACAGTTCAGACTTCAAACTGATATGATATTTTAAATGGGTTGTTTGTAATGTCGTTTCTTCTTTCATTTCCCAAAGCTAATGTGGGTTTTAAAAGGCTTTTATGTGTTTTATTATTTGATTTCATGTAACGTGCGAGCTCTGGACGTTTCAGTTTTCCAAAACCTTGTTGAAACAATGTAATTGTTGATTGAAACAGTTCTCGATAAAACATAACTGCCGTGAATATTTAGTGTATGGTTAGGAGCTAGTAATAATTGCTCGATTGTAGTTCTCGAAACAAGGGAAATACAAGAACACTGTATGGAAGTAGTGGATAGGAGGTGATGTTAATCTAACATTTTCTGCCAAAAATGCAGACTAGATCTTCCTAAGTTGACTGCAGTGGCAACTCATTTTTGCCGCAAAACAGTGAAAATACAAATTACAACATAATGAGTCTGGTCCTTAATTTAAAATATGAATCGGACCATCATATCTTTCATATAATAAGAGTCTTTAGATGAAAAAGAACTGCCAAATTTTTAAGATGGATAGGAAGAACTGCCAGATTTTTAAGTTTCTATAGTAAGTCTTTAGATGAAAGTGTTAACACATCAATCGAGATATGCTGATTCATCAGAGATAAACAGTCTGCTTGGCACCTTTAGGATAATCAAGTCTTTATCCCAGCCAGCTTCTTCTAGCATATCCAGGAAGTCGGCAAATCCATTTTCCAATTTGATAATGCTCTCTTCCAACAATTGATAGTTCATTGACATCAAGTCTACCGATTCATCCTCTTGCAATATCAGTTGTGATCTATGCTTATTCAACCAGTATGCGTGCCATAGGCTTCTTAATACCGTCATACTGTTCGCCCCCTCCTGAATTGAAGGAAATGATAACAATGAAAATGAGGAGTTCAGGAATCTAAATTATTTGCAGCGTTTCAAATTGTTCTTTTCATCTGTTATTTTCAAAGTAAGGCTGTTGAATTGTTCTTTTCATCTGCTGTGATTGTCATATCAAGAAGTAAGGCTGCCACTTTCGTTTTCCTGAAAAAACATAGTAGCTATTGCTACCTAATTCTAGTATCATAAACAAACATTTTTATTTTACTAGTGATTAAAACAGAAAAACTAAAGTTTGCTTGCGGAGGCTTTTCTAGCAAAAAACACTCAATATTTTAAAGTATATCCAAGTTACCTGCTAAATTTCTCTTTGTCGAGTTTGCAACAATTTCTGGCCATCTAATTAGGATGCTTTATAAGCCTTTTTTTTAATTAAACTAACGAGTAGAATTAGTGTGTTCGTAAGTTCACCAAGTTCCTTTATGAACTCAATTCTAAAACCTATCGGATTGACTTCAAACAACGAACCAAACAGTTGAAATCCATCTACCTTATGAGTAATGCATCTACATGCAAATATTTTAAATTTTGAAATTAATTTTACATAGAGTCAAGTGGTTAAAAAAAGTTCAAAAAATGAATACATTAAAATTAATTTATAAACTTCTAATTTTGACCGCTTGACTTTATATTAAATCCATTCAAAAGTTCAAAATTTTCGCATATATACGCATCACTCCTAAGGTAAATGGGTTTCAACAGTTCGGATTCATTGTTTGAAGTCAATCTAATAGATTTTACAGTTCAGTTCACAAAGAAGTTTGATGAACTTAAGAACACCCTAGTTCTAATCTAAACTAGCAACATCTTTTACTAGACCCGAATTAGAAATGTAATCAATTCAAGTCAATGCCCCTGTTGTCCTCAAGATTGTTGTACTCATAAAGAGATTTCTTTAACAGATGAAAAAGATAGGAACAATTCATTGTGCTTGGCCTAACATTAATTCTAGCACCTGGTCGTATAGCCATGCTAGTCATTTAAAAATCTGAGGGATGTTGATATTTGCAAACAAGTAAATATGGAGGAAAAAATTGCTAAAACATCATTTATTTGAGAATAATTATTTTGGTTCAGCATGTGAAAACAAACCTTGAAAGTTACAATGAGAGCTAGCCCTTGCTCACTGCTGTTTCTCTGATCCACACTTAGTATGTATTTTTCTTTCCTGTACAACTTCAGAAGCATTTTCACCTATTTGACAAGGTTCCAAAGATAATGAACTATACACACAAGAAGGGGCGGAGCCAGACTTTCAAACTATGTAGGTCAATCATATAAAATTTTCATGCTGAGAATGGAGGTCGAATTTATAGTACCCATGACATTTTACTCTAAATTATATTATATAGAAAATCATACATAAATAAAAAAAAAGAATGGGGAATTGACCTCCATTCATTATACTTGCCTTCGCCCCAGCACATAAGTGTCAAGGGGGGCTGAACAAGGAGAGCGAAATAATTACCCTATCATATGATCCATCTTGACCCACCATAGTCTCAATTGATGCACCAAAAGAAACATATGGCCATGTGAACCTCTCCCAATAAAATATGTTCTCTTCTTTGTTGCAATGCAGATACCCTATATTATTAACAGTCGAAAAGCTCAAAATGAATCACAAAAGGAGGGGAAAAAGGTTGAATCATTTATGAAAGCAACATCATCTCACAGAAATTCATTGTAAGGAACGGAAAGCTAACCAGGAACTTTGTCAAATGAAACATGAGATTTAACAAGAATTCGAGCTCTCTTTAGGTTTATCTGGCAAAAAAAAAGCCTTCTAAAAAACCCACAATGTCGAGCATAATCTTAGTAGATATTTTATGTGCAATGAAGACTTTACAATTATCATCTATACCACAAAGCATAGGAAACACAAGCCTAACATCATTATTTGCATAATTCTTCCAAATTTAGGATAGTGTAAAAGGTATGCAAGTTCTGCAGTTTTGGAGACACTTGGAAATTTTCCCTAACAAACGATGAGGTTGTTATACTAATATAGGAAAGTACAAAGTCAGAAGGGCTTTATTGTCGATCCAAGAGGAAAAATTAGTAGAGAAAAACAACCTTACAGTGCGGAATTTGAGAACAGATAGACACTTATATCGAAGCCAGAGATGGAATAGACGCACAGTTAGCCACGTAAATGCCAGGTTGGTATATGACGATTGCACTCCAGGTGTATCCTTATATCATCAAAGTAAAAATTTCAGTGTACTCGAAATATAATTTCATGTGTACCCATTCATAAATCCAAAATGTTTGTATCCCAGCAAAACAAGAAGATATGCCTAGGCATACCATCTCGCTCACTTACAGCTGTCAACAAGTATGAGAAAGATAAGAGGAATACCTTTGTGTTCTTTGGTCAAATTAGGAGAGGGCATATATGCATAATGCACATGTACCATGCTTCAAAGGGTAGCACCTTTTTTGTGGGGACAACAAATAATATTATATCCAAAGAGAAGTTAATAAATAAAAAAGCTCGTACCAAAATTAGAATTCCAACAAGAAGACCAACGAGCTGCGCTGCCACTTCCCAGACTTCTTCCTTTACAATTTCATATTTTATTGATGGAGTTAGGAACATCAAAAGAAAAGAATGAAGGAAAACTGAATATGTGTGCATATAGCCGTATGGGTAGATACTTATGTACCTTTCTTGATAATTTTTGTTCACTTCTTGTGCCAAAATTGAATAACATAACATTTAAAAATGCTAACCCACACATGTAACAGCAGCGTACCAGTGTCAGACCTGACATGTGTAGTACTGAGTAACTTTTGAGTTGTAACTATGTACTAGTGATTTGTGAATATCTTATTTGAAGAACAATAATGTAATGTATAAAGAAGAAAAGGATACCTTTGCGGCTATTTCACCAAGATTAGAAGAGATGGCGAAATGGTTTTGGATAACCCGAAAAGAGGGATCTTTTAGTCCTCTTGCCACTGCCTGGTTCATGTTTTAATAACTAATAGATTTAAAATATCATCTTGCAACACAACCTCAAAATTTTACAACCCTCCAAAACATGTGAAAAAATCACTTGCCTCCTTGTTTCTTCAACAAAAGGCCCTAATTATCCCTTTTTGCTCCTTTGTGAATGAGAAAATAAAAAGTAACAGTAAGGAGGTTTTATTGAGGACAAATTTGAAGCATTGGAGGGTACTTTAATGTTTTGCAAGGGCAAAAACTGATGTTTTCCATGTTTTGTAATGGCATCCATGGAAAAATATGTTATGGCGTACAAATGAAATAGCCCTTAAAATAGCATGACCTGTTTATGAATAGAGTACCTTGGTAAGGTTTCCTAAGGATGCAAGTGGGAGGAAATACTCAGGATAAAGTGGTGTGCTCAGTTCGAATATGCTACATGACAAGAAGTTAATCCTTAATCAAAACTTCCAGCAGCTGGGAGTAAAACATTATTTTCTTTTTGAATTACACCTCTCGTTCTCTGATTTCATCCAATGTTAGTTACATGGCCAAGTGTTGTTGTTATTCACATGTATCATAAATAAGTGTTGAATTTTCTCAAAGAAAAACAGGTTAATGGAGCAGAAGTCATATTAATTACGTAAAAATAATAGTTCAAGGGCAGACCTGCCAGCACTACCAATTAAATCAGCATACATGCGCCAGCCTCTTGGATCATCATCAAATAAATTGCCAAAGCGGCCACCTATTGTGTCAAAAAAAGTACTTTTCAATTCTTTGTTGACAAATGAATAAAGCGCACAAAGTAACACTAATAAAAAAGTGATAACCAGTCCACTTTGTTACCAATAAGAAAGCGTCCAATAGCTCCTATTCCATCTTTTGACACCCATCTGTAAGTATCAGAAGGAAGAAAGAAATGTAGTTAAAACAAAGAACCTTTATGCTAGCTTTACATTCTGTTTAAAACTCGTTCCAAAAGCACTTCATTTGAAATCTGTTGTTTTTTTAAGGACGAACCTGATAGCAGCAGCAGAAGCAGCAGCTGCACTCCCTGAGAAAGAACCTACACCTACAGCCTATTAAAGAAGAAATGAAGTTTTATTTGAAGCAAAATAGGAAGCTTGGTACAATGAACCTTCTAATAGAAAGTTACCAATGATCACTTTAATTCATAACAATAAACAATTTGTTCAAAGGAGAACGGAATGACATTATTCATATAGTGGTTCTATAAATCTCCAAGAAGATGGCATGAACAAATTTAGAGACAGATACAATACCTTGAGAAGACTAGAAGTGACTATTGTATGACAAACCCATCCAGTCACATTTGTGGGAAATTGCAAAAGCATGTAATCCAAATAATCATCTGAAACCGAACCTGGCAATCAATCCAACAACAGATAAAAGGCGCCTTTAATTGCAAATAATGCCTTGTGTATTAGTGACCAGCACTTGAATCGGCTCATCAAGATGGTTGGTGAGCTTAACTAAAAATTTATTGGAAGAGCTAAAAATGACGAATCACAACCGTTGAAACCGATCTACTCCATGAGTAATGTGTTTATATGTCAAACTTAGTAATTTATAATTTTATGTAAAGTCAGGCAATAAAAAATTGATGAAAAATAAATGCATAAAAATAATTCATAAACCTTTATTTTTTTACCACTTGACGTTATACTAAATGAATTCGATAATTTGTAAATTAAAATGCATAACACACGAATAGATCAATTTCAACTGTTCAAATTCATCATTTGAAGTCCGATCTAATAAATTTTGGAGTTACGCTTTTGAAATGAATAACAATAAATCAAATTTATTGTCCATTTTCAAATATCCCAGAAAATTTCTGGATGTGGATTGCAAATACAAGAAATATGAGTATGATTGGCACAAAAAGCAGAAAGAGTAATCAGAACAAACATATTGTCTTGAAACATAAATAAAATTTCCACAACATAGATAAAATAAAATGTTCTAAACAACTATCTCATTCCCCTTACCAGGATATCCAGCTGGAAGTACAAATTCCTTGAGAAAACTAGGAACTACAAATAAGTTATCTCCTCCAGGTGATTTTTCCATTTCAGATTCATTTCTCTCCCAAACTGTTTGCAACTTCAAGTCCTTGTTCAATAAATATCTGTTGAGAGGAGAGGGTTCAATTCAACACGTCTGTCTAGAAAAAAACTGACATGCTTGATTAAAGTAGTAATCAATTGGAATCTTTAATAAAAAAAATTTAAAGAACTTAAAATTTGTTAGTTGGCATTTAATCAGATTAATTTTGGTTAGGTGTTTTGGGGCTCAGTCATTCAGAAATCTGGGAAGATAGAAATCTTAAAATTAGAATAAATATAAAAATCTTCTTAAGTCTCAAGGAACATATGATGCTCACATAAATTTTAGATTCCTTAAAGATAGTAATTTACAGCAATTGTATATATCAGCAATAGCTCAATTTATAATTTATCAGAGTCTGTAATCACCATATCTTAAATCTTAATATAATGCAAGCAAAAATGAAGTCTCCTAATTTCGTATGTTCATTCGGATATTATTACAAAATAATTTGACTACATCAATATTTAGAGAACTTTCAAAAGAGAGCAGGAATATTTAATTGCAATCCTTCTTCAAAGAAGTACCTCTTGGAAGAACCATCGCTGTACCTCTCGACGAGCAAAGAGTGCGGTTTTCTACAATTCGAAACACTTCGTTGTTTTAGCAAATCGATTTTCTAGCAATGACAAAAAAATAGAAGTTCAAGGATTGTACTACTTCAGTTTAACAGTAGGTCCGACTTGCTTGTCTGGCCCATTGTCGACTGAGAAGCACGCTCTAATGGAGGTACGAGAGAGCGAGATTGGGTTGGGATTTAGATACGAAGCGCGGATATGGACTGTCGGACAGCTTATCATTTTCTCTCTTTTTTTTTCTTTTTTTTTTATTCTCTCTTGAAAACGGATGGCCCGATGGAAACCTGGATAGAGAAGCCAGATCGAGACTCGATAGGAACTAATGGATCGGGTTAACATAAAATTTTGGCGGATATTTATGCATATCCTTATCATCTTAAAAATTACAATATTTTTCCTCCAAAATTAAAGATGTCATATTTATCATTCTAAAATTATAGAAACTTTTTCCCTACGGACTTCTTATAAAAATAAAAATAAAAAATTATACAAACTTTCATAATTTAACCCCTTTAAAGCCTCAAAATTATATTTCTTTGCTAAAATTATAAAATTCTCCAAGTCTCTCTCTCACCAATTCGTATCCTCTTCATTAACTAAAAAAAGATAGTTCGAACTAATGTATCTAGACCGTCCAATCTACTTAAAGATCTATACAGACTAGATCCACACTAATATTAAAAGACTCTTGAATTAGAAGTTGTAGTCAGATTAACTTTGTTTAAAATCAAACAAGCGAAATATGTTAACACAAAAAATACTCTTTTGAGTTAATGCAGCCGATGCGGACTCCTCCCTCACACCCTCCATTTCCTTTGCATGTCCTCGTCCTCTCATCTATTTTAGATGTTACTATTGAGCATGTCTTCTTTTTTTTTAGAACTTAGCAGAGGAGGCTGCCAAGGTTGTAGAAATGTAAATTACATCCAACAGTAATAAAAAAAAAATGCATCATAAATCTACCACTATCGTAGTACTGTTTCTTTTATAAGACAACTTACATACAAATGGAGATCTCAATTCTTGTAGCACACTGGAGGACCATTTGCATTGGATTATTAATTAGGGACACATTTCTGTTACAGTAATATTCGCTAGTTTTGTATTTTATCTAGTCTGTTTACAAAATATTACCTTTTACACCTTCTCTTCTCCTATTATCTTTCAACAATATCTCCTCCAAAGCATCGCTTCTTGAACAATCATGTCAGCCAACTTCTCTGGTGGTATGGTTTTATTCCTAAATATTGTCTCATTGCGCTGCTTCCAGATTAACCAACATCCGCAACAATTGGACATGTCAGTTCAGATTCGAGTTCGGTCGAGTTCGGATAGGCTAGAGAGGAATCAGCCACATTGGATTATTTTCAAGTTCTCAATGATTTGTATTAGATAGTTGAATTTTGAATTGTACAGACCAGCATGGATTTCAAGATCGCTTGTGTTCAAAATTAAATTGAGTTGCGAGTGTTACAAGCTACAACTATTGATTGACACAAGTTTCATTTCATACATATGAGGTTAGTTTGGAGGGCATTCGAATCAAACTTTTTAAAATAATTGGGCCAGATCAAAATTTGTAGTGTATGCAGTATGCACCTAGTATTACTAGATATGTATTAATGTGTATAAATAGTAGAACTAGAATGTTCTTAATTTCTTCAAGTCTCACGGTGGATCAACTCTTAAACTTATGCGATTAATATATAACAATAAATCTAATTCATTAAAATCGATTTATTTCACAATTAATGTGTTTGTGTATAAAATTTATAACTTATTTTTAAATATATAATTTAAAAAATAGGAAAAAATCATTAAATTATGTACAACACTTGTTACATTAAATTAAAAAGAGAAGGGATCCACTTACACAATTTTTTAATGACACCGTATTACATTCTACATTTTTAAAGTCTAAATAGTTAATTCAAACCGTTCAACACGATGGATATATTAAAATATGCTTGCAGATCAAATTTTACATTTTTTGAATTTTTTTACTATTTATTAACGATTTTGTAAAATAATTAATAAATAATAAAAAAAAATTTTAAATGTCAAATTTGATCTACAAGATTATTTCAATATATTTATTATGTTGAATGATTTTGATCAATTATTTGGACTTTAAAAACTTTAAAAATATAGAGTATAATTCAATGTCACAAAAAAATATATATGCAATTGGATTCCTACACACTTAACCAATCAGAAGAGATCATAAAAAATAGTTGGAGAATTCAATTGGACTCTCAATTACACAAATCCTAAAACTCTAAACTGCAATCATCAATACGTTCCTTGTGCAATCACTCCAAGCTAAACGCAACATGACCAATGACGCTAATTTCCACTCGTTAATACATTATTGATACTTTCTACTACTGCAGTTGATTATTGATAACAGGAAGTTGTTTAAAAGTTTCCACTTAGTAATCTGAATAAATGAATGAAAATCAATATTTAAATGAACTATTTGAAAAAAGCTTTCCCAATAATCTCTTGAGCGATCATTTCCCCGTAGTAGAGAAGAATGCTTCACATGTATAGTAAATTACGGTGCCGACACTTGTATATATTTAAATATTATTTTTTTATAAAAAATAAATAGTAATTGTCTATCTATAATTAAATTGTAATTTTTTTTTCTGAAAACAACAGAGTGATCGATCGCTGAAACTTAAAAATCGGTAAACACAAGTATAGAACCATTGGCAATCGTTGGCTTATTTCAGTTAAATAGGATCTTGATTGTTTTGTATTTTTCTCTGCATACTTAATTTGTTGTTATTTTTTTATTGACCAAATCTTCTCTTATGATCACAATATTTCATATTTAACTAACTTCAATTGGTGGTCTAGAGAATTTCATCACGAAATTCATAAGCTTTTATAACCTGGAACACCATGACACGCTTGAGGGATAACCTGGAACAGCATGACACCCGACAGTCCGACACGCTTAAGGGATCCAGAATAGATCAATTACCGTAAGGATGGGCGTCAACAGGTAGGATATGGATCGGGTTGAGATATTTTCACATTCGTACCTGTTATGATAAGGAAAATTATATTTATTTTTATCCATCTTTTTAAATACGGTACGAATTGGATAAACAGAAAAAAAAAATGTCATTGATACATTTCAATCTGTATTTCCAGTAAAATATTTTTAAAACAAAAAAAGAAAAAAAAATAAATACAATTAATTTGTATTATAAAAAATTAATAAAATACAATACTATATTGTATCATACTATCATGTATTATCTTTGTAGAAATATATATATAGAGAGAGAAAGAGAGAGTGACTAATGTGCAGTCGAATGTATATGGGCCAAAATACATACGGTCCAAATTTGACTTTTCAAAATCCAAACGGTCGATTCAAACCATTCATCTTGTTCTCCGTATTAATATGTGCTTGGAGACCAAATTTTATATATATTTTTAATTTTTTTACTATTTATTAAGTATTTTACAAAATTGTTGATCCAACGGTGGCTGCTGATTTTACTGTTTTGTTAAGTCATCGTTGGATAAATTTTTTTGTAAAATACTTAATAAATAGTAAAAAAAATTCAGAAAAATGTAAAATTTGGTCTCCAAGCACATATTAATATGGAGAACAAGATGAATGGTTCGGATCGACTGTTTGGATTTTGAAAAGTCGAATTTGGACCGTATGTATTTCGGCCCATATACATTCAAATGTACATTAGTCTCTCTCTCTCTCTCTCTCTATATATATATATATATATATTTATTTTTTTTTAAATTATCTTATATGAAAACTAAACATATTAAATTTAAATATTTAAATATTATTTTTAAATATTATTTTTTTGTTGTTTTTACCGACACTTGTATATATTTAAATATTATTTTTTTATAAAAAATAAATAGTAATTGTCTATCTATAATTAAATTGTAATTTTTTTTTTCTGAAAACAACAAAGTGATCGATCGCTGAAACTTAAAAAATCGGTAAAAACAAGTATAGAACCATTGGCAATCGTTGGCTTATTTCAGTTAAATAGGATCTTGATTGTTTTGTATTTTTCTCTGCATACTTAATTTGTTGTTATTTTTTTATTGACCAAATCTTCTCTTATGATCACAATATTTCATATTTAACTAACTTCAATTGGTGGTCTAGAGAATTTCATCACGAAATTCATAAGCTTTTATAACCTAGAACACCATGACACGCTTGAGTGATAACCTAGAACAGCATGACACCCGACAGTCCGACACGCTTAAGGGATCTAGAATAGATCAATTGGCGTAAGGACGGGCGTCAACGGGTACGATATGGATCGGGTTGAGACATTTTTATATTCGTATTTGTTATGATAAGAAAAAAAATCTTTATTTTTATCCGTTTTTTTTTAATATGGTACGGATTGGGTAAATAGAAAAAAAAATGTCATTGATACATTTCAATTTGTATTTCCAGTAAAATATTTTTAAAACAAAAAAGAAAAAAAATAATAAATACAATTAATTTGTATTATAAAAAATTAATAAAATACAATACTATATATTGTATCATGCTATCATGTATCATCTTCGTTGAAATATATATATATATATATATATATATATATAGAGAGAGAGAGAGAGAGAGAGAGAGTGTGTGACTAATGTGCATTCGTATGTATATGGTCTGATATGCATACGGTCCATGAAATTTCAAAATCCAAAACGTCAATCTGAACCGTTTATCTTGTTCTCCATATTAATATGTGTTTGAAGACCAAATTTTACATTTTTTTTAATTTTTTTACTATTTATTAAGCTACTTTTAAAATTGCTAATTCAACAGTGGCTGCTGATTTTACTGTTTTGCTAAGCCACCATTGGATTAACAATTTTCAAAGTGGCTTAATAAATAGTAAAAAACTTCAAAAAAAATGTAAAATTTGGTCTCCAAGCACATATTAATATGGAGAACAAGATGAATGGTTCGAATCGATGTTTTGGATTTTGAAATTTCAAATTTGGACCATATACATATCGAACCATATGCATACGAATGCACGTTAGTCACTCTCTCTCTCTCTCTATATATATATATATGAGGAGGATTCAAATGCACCCTATCTTTCAAATCTTTTTTCTTTATTTTCAAAGTCCGAATAGTTAATCCGAACCGTTAGATGCGATCTATATATTAAGATATGTTTGGAGACCAAATTTTACATTTTTGGAATTTTTTTACTATTTATTAAGTCACTTTGAAAATCGCTGATTTTACATTTTCTGGACCATTGGATCAGCAATTTTCAAAGTGATAAATAGTAAAAAAATTTCAAAAAATGTAAAATTTGGTCTCCAAGCACATCTTAATATGTAGATCGCATCTAATGGTTTGGATTGACTATTCAGACTTTGAAAATGGAGAAAAAGGATAGGGTGCATTTGGGTGCACAAAAATTTAGGTGCATTTGAACCCTCCTCCTCTCTCTCTCTCTCTATAATATATATATATTTTAAATAATCTTATACAAAAACGGGTAAGATAATGAAAAAAATCTTATGCTTACCCATATTTTTGGATATTTATGGGTCGGATAAACGGGTAAAAAGGTGCCATTGATCCCCTGCGTAAGGATGGTTTTGTGAAATTTTTCTTTTATAATTGAGACTTGCATAGTGGTGTCAACGGGTACGGTATGAGTTGGGTGGAAGCATGTTTACATTCGCATCTGTTAAGATATTGAAAAAATCTTTATCCTTACCTTTTTTTCGAATACGGTATGAATTAAACAAACACATAAAAAAGTGTCATTGACATCTCAATTTGTGCCTTCGATAAAATATTTTTCAAAACAAGAACAAAAAAAAAAACATAATGAATACAACTAATTTGTATTAAGAAAATTTAATGAAATACAGATATTTATTGTATCATGCTTCGTATAAATATATATTTATATATATAATATATTTAAAACTTATCTTAGAATAATAGACAAGATAACAAAAAGAACAGTTACGTGTACCCACTAAACTAACAAAAAATGAATCTTACTCATACTCATTTTTCGATTACCAAAGGAGTTGGATAAACAGATAAAATGATATACAATTTTCCTTTTGGTGTAGTGGAGTAACCGAGCAACCAACTATAAGCAACATGCATGCCCTTTACATTAACACACTGTTTGAGTTAATTTATTTTGGACCGTGTGATCTAATTTTGGGCCAAGCTGGTTCACGCCTATAACTCATGAGGCTCTTTAATATTAGTATGAATTTAAATCAGACGGTCCAGATTTTAACTCAAACTGTGCGTTATTGCAGATGCAGAGCATGCGAAAATCAATTACATGAATAAAATATTTCACAGGGGAATGTAATGTATTTTGAAAATTTGATGTTCTGTATCGCAATTGTAATTTATTTGCTATGTTGAAAGCAACCTTGCAAATCAATAGTCGGCTTGAGTGAAGTCATTCTATATCAAATTTTTAAATAGTATTTATTACGTTATAACAAAACTGTTAAAAAAATAATTAAAACCTTTGATTACAATTGTCACCAAAGAAATAATTAAAATCTCTTAGCCAGTTCCAACCCAGTCCATTCCGGCCCGATCCGACTCGACCCATAAGAGTTTCGAGAAGGCCTTAAATGGGCCCTTTGACATATTTTCAACTACGTATTGAAAAACCGAGGGAAATCCAAAATTTTCGAGGAATGGAAACGGCGAGGATTTACGATCACATGCAAAATTTGAACTGCGAAGGCATCCCCAGTAATTTTCAACAAAACCAAGGGCAGTGAGAGCGAGATGTCCAGAGATGGGACAAATCGGGGCGTGGTGGTTGGCGAGGAACCTTCATACACCAGGTCTATTAAGGTAGAACAACGAGCAACCTTGGATGCAGGTCCCACTTTATAGCTGCTGTATCTATACACCTCTCATGTACCGGGTTTATCTCTTAATAACTTTCAACCAAGAAAACGTTCTAGATGCTCTTAGAGTAACGTAAATGTTACAGGAACAGTGACTGATACACGGGGACCACATAAATAAAAGCTTGAGAAACCATACATTAATGGTAGTATTAAACGACTGTGATCAAGGAGCATATACGATAACATAACAGCATCAGGGGTAATAACTAGGCCTCTGTAACTCTGTTACTCCGATACTAGTAACTCCTGGTCGGAAATGTTTTTGTTCTCTCCATTTCATGAGTACTGAAGAATCCATTGATTTCATTCATAAATCAGAACTCAAAATTTTTCTAACTAGACAAGTCAAAATTTTCCACTTACAGATATATTCTCAGATAGACAATGAAGTAATTTCTACTGTATTAATGGAATGCTGTATTTGTTTCTAATTGGAGAAATTGAGAGGAATGCTGAGCTTCATTAGTTTTATACTTTTATTCGTTTTTTTTTTTCCCTGTATTAATGGAAGAGAAACTGGAATCATCCAGCTTAAGAAGACTTGAGAGGAGTGTTATGATTCGTATTTACAGCAGCTGTCACATGCCCTAAAAGCCCCCCTCTCACTCCTCACTTCCTCTCTATCATCTCAATCCCAAAACAAACTCATCCGTCGTAAGCTCTTTCCTTATTCAAATATATATCTTTTTTTCATATATATCCTTCATTGTTTTTTTATTTTGCAACTCATATTTCTCGCTTGTCACTCACTCTTTCTCGCCTCTGTTTGGCCCCCTTTCTGCTTGCTTCCCACTTACACTAAGCTCTCACGCTCAAAAATAGACAGCCAGGTAGCTAGATCTGGCCTTGTCGCCATTTTACCCTTCTCTCTTTCACCTCTTTCCTTATTTGTATTTATTATTCTTTTTTGAAACCGCAAATCGCGCAATGTTGGGTGAAGCATTGACAGTACTGTAAGAGAGTGTGGGTATGGATACGTCGATTTTTGTGAGCTGCTTCTGAAAATCCGATTTTGAAGTGCCATTGTTGTTTCTAGAGGGAGAATAAATGAATTTGAACAGGAGTTACAATATGGGGGAGAGAGAACGAGAGACTATGATTCGTAGCGGGAGAACGCTCGGAATGGTGATTAAGGAGAAGGATGAGGAGCTGGCGCTGTTTCTAGAGATGCGCAAAAGAGAGAAAGAAGAGAAGGAGAAAGAGAGAGAGAAAGACATGGTGGGAAGCACCGATCCAATGCAAGGTAACTAAAGCCCCTAAGTAGTGCCAATCAATTTTTTCCTTCGGAATTTTTTTTAGCCCTAGTTATTGTTTGAACAAATATTTTGCTATTTGGTACAACTACCATAGAAAATAGGAAATAATCCAGCAGACCATCCTGGAATAATCTATTCCTTCCGTTTGTAATTACAAAATGTCCCGGGGGTACATATGCAAACCAATGGACTTCAAAATATGAGTATATTCATTCAAGGAGAGCAACAATATTTCATTCATGCCCTCTTAAAACTTGGTATTTAGCTTCTATTCGCCATGATAGGTATCTCATATGCCTTAAATCTCTGTATCCTCACATATTGGTGAATTTTCAGCATATATGCCCTCTGATAACTTTAAATTTGCATATACACCCTAAGAATCTAGTATTTGTATTGTAGCTGAGCAAACCTATGACCTTTTATTTATTTCTTTTGTGTAAATCCAGAAAGCAACAGATGAAATAACTCTACAATAGTGATTTGCATATGTCCATATAATCTCTGTTCGTTTGATGTGACCTCTTTCTTTTGTGACTCTTGTCTAGATATAACAAACAGCATTTTTAAAAGCCTAAGTTGAAATACAAGCAACAGGCTTAAATAAATGAAGAGAAGTGAAATCGGTATCATTTTAGTATGCAGTTTTATATGCTTACATGAATGGGTGATTTTGTGTTTTGACCAATGCTGTTTGATATCGGTACTGGTATTCTCTTACTGGACATATGTATGGTTTTCAGGGAGGCACCAATTCAAAACCAGATTTACAGAGTTAGATATTTAAATATTGTTGTTTATTTCTGCTGTTTCTGAAAGTCCTTTCTGTTTGGTATATTTCTTAAACAGAGTTGAAAGGAGGGGCTGTACCACACTATAATAAAGTACTTCCTAATACCACATTTGTACGCAAGGCTGGAATCGATGATTTTCTAAACTCCGATAATGACAAGAATGACTATGATTGGTACTTGTGACTTCACATTCTCTTCTTTTATGGATTTCTTCTGAGATTGTTATGCAACCTTTTGTTTCAATACCTTATTCCTATCTAAATGCTGGTAAAATGATCTTTGCATATGTAGCCTTGTAAATATCACTATTTCCATAAGCAGATTCTCAAATGAACCTTTTAAGTGGCAACTAAAAACTACCCAAACCGAAAAAGTTATCATACAGTACAGCACCAATAAGAAATTTGCTGAAAGAAGGGATCACAACTAAGAATAGCATATTCATCCAGGAAGAGTAAAATAAAGTGGACTTTTTATTATACCTCAAGATATCAGATAACTGAAGAGAAGCAACAGGAAAAAAAAAAAAAGCAGGCTAAGGAAAATGTGGGACCATTATGCAAATTTATCCTCACAACGTTGTGTTTGTTTAAATTCAGGCTACTAACACCCCCAGGGACACCGTTGTTTCCATCTTTGGAGTCACAGACAAAAAAATCACCAGTAAGCCGAGTTGGCACCCCCAAATCCCGTCCGACTGCTCTTAAATCCAGGGTACCTCATACCTTCTCTCTTACAATGTGCTGTTCAAGTCCAAAATATCTGCCAAAATAATATAGTCCGAGGCCAATGCAAAGCTCCAGAAGGCTCAAACTAATATGTTGTAAAACTGATACATTATTGGAATTAAACTTTGTGAGATATAGTATTTAACACTTTAAGCATTAGCTTTTGCATATATTTATCTTTATTCTGGACCTTGTGCACTTGCATTTGCTGCACTTGTACATTAGAGATAAGGTTAACTCCGGGAAGGGCTTGAACAAAGGCCAAAAAATTGGGCATAATTGGAGAAATTAGAAGTTCATGACCCAATTTTTTTTCCTCTGTGTTTTGTACTAGGATTTTGTGTTTAGTTAGCTTAGATATTTAAATGTTTAATGAGGGATTCATTTGCACAAAAATTGATGCCTCTGTGCCTCCAAACATTTGGAGGGATGATAAAGGCAATTGATGTGGACAACAACTTCACTGTGTTGATTCTTATTTTCAAGGCAAATGTATTTCAACATTTCATTTTAGCTTTCTCTCGTGTTAAATTCTTATGTTATAACGGAAGCATCAATTTTCCCTAAATGATAAATTTGTTCACTACTGTTCTGTCTGTTTTGCCCTTATATAGTTAGCAAATCCTCAAGATCCACCTTTAAGAGGCAGTACTGGTAGCAACCCTCCATCTCGTACTACCTCATCACACAGCCTAACCACCACCCGCAGACCATCCTCGTCAGGTGGCCCCCCGTCCTCCAGACCAGCCACACCAACAAGTCGTACCCCCCTCTCCACACACTCTGCTCGACCCTCTCGACCCTCCACCCCCACTTCCCGACCCATCCTGCCATCCAGAACAGTGCCAGCCAAGCCTGTACCAGCAGCATCCAGACCTGCTTCCCGCTCAACAACACCTTCTCGGTCCACTGTGCCGACCAGATCATCTACACCGTCTCGTGCCTCCAGTGTACCAGCCTCACAGCCAAAACTGGTACCGAGTCGTTCTTCTACTCCTACCAGACGAAACCCAAGCAATGCAAATGTAACCACTACAAATGTGGGTCCAACTGGTCGATCTGCACCTGCTTTGCTTAGTAGATCAGGTATAACTGGTGGGACCAAACCCTCATCAGTTGCAGCACCAGCTACACGTGCGGCTTCTCCAACAGTGAGGTCCCGCCCATGGAAACCTTCTGACATGCCAGGGTTTTCACTCGATGCGCCACCAAATTTAAGGACCAGTTTGCCCTCAGATAGGCCCTCTTCAGCCTCTCGAGGGAGGCCTGGAGTCCCTAGTGCCAGGTAGGCATAAAAGATCAGAAAGATTTGTCAATGAGCTCTTATGTTTTGAGAAGTCGCAAAATTACATTTTTATGTTAGAAATCAGTTGTTGTAGAACAAATAAGTGCCAGCATGAATGATTGCAAGTTCGGGTAACATCCCAAGGAAAGAAAAAAATGTGTTGTTACGTACACTGGTTAAGGGACTTCTCGCATTTTTCTCAAAATAGACAGGCCTTACGTGCAAATACTCAAATGCTTGATTCTTTTGCAATATACTGATCTGTTGGGGCATCTTATACAAATTTCTCAAAAAAAAGATCAGATTCATTTTTAAATATTAAATTTTGTTTATGAGCAGAAATGCAAATTGTTCAAGTATCTGGATTTTTTTAGAAATGCTTTAACTCTTTTGCATAACAAAAGAACCAGTTTGGCAACAAACATGAAAAATAAAAATGCATATTCGTATGTTGTCATCTTCATATTTTTGTTTTAGAAATTTCTCATATTTTTAGAACTGTTTGTTTTGTATGATGCCAGGTCATCTTCAGTAGATATAGGTTCCCAGCCAAACCCCAGGGGGAGGCGCCAATCATGCTCCCCATCTAGGGGTCGGGCCCCAAATGGTGTCAGTGCTCCAGTGTTGACATCATCAAGGAGAGGTCACATGAATGGTAGTACTGAGCCAAATTCTAACTCTAGCCCAAACCCAGTTGTTATAGGAAACAAGATGGTTGAGCGAGTAGTTCATATGCGACGGCTGGCTCCACCTAAGCAAGAGACTGGTTCCAATGCTGTTCTCACGGGTAACAGACCTGCTCTTTCACCAGATGGTGGCAGTGGATTTGGCCGCAACTTGTCTAAGAAATCCCTTGACATGGCATTGAGGCATATGGTATTTCTCCTCTCTAGATTTTTTCCTTGTATTGCTCCTTTGCACCCATACCCCCTAGACCTTTTGATATTTTACATTTGTAGAGATACCAAGTGCATGGATAATCTTGTCAATAACAAGAATTTTCTTTTACAATTTCTTATTTACTAGTGGATTAAAAGGATATTAAGTTTGCTGAAGTGGACATACCAAACTGTACACTTTGAAAGATTTTAAATGTAAAAGGTTTGTTGTTTACTCTCCATTTTGTTTTGGTCAGTTTTCAATCTCTCCCTCAAACAGCCCCAATAACATTTTTCAAATGGAGACCAGGTCTTGGAATTTCTGTTCATCATAGTTCAGCTGTTGAATTTGTTAACATTTATTATCTTAAAAATGCGCAACTATGTAGGATATAAGGAAGAGCATTCCAAACAACCTACGACCACTAATGACAAACATACCCGCATCATCCATGTATAGCATTAGGTCTGGTGCATCAAGCGCGGGACCGACACGAAGCCACCAGGTCAACGTGTCAGACTCACCTCTAGCCACGAGTAGCAATGCTAGCTCAGAACCAAGTGTTAATAACTTGATATGCTTGGAAGGTGCTGAGATTGATGAGGATTTTGTACAACAACCAATCAAATTGTGACATATCTTGTTGCATAGTGCAATATCTGATGTTCTTTTTTCTGATCTAGATTAGATTGTTTTATCTTTTGGAAGAAGGATCTTAAATTGCTTCTAGTATTGCTGTCTAGGCACTGGACCTTTATGATGCTCCTATGCTATATGGAATCGCATTGTGATATCACGTTAGCTGTTTGTCACTGGGTCATTTTTTTTCAACTTTTCAGAATTAAATTTTGTCATATTTATTGCTTTCGGTCTAATCTTGGCTATGTGTAATTAAAAAAATTCCAGAAGCATTATTTGCATCTCACGTGTTAAATTTGTCAAAAATAAAAAGGTTATGATAAATGCTACAGCTGTCCAGCAAGCATAATTACATAAAAAGGCAGCACATAGTAGTAGTACGTGGTCAATAAATTATACAAATGAAACATGCAACACAAACAAGAACAGCTAATTTTGTCGAAACCAACAACTCTATTAACTTTTGCCCTGTGCTTCTGACAATAAAATACAGGGAATCCTCCAAATGCTCCTTTAATAATGTGTTATGCTGTTATGCAAGTTAAATGGTATCCAGTGAAACAGATAATACAAACATCTCTGAAGTGGCATAGAATTAGCTTTGAGAAATAGTGTTCTGGTGAAAAAATATCAAATTGAACCTTAGAAAAGATCTAGATCAGACTTGAGTTTGTTCTGCCTCCACTTGGGCAGCTTGTCAAATTGATCTTTTGTCATTCCAAATTTTTCTTGGAACTCCTCTGGTGACAAATAATCCTGCAAACCCAAAAAAAGTCCAATGAGAGATCACTTGAAAATCAGAGTTTAGACATTTTTATTCCAACTTGCTAATATGTCCATAATTCCCATCTTATTTTCTTCAGGTGCTATTTAAACTATTTAAATATTGAAAAATATATCATAAGTGCAGTTATTTGTCGTTACATTATTTTTGATCCCTTACTGGTGGATACATTGACAGTGCTAGAAATTACCAAACAGCAGGGGCCATTTCTCAATTTTGCCAGAAATAAAGGATTCTATTGCAGATTATCCTGAATCCAAAGAGATTTTTTTTTTTTTGAAACAGAAAAGATTTATGAGAAGAAGCATACCTCACGGCGAGTCACATCTATACCCGCTACAGGTGTCTTACTATTCACCTTCAGAATCTCATAAGGATATACCACAGCGTCTATCTTTTGCAATTCCGTTGCCTGGCTCTGGAACAGTCGCCTCGTCACCGCATCCTTCTCGTCCATCTGTAATATACAACATTTCTTATTATTTTATCGAGGAGTGATTTTGATTGCTCAGGTAGAACTGCCCAAGAATCACCACCTGCCAGCCTATTTTTCTCTAAATAGTAATAATACCTTTTTCTGGCCCATCTTTTCTTATGGAACAAGTTACTATGGCTTTTTTTATATTCAGTAACCTTTTCTTGATCTGTTGATAATTTGTTAGATATTTTTGCAGGCTTTACTAGCCTTTAATTCTAATATTTTTTATATAGATATTTTCTTTAGAAAAGCATTTTTGTACAGTAATGAAGCCTTTATGAAATACAAAATTTTTGTAAAAAATCCATATGAAACACAGAATTTTTGACCCCACATTGCTACGTCTTGAAATGACCTACTTACACTTGCATCATTCCTACAGTAACTTTGTTAAGGGTGTTGATGGGGTATTGTATGAGTCAGGTGGAGGTGTTTCATATCCACATCCCTGTCTAACATTAGTCTTATCCGTATCTTACCATTATTCGTTAAAAGTATTAGCCTTACTGTACCATATCCTTACTGGCTAAAATATTGTATAAAATCAATCTCATCATAATAATAATATACTATATAGTTAAATATACCAATAAACATTATCATATGGAAACAATTTGTGTCCAACCCCCATTAGAGTCAAATTATGGGTTCCCATACCGTCCGATTCGCTTTAAATTTTGTGCACACCTGCTTTAATATTTGTGCCAATTTAGCTCACACGGATCAGATGGACTGGGAACCCATCAGACTCAAATTTGTGTCCATGGGTGTCAGACCCAAATTGGTCCCTTATCATATATGATTTTATATTTATCAATTACCTATAGAGTAACTAGGTTTGGAATAGTTCTTGTACACTTATCCGATAAGCTAACAAAAATAATTCTTACCACACCCTTACCCAATAAGCTAACAAAAAATAATTCTCGCCATACCTGCCTTACATGATAAAGGTAGAATAAATGGGTAAAAGGATTTCATTGACACCCTATACTTTGTACTGTAACAGTTTGAGCCCAATATTGGTATTTCAGCAGCTGCATTGTCAAGTTGGTATTAAGTCTAATTTCATACCAAAATCTTTTTCTTTCAACTTTTCCCTCATGCACTATCTTTTGGTGGTTTTAGGTTTCATCAAGTCGATTATGTGGAAAACCTAAAATCACCAACAAAATGTGCGGGATTAGAAAAGAATTGGAATTAGACTTATGCTAACTTGACAATGCAGCCACAGGAGAACCAATACTGGCCCTGACTGTTACAGTTAATCAGTACAAGGCAAGTACTCCTAAATAAGGTTATCTAGCAAATTCGAACGCCTTAATTGCAGTTAAAGAAAGACAACCTCTGTTTTAGGTGAAGATCCTTTTACGAGGGCCAGCTTTCTCTCAAATGAATTACCGTACATCTGCAGATTTAGTTCAATCCCAAAGAAAAAGATAACAAAAGGCAACTGAGATAAGTTGTGACACAGCGAACATATAACAGATTTATAATATAAGTTGTAACATAACAATCTTGGACATTAGTTGCATCAATGGCCTTGTTGTTTTAGTAATATTGTAAAATGGTTGCACTATAAGGACAGTTTCTAGAAAAATACCAAAAAAAAAGAAGAAGAAAGAAGTAAATGAATTGGAAACAAAAGCATTATATAAGTGGTTACATTTGTTTTAGAGGGATCCCAGTCAAAGAAGCAAGTGAAGAATGGGGGCTCGCTACCTTCACCAATTACATAGATCGGCGTACCGATTGACTGTTGATGTATAATCTCTGCCTCAAGATATTTCTAAAAATCATTACATATAGATGTTATGTTAGGAATAATTTTGGATGTACATCCGCAGATATTAAATATGATGTGTGTCCTAGAAGCTAAGAAATGTCAATTTCCTACTTCAAAAACATGGAAATACCAAAAATCCCTCCTCTCCTAATTTCCTTCTACTTAAATGGAAGAAAAAGCAAAACTGCCCATCTCTTATTCATGTAGATAAACAGTCACAAAGGAGAGGAAGGTTAAACTTTAAACACCTTTGGAAGTAAATGGGAAACTGAGGAATCATTCAACAGAGACTTGGGTAATAATTTATCATTTTGCAGTATGAATGCATGAAGTCTTTTGACATTTTACAAAGTATCAGGTCAAATCTCGGAAAATTACCTTGCCTAGAAGAAGCGCTTGATCCTTTGATTTGAAGTTGGAAAGCAATCCAACCCAAATAAATATTTCATTATGAGAATCTAGTATGAGGGCATCTTCTGTAGTTAAATCATCTTGTGTGAAGTTGTAAATCTCCTTTCCCTGATAAAGAGGTTCATATGTAATAGCTAATTAGCATCTTTTTTCCAGCAAAACACCTTGGGGGTCTTTGCAAACAACACTCAGAAATTACAATTGCAAATGATAACCAAAACATTTTATCCTATACTTTGTAGTAGCTAAGTAGCATACAATTTTTTTATTTCTATTAACAAAGACACCCAAACAATTTTTGTTGATATTTAAATAGCACTGAACCATCAGATTGTGTGGATCAAGATTTTGATTGAGGATTTGACAATTTTGATCCAAACTCCAGTGAGTGTTTATACTGTCTAGGCTAAATTGAACTAAAACTAAGCAGATTTAGATGTTAATTTACATGAACTAACGTGATATTCCTATTTGAGCTATAAAAAGTGTACGGGTACCTTAGAAATGATCGTACCTTGTAACTATCTGGTAAAGAGAGCAACCAAAACCATCCGTTAGAGCATGGTCTACGAAACAGAAAAACCAACGCATTACTTGTTGAAATGATATTTAGGTTAAAGTATTATGCATGGTACCTTCTTCAAGGCTTCCAGTGAATAATCTCGGATCTTCTGTTGCAAGTCTGGTGTGCCTTTCTTTAGGGTACTCTGATTTTTTTCCTAATATTCGCCAGAAATCGTCAAGTTCTGAATCTTCTCTCACTAAAATAGACTGCTTCAAAGGC
This sequence comes from Carex pumila, assembly GCA_033356055.1. Classification (NCBI taxonomy): domain Eukaryota; kingdom Viridiplantae; phylum Streptophyta; class Magnoliopsida; order Poales; family Cyperaceae; genus Carex; species Carex pumila. The sequence continues at coordinate 209,962 of JARJHM010000310.1, forward strand.
TGTCCAAAAGCAAACACCAGAAAATAGATTAAAACATTGGAGTTCTATATTTGGGTAGATTTTTTTTTTTAATTTTAACTCATGTTCTATATAAAACATAAAAGGAAAATCTTTTCAGGTGTATACATCATGAAATTGGTTCCATTTTTATTTTCTAGTTCTAACAAAGACTGCAATAATTAGCAAAACCCTAGATGAAGCTAAACACATCAAGGCATACTAAACAGAAAAACTCTGCAACACAATATTGGAAAAGATTATGTTACATCAAATAGTACACATCATCTGCAAAGATGAATATTTGACAGAAAAAAAGTAATTAGGATGATTACTGAAACAATAGTACCTCTGCTTTTGGAAAAATACTGCAGTGTAAGTCAAATCTTAGAAGTACTTAAATTATGCAAGGACTCTCTGCAAAGAAAAAGTAGGATCCTAAGGAAGTGGGTTAAATAACACATACACTGAGCCTATCAAGCATTTGATAAAGGAGATCCTCATCATGGGGTGTAGAATAACCTCCAATCCATGTGTAGAAAAAATCTCCCTCTTGTAGTATGTAACAGTAAGATGAATTTAGTGAACTTGGCACCTGTGCATTAAATGAATAGGAGTGAAATAAGTATTGAAGCCCTCATTTAGTTCTATATTACATAGATGGACCTTTTGTAATTGCACCTGGCATACCACCATATATGCCATTAAATCATTAATACCCATCTTTTAACTATGGATAGAATTTTTACTCTATTTCAATCAAGTTGCTTCAATACTAATTGTCAGTCTGAACCAAATATTTTAATTTTCTTGCCGGCTGATCTGAGTTCATGTTGGCCTAAAAGGAAACGAGATGAGTTAAGGGCAAAATTACCAGTGCTTCACAGAACATGCCCTTTCCCATAAGGTCGGATATTTAAGTTACTTGCAAATTGTGATAGATATTTGATGTTATCAGCAAATAGACCAAGAAATGTATTTTGAAAAAAAAAATAACATAATTATAAGGTAGTTCATGTAACCTAAATCTACAATTCAAATAAAAAAATAACAGAAAATGAAGATTCTAATACAAAATTTTGACCTGACTGTAATACTTACAAGGTCAACCTCAATTGCTTGCACACTCTCATAACCTAATCCTTGAATCCTAAATAAAGATGCATTTTGCTTTTCTTTGTCAGTCGAGTTTTTGTACACTGTGCTTCTCCCCCCCTACATATCAATGCAAACACTGAGCTAAGCTAACAACACTAAGGAGTACGGACAATTGCAATATTTTATGGATAATACAAAAACAAATGTAGGATTTAAACAAACCTTAAGTACAATCAATGACTTCAAGATTGAGAAAAACAAGTCCGGTTCTTCACTTTCATGCACTTGAGCCTGCATTTCAGATCTAGAACATAAAATTTTGATTGAAAAAAGTACTGTACTGGATATTTTGGACTATATCAAGATCAATGTCTTCCATGCTACACTATAACAATAAATTTTGTTTCTTGTTTTGAGTTGATGGCCCTAATATGTTGTACTGCTACAAAGTAAGAAGCCTAGTACAGATTTAGAAAAGGAAAAACAGTAGAGTAGATAGTAATATATACCATAACGGCACGGCCTTTGACTGAGTCAACCATATCAGTTGCGATAGAAACAACATCTGTTCTGTCTTCCTACAACAAAAAAAGAGAAAATCTTAAAAGGCTAAAATGCATCAACAGCACCTTATGCAATCTTATTTTTCATTTTCACATTTACAAGTACAAATCGTACATTGCTAAATGATTCTAGCAAAGTCTCAAACACAACAATATTTGATATTAGCAAATGACAACAATTGTTTCTGTGATGGAAAAGATATATTAGTTAATTGTGGGCAACTTACCTTTAATGATTCTTCAGTACATAAGCTTTAGATTAAACTCCAACACTGTATAAGTTGTTTATGAAGTATTTAATTGAGTGGTACAGAAAATTTGGACCATTTTCTAATATTGCATCTAATCATTTCCTACGTGCAAATAGATAGGAGATACAGGATGTCAACTGTAAACATGAGACGTATTGGTTATCATTTGCACCATATCTTGGGTACTATTTGGGAATGCTGCCCCCAAAAAAATTTCATTTCTCATTTACTAAGATCCTGCATATGTAGATTATTTCATTCAAACATTTAGATTTTAGTTTTGTTGGTAGTTATATTGTACCTTTGTGCTTTCCTTGCCTAACCATGCATAGAATAAATGATACTCCTTTGAATTGTGTGTATAATTATACTCTACAATGTAGCAGTCTGCAGTGCACAGTTTATCCTTTTCTTCTGTCGGAAGCAACCATTTTTTATGAAGATCAACCAGCCAAACCTGACCAAAAGACATGAGCTTAAAAATGAAGCATTAAAATAAAAGGAAACTTTTCTTGTGTTCCTCCAATCTGAGAAGTGTCCCGTATGTCCCTCTTTATAGCAAAAAAACTAAACCAGATATCCCTGCACAGCATGCAGGGTCAGCTTTGGGTCGGGCCAGGGTTTTCCCCAAAATATGGCCCGTCCCTGTTTGCTCCAGTAGGCTATATGCACTTTTCTGTCAATTATACATGCCATTTACAGTTTTTGATGTCATATTATCAAACATACTAAATTGGGATGGATCGGGCCCTCTTAGAATGCACCACAGGTTCACCTGACCTGGCCAAACAGGCATGAGTTTTGAAAATACCAAACCTTCGTACAGTGATTATTCAAAAAATCAAGTTCATGAATAGTATTCTATTTGTTCTAGAAGCTCTGGGACATTTTTGAATTAACATACAAGGTTAATTGAAAATTTAACAAAAAGTTAAATAGAGAAATTAACCTTAAGGTCCCCACTACAATCGATGGGTGGCTCAGAGTGGTCATCTCGGAGTTCCTTAACATCATAACCCTTTTGCTTAAATATTGCTAAAACCATAATACAACCAAGAAAATTATCTTATATTAAATATTAAAAAAAAGGAAAAGAAGATTTTACTTCAGAAACATATGTAGCGAAGTACTGACAAGGTATATTTTTTCATGAGGATCTGTACTATTTGAACTAAGAAAACAAATTACGTACCAGCTACTTTCTCTTTTCCTTCAACATATAATGTTGGAGATGCATTCTGGGGCCAATTATTGAAATAAGACTTAAAATCAGCAATTTCGTTTCCTTCATTTAGAAAAGTTGTACGGGTGCTTGTTGATCTCCCTTCTGAATGCACATAAGCCTGTAAAGAAAGCAACAAATTTCAATGAAGTATATAAATTAATGAGAAACATCAATATGAGCAGCCAACATTCAGCCATACAAGTAAGGTTCAGTAGTATTCCAGGAGGTTCTCAAAAGGATTTACTCCCTTGCTGTGCCTGTAAAATACTGATACTAAATTGACACGTACTGATTTAAGAGTTTTATACCTCTTTTTCAATTTTTACAAGAACAAATTAAGAGTGCCATTTGATTACTACAGTTGTTTGTTATTAAAACAATATTTTTCTCAATAATTGCCAAACTCCAGACTCACTGATTGTACATCATTGACTCGTTGAATTTTTTTTATTCTCAAGCATACATCCAATGACTGTACTGTATGCTGCGGTGTTTAGGAGTTTTCATAGCCTGAAGACTAATTCTCTAGTTTAGTAGGGTAAATATGTAACAATATATTTACTTATATGGTTTGCATGCTCTTTTCAACATGACGTACCTTTCCTGTCCAGTGTAATTAGTACCTCATCTTATTTAGCATACTTGTTGATCCAGCGGTGACTTTTGGCAGTTCTAATGATATTTAAGTTTTTGAAAACAACAACAGCAACATTTAGGAGCATACTTATAACAGTCACACAAAGCAGAAGCCTAAATCTGGGCATACTGGCCAAGATCGAAATCATCGGATTATTAAAACTTACTTCTACAGAGGTAATAGAAGCCTTCTTTTCAGAGGACGGAGTAGTCTTCCCCATCCACAGATATAATTTTGAATAACAGTCCAATAAATAGCATTTGTCTGAACTCAGCATCGCTCGATCCAATGTGTCACCCTCAACAGGCAGCAGCTTCCCTCTATTGACCCTAAATGTGGAAAAAAGGTTCGGAAATATGCCATAAAAATATAGCATTTCTAATTAAATATTTCCTTCTTTCTATTTTCATCTAAACAGTAGTTTCTACAAATGTAAACAATCCATGTCATACCAAGAAAGCTTGACAGACTCAGGCTCAAGCTCTTCTAAAGCTTCGCAAGGCGGGTCCCTGGAAATAGGAGCATGGCCTCCAAATAGGCTCCAAAACTCACCAGCATCAGGGTCTCCAACAAATTTCCCATCCTCTGTTAAAATTAAAATGCATAACAACAAGAACTGATAGTTCAATCACCTTCAGTAAGGATCACTACAGGATAAAAATAAATCCGCAGGCCGAGTTTCAAGGAAGGAACGAAGGTTTAGTTGCAATTTTTCTGATGCTTAATTGAGTCTAAACTGGGTAATCTGGCAATGAATTGCAGAATAGAGTGTTTTCTTACCACAGATTAGTTCAGTTACTATACATATGATAATTTGAGGAAGTTGCAAAAGAAATGAGCTAATAGAGCAAAAATGATAAATATAGCAGTGAGGATTGGTGAGCAAAATATCTTATCTTAGATCTTAGACCTTAAAAAAAATGAATACTAAATGCATCAATAGTTGCAAGCTAGCAACCTTAGACCTAGTTGGAATATGGTAGGGTTAAACTATAAAGGTTGAGGCGCAGCTCCTTTTTAATTAAAGCAAACTTAACAAATGACAGTTACAAAACTATACCTGATTTTATTAGGTCAGTAGATGAGGCCAATTTAAGATAATTGATGCACAAATGGGTTTTAGTTGAGGCACAATTGCAGAACCAAAGTTGATTCAAGCCACCACCTTACATGGCCAGAGATAATTTGGGGTTAATTGCATTTAATTTAAAAAATCTACCTGAAGTGTATATGTACCTATAGTGGCAACTTGGCAGCGTCCGCCATGTTGGTTCTCTTTTATGTATTGAACAACATCTAGTGCTCTGGCCCGTGATTTTGAGCTTGAATTACATCCACTAAAAAGGAACATCTTTGACTTTGTATCTATTATAAACACCTCATTGTGATTTAGAGAATGTCTTGAAAATGGCACCTGATTTTAACATAAAATAAACCGCTAAAGGTTTTAGTAAATTAAAAAGAATGTGTACATACAGGACCGGTTTAACCTTATGCCATGAAGTACTGTGGAATCTGCAATATATCTCTAAGCCCCACAACAACTGAAATATATAGATAACCCTAAGCTCCAAAAGAAGTTTTTTTATAGGTATACAATGATCACATTTCACGTCTATCGAATCAATAAAAAATTATGAAAAAATCAAGGTGACATGACCGAAATACTAAATAACTCTTAAAATACTGATCACATAAAGCACACCTCTCGAACATGAATGACATGGTCTCCTCTGCAACTAAACATAGTAATTGGGTATGAGTGGGGCCCGCCTCCAATCGTTTGAGTAGATAAGCTTCCTTCAATTGGAATGATACATGGTCTAAAATAAGACAAGAATTTCTCAGATTCCGAGCCTTGGACCTCTCGATATTGTACTGTGCATGAACCTAGTGCCATGTCTAGTTCTATGGCCTTCTCTGATGCCAGGGCACAATCCACCTAACATGTTTATGAACAGATACTGAGGTCTATTATGCACATTAGCCATTGTATACTACTTCCTTTGCAAATAAGGCCCAAAAGTTTTGACTTGGCAAGATGCAATTAAATTTTGGGTATTTATTGAGGGAAGTATGTACCATCAGAATTAATGTCCAATTTTGCGAAGTTTTACCAAATATTCCAGTTTACTTGAAAGTAATCCCCCGAGAATACAATATTATATGATTGCCACTAACACTCGACATTACCTGTGCTGCTTCCAAGTGACACTCAAACAACAGAAACAAGGCTAAGACAAGCAAAAGAAAACAGAATTGTCTCCTACTTTTTCAGACAAACTAGTTGAATCTCATAGCTGCTGCTAGAAGTTTCAATCAAGTTGATTTCTATTTTGGTTTCAACTTCTAAATTTTTTTTTCTATATTTATTTATCTAATGACTAATAATTGACTAATAATAAATACAAACTCCCTTTCCCAGACCCCACAACGTGTGGGAGCTTTCGGCACTGGGTACACCCTTTTTTTTTCAATAAATATTATTATTATTTATTCATCTGCTGATTAAGAGATTTCTCCCGTCCCCAGCCCTTTGTGCACCTGAATATTGTGTCTGTGTCCATAGTGTTTCAGAACTTGTACAGTTCTTTTTCTTGTTCATGCCATCTGGGACAAGTACTGGTACTTGTACAGGTGTGCACAAGTCAAAGCTAAATCTTGCATCCTAAATTCTGTACACAAGCATAGAATACTGGTACCTAATGTTTCTATTTTCTTAGCATCATAAGACTTCCAACTTATTACAGGTATCATTAAAAAAGGAAGTGTAATAAACATAACAAGAATTTGGTGTACAAAGAAGTAGATATGAGACCTTCCAATGGAACTAATGATTCTTGAGTTCTTAAAGTTCTTAAAGGTATATATTACTAATGAAAAAAACACTATTCTATAACATGAGGGTTATTCTAAAAATTAACAAGAAAACAACTGAATGTACCTCATTGGCATTCTCCCCAAGCCAGTAGTGTACAAAGTTCTGCCGGACTCCAGTTTTAAGCACATTGGTCTGTTCTAAATTATAGGAGTTGTAAAGCAATGTTATCAAATCTTTTATCTGAAGGCACAAAAAGTGTGTGTGAGGGGGTTTGTAAAATGCTTGATATTACTTACATGCAAGATTAAGTAAGCATTCCCAGAAAAAAACTTCCCATGAGAGGATTTTGGAATTGGTACTAGGCTAAGATTCACGAAGCACCAGATGTCCAACCCCCTGAGCCAAAAAAGGGGAAAAATTAAGATGCAGTATTTGAAGAGTAAAGCTAAATCTAATTGAATGAGCACTGAACTTGGCCTGATATACGTTTGATTTGGCACTTCAGTATAATTAAATAAATTTCGCTAACAACAAAATTACGAAAATCAAACTCGGGAGGCTGAAGATTGACACCCGTAAGCATGATTATAATTGCAAACATACAAAATTAAAAAAATATATAAATAAGAGAAGACAGGAGATCCTACGGCTTATCACCAACTCCCCGAAATGCTTCGTCCAAACCCTTCATTGCCATTCTTCCAGAATCAACAACAAAAATTATATTCGAAATCGGGAAGACGAACTTTTCAAGAGAAGGTAAAGGTAAAAGGAACGAAAGGAAGCATTTTAATAGTAGCTGTCGGAAATTATAATCGGAGGACACCAAGCAGAGCAAATTGTTAATCGTAGACGCAAAAAACAAAAGCGAAAGCAAAAGCAAAAGCATAGGTCGTACCTGTCCAATCAAGAAGAGGTGATAAACGGCTCCAGTAATTAAATTAGGAAGCTGATAATTGTACTTCTAACAAAATGTCCGCACGCGTCCTTCAACTTTCTAGAATGTCGGCGATAAAAAAATCAGGTTTTACTTTATACAGCGCAATAACAGTATCAATCTTTCTTTATTATACATAATTTTACTGCATGAAGAGAAAAACGCTCTGTTAAAAAAATTAACAAAGGCACCACCAAATGCAGCGAAACAATCGGATAATTTAAACATATAAAGGAAAGCGTTTAAACAACTGCATTCAAGTGTTTAACTTTCATTATAAATGAGTTAATTTTTTATTTTTTAAAATAAAAACGAATCCCCGAATTCGTCCCTGAGCATAAAATTTAAAGCTCTAAATTTGTACCAATACCCGAGCACGTCCCCCACCAAAATATTTACAGCTCTGAATTTTATGTTAGTCAAAACTACTAGTTCTAAGCAAGCAAAGTTCTATTAAATAACAATGAAACTACTGGTTCGAAACAACAATTGTTAGCAGCCTCATCAATTATTTTATGTTAGTCAAAACTCAAACAATTACAATTTCTAAGCATGCAAACCTCTGTTAAATAACAATAAAATTACTACTTCGAAACAATCATAAATTTAGAACTTGTCCCAACAATGCCAATTTCTAAGCATGTAAAACTCTATTAAATAACAATGAAACTACTACTTCTAAACAACAATTGTTTACAAAACAATATAAACCTGTGTGTAAAGCATATAAACCTGTGCAAGTAAACCAATATATATTGGCAAGAAAACAACATTTTAAAGCATATAAAGCTGTGTGTAAAGCATATAAACCTGTGCAAGTAAACCAATATATACTGGTAAGTAAACAACATTTTAAAGCATATAAACCTGTGTGTAAAGCATATAAACATGTGCAAGTAAACCAATATATAATGGCAAGAAAAACAACATTTTAAAGCATATAAAGCTGTGTGTAAAGCATATAAACCTGTGCAAGTAAACCAATATATACTGGCAAGAAAATAACATTTTAAAGCATATAAACCTGTGTGTAAAGCATATAAACCTGTGCAAGTAAACCAATATATACTAGCAAGAAAACAACATTTTAAAGCATATAAACATGTGTGTAAAGCATATAAACCTGTGCAAGTAAACCAATATATACTGGCAAGAAAACAACATTTTAAAGCATATAAACCTGTGTTTACAGATACATTTTAAAGCATATAAACTAGTGTTTACAAAAATTTAAAAATCTGTATTACAAATATATAAACCTGTGTTTACAAACACATTTTAAAACTTATTCTTCAAATATATTTTAAAGCATATAAACCTGTGTTTACAAACATTGAAAGATCTTCATTTAATGGATTACTTGTTCAAAATGGAGACTGTATTTTTAGTTATTAAATATAAAAAGCTATTAATTTGCATAATTAAAATTAGAACCAATCCCCCATCGCATCCCTGAGCTAACTGGGTTTAAATTGTACTTTAAAGTACTTTAAAGTACGTTCAAGTAAGTAGTTAATTAATGAATAGATGACCGTTAACAATCTGGGGGACTAATTTGCGGATTGGTGATTACAACTGTTTCTAACAGACTGTCCACGAAATTAAAGCGCAAGACAAAAGCATGCAAAGCTAATATTTAAAGCAATCAATGTAAAACTGCAATGCGTTAAAACAACAATTCGTTAATTAATGAAAAATTAATAAATTACCGTTATTAGCGGACAGTTAAACCCAATTAAACCAGTTCGGGGACGGGCTCGGGTTTGGTGGCTCGGGGTACAGGAACATTTCTCATTAAATTAATAATATACTTCCTAGCTGGCTACTAGTGAGTAGTAAAAAAAATTATTCCCAACTGTATTTTTCCAGTTGCTTCCTTGAATGAGAAATAGAGCAATCCATTCCCAATTTTTTCATTAATCAAAAATAAAATAAAATAAATATTGAAAAAGGTATCGTTTTGTTGAAAAATCAAAATCTAGAAAAAACGAGATAGTTTATCTCGTCCAACTATAATGTCTGGACGAGATAAACCATTACGTCAAGATTAGTACTCTGCTAGTCTCATTAAAAAAAAAAAGAAAAAAGTTCTTGGTTGGGGATAGATTATATAATTATTACATTACATTAATTTTTATGAGTTTAAAGTTAGAACAGAACACGGAAAAATGAAGAAATAATTTTGTCAAACACTTTACAGCCACACTAATATCCGTCTAAATAAATAAATGCAAATTCATTAGAGAAATAACCACAATAAGCAATTAAGTACAAGAAAATAAAAATAGACAAAATTTTACACAAAAATCTTAACAGAAGAAAACTACGAAAACACCATACAAATTTACTATACTTTAGACTCTTTACAATACAAAAAAAAAAAAAAAAAACACTCATATTCTCTTATAATTGTATACACTAATTTAAAATTTTCTAATATATTTTGATAAATTAGTACAAGAAAACAAAATCTTAAGAAAAATAAAAAGCTCGGAAAAAAAAGTCGACTCATAGCCAGTGTTTTCAAATGCGGCCGTATATGCCTATGTAGTCGGCAGCTGTGCTCAGAATGGTTATGCGGTCCTTCTATGTGGTTTTGAGCATGCGACTGCGTGTGCAGACATGTGGACTAAAAACTCGTATATGCGGTCCGAATTTGATTAATTTGATTGTATTTTAATTATAATTTATGTGAAAAAACTATTGCTGGTTATGTGAAAATAAATTCAAATAAATGAATATGAATATATATATAGGGTCCGGCTAATTTGCTGCCGGCAACATTTTAGCCGGAGGTGCTGCCGCCCCTTTTTTTATTTTGTGATGTCCAGACAACAAATCCAAACGTTAGATGTTTAATCTATATTATAATCTACTTGGAGACCAAGTTTTATATTTTTTGGAATTTTTTTACTATTTATTAAGCTGGTTTAAAAACCACTGTTTTCTGTAAATTTCTGCAGCATTGAAATCAGCAGTTTTCAAACTGGCTTAATAAATATATAGTAAAAAATTCCAAAAAGTGTAAAATTTGGTCTCCAAGTAGATTATAATATAGATTAAATATCTAACGGTTTGGATTTGTTGTTTGGACATCACAAAATAAGAAAAGGGTGTTAGTTTGTAATAATCTAGAAGTTAATAATACGATAATTTATCATAAAGCTTTGTTCATGAATTGGATGATTAATATCATTTTGTTGCCTTGAGTATTATTGCATTTATGGATCATTTCGAGTTCATGACTGAAATTGTGAAACTCCATAATATAGATGATATATACTCTTAATCTTAAAATGTCACTGACCAAGGTAATTAGCAGGAACACTAATTACCGCTATAAGGTTAGTATGTGGATTAAAAGATAGTTAAGTTTTACAAACCACTCGACACGAGATGTCATTTTAATCACATAGATACATATTCTAGGAACATGGTATTTGACAGACCTCGAATGAAACATTAAATAGAATTGTGTTCGTGTCATTTATGTTTTCATTCAGTGTCACGTTCTACAGTATGAGGTATTTATCGTTCACACTGAGAGATATGTATGTGTGATTGTTATCCACCGTTGTCTGTAAAAAGCAGTCATAACGGTAGCTTTTTCATATGTATAGCTTAGCTGAGGAAGTAGTAGTTTACCAAGAATACTATTTGTCCCTAGTATTTTATACGAGTTATAGTATCACTGGGCCCCTTGGTAGAGTAAGATTATCGGCGCGCGGTATGATTACAAGAGTAATCATATTTGATAATCTGCTCAAGATCAAGAAAATATTAAGTTTACAATGATGACACACATCTACCTTGAAACTAATCTGATAGCTATGAGACAGAAGAACAGACACAAGTAAATTGTTTACTGGATCGTGATATTGTACTATACAGCATCATCTGTGTAATTGGATGGTCATGATGTGTTGCCAGACGCCACCCATGATTATAGAAGTTAAAACAGTTTTAACTCTATTTACCAACATAACACAGATCCTATTGGGTCACACCATATAGGAGTTAATCGGAGAATCTTATTGTGATTGATTATAAATTGGTTATGATCAATAGTAAGATAGTTATAATTAATTATACGTGTTATAATTAAATTATAAATGTTATGTAAAAATAACAAGCAAAAACATTGGTTAATTTATAAACGTGTGTGACACGTTGTATAAAAGTTAACCGGTTAATTTATAAATGTGCAGGACACGTTGTTGTATAAATTACCGAAACAACAAACTGTAAGAAAAATATATATATAATTGTTCTGAATAATTATACGAATATTATTTGTGTTCGAGCCGAGGGCATTCGGGTCTTTTTAGATTCGTCCTTATCCGCATGACATGTCATCGATCCTATCCAGATGGCATGTCATCAATCCTATCCACAAGGGCAAAATAGTCATTTCACACCTATGCCACCTTGCATGATGTAGAAGCATGGAGAAGAATATGGAAGGGTGTGGAAGGGGTATTTTGGTCATTTCACATATAAAAGGATGAGGTGTCAATGGCATACCTTGTAAATAGGCCGAACTTGGAGGGCATTTCGGTCTTTTGCGAACCTCCTCAAAAGCCTATAAATAAATGGGTGCATGCAGAGAGAAAAACCACTAATTCACACATATCGTTTCGTGCAGAATCGGATCGGTATTTTTCCTCTTTCTCGATTTCTCTCCCAAATAGTGTTTCGGTTGAGAAAAGAAAGTTATATGTAGTTGACGTATAATCTTGTGGATTGTTGTGGAGTATATTTACAGGATCGATGAATAGTTTTTTATCGAATTTCGCGGTATGTCAGTTTTGCTCATTTGATGAAACTGAATAATCAAAAATTCGTGTTTACAGGTTTTCGTCTTTTCCCTGTGAATAGTGTTTTTACAGAATTTCACGGTTTGTGGTATTTCTGGCAGAAGAAATAAACCGCTCTCTGGTTAGTCCTGGTGGATAACCGATAGAGGCATCAGACGTCTGATGCTCCGAGACGAGTCGATTCCTTTCGTGATGTAGCTCTACATGCTCGGTCTGCATTCCAACTGTGATTTGGAAACAAGGTATAAATATGTTATATTAATTTATTTAATTGGTAAGTAGATTAAAGTTTTAGAAATCAATCATGGAGTAGATCTGTAAAATGATTAAATTGGGTTTTGATGCCAAAGGAATACTGAAGGTGGACCGCCTTGGAAAGTTTCCTGACATACCCCGTTTAATCATGAGCTTAAGTTGGCCTTAGAAATTTTTGTTCTACAGTCATTCCGCACCTTAAGCCTAAACAAGTTTTGGTTACCGCGAAACCCCAAAAATGGTATCCGAAACGCCAACAAAGAGGCGGCAGCACCTCTGGCTAAATTGCTGCCGGCAACAAATTAGCCGAACCCTATATATATATATATATATATATATATATATATATATATATAGGAATATGCTAGCGTGCTATGCATAGCATAGAACCTCTCCATGCAACGGCTTGGATTTCGAGTTTTCAAAATCTTAATAGTCGATCCGAACCGTTCATCTTGTTCTCCATATTAATATGTGTTTGGAGACCAAATTTTATATTTTTTGAAATTTTTTTACTATTTCTTTAGATTTATTGAAAATCGCTGTTTTCAGCAAATCTGTACCATAAAAAAACAGCGATTTTCAATAAATCTAAAGAAATAGTAAAAAAATTCCAAAAAATGTAAAATTTGGTCTCCAGACACATATTAATATGGAGAACAAGATGAACGGTTCGGATCGACCATTAGGATTTTGAAAACTCAAAATCCAAGCCGTTGCATAGAAGGGTTCTATGCTATGCATAGCACGCTAGCATGTTCCTATATATATATATATGAAGAGGGATCAAGTTACAACATTTTTTGAGTTACAACGAGTTACAATAAGCATTTTCTACATTTTGAAACTCCAAATCGTGGATCCAAACCGTTAGATGTGATCTCTACAATAAAATGTACTTGAAGACCAAATTTTACATTTTTTGGAATTTTTTTACTATTTATTAAGATGGGTACAATCGATCCGAACCGTTAGATGTGATCTCAATATTGAAATGTTCTTGGAGACTAAATTTTACATTTTTTGAAATTTTTTACTATTTATTAAGTATTTTTCAAAATTTCTGTTTTGTTGTGAATAGTAAAAAATAGTAAAATTTTATGGATCATCGGATCAACAATTTTGAAAAATGCTTAATAAATAGTAAAAAAATTTCAAAAAATATAAAATTTAGTCTGCAGGCACATTTCAATATGGAGATCACATCTAACAGTTCGGATCAGTCGTTTGGATTTTCAAAATAAAAATATGGCGGCGTGGAGCACCAACTCATTTTACTCCATGGAGTAGCGTAACCCATCCCTATATATATATATATAGAGCAAAACTAGGGTGTGATGTGCTCACCAAAAAAGATTGGTGAGTACATCTCCAAATGGCTATCGGATTGATTCCGAACTATAAATCTAAACCGTTGAAATTCAAGTACTTCGTGAGTGATGCATATACATAAAATATTTTAAAGTTTCAAATTCATTAAGTACGTGATCAAGCGGTCATTGATGAAAAATTAATACATAAAACATTTTAAAAAATAATTTAAAAAATATTTATTGTTTTGACCGCTTGACCATATGCTAAATGAATTCGAAACTTTAAAAATTTTGCATGTACATGCATCATTCATGAAATACTTGGATTTTAACGGTTTAGATTCGTAGTTCGGAGTCAATCCGATAGTCATTTGGAGGTATACTCACCAACTTCTCTTGGTAAGCACATCACACCCTAGTTTTGCTCATATATATATATTGAGATGGTCTATGGTGAGTTGTGAAGTAAAGCGACTATTTTACTTCACACTTATATTTTGCGATTTTAGAGTTCAAAACATTGATTCGAACCGCTCAACATGATCTCCATATTGAAATGTGCTTGGAGAGCAAATTTTATATTTTTTTTGAAATTTTTTTACTGTTTATTAAGCCACTTTGAAAATCGTCGATCCGGTGGTCCATAAATTTTTACTGTTTTTACTATTCACCCGGATTTTCAGATTTTCAAAGTGGCTTAATAAATAATAAAAAAATTAAAAAAAATATATAAAATTTGTTTTCCAAGCACATATTAATATGAAGAACAAGATGAATGGTTTGGATCGGTCATTTGGACTTTGAAAATGAAGATATTGCGTAAATTTTTATTTTTAAATCTACATATACGGTATACAGTGACCTTCCGCATACATGAACAAAATTGCATTTTAAAGCGCTGCTCATAGCTTCTCTCTCTTTCTGTTTTCTAATGGGCGCTATATTAAAGATAGTTATTCTAATTTTGAGAGTTAAGAGAATATTTTTTCTTCAAATACTGATTTTGCCCTCACCCCTCTCTCGCACTCATTTAATAAATAAACATATAAAATGAAGAGTAAAGCTAATATACACTTAAGTGTACCAATGAACCCATACACTTAATCCTAGGACCGTACGATTAGCTTTGAGATTTGTGTAGATTCTTTAAAAGTCGTGTAGCTTATTTAAAAGTCGTGATACACGAATCTCAAAGCTAATCGTATGGTCCTAGAGTTAAGTGTATGGGTTCATTAGTACACTTAAGTGTATATTAGCTTTACTCTAAAAATAAAAGCTCTTCTTTCACTCGTTTAATAAAAGAAGAGATAAAAAGAAAGTTCCCTTCCGTGAAATAAAGGATTTATTAGTGTAATAATAACTATTTTAATGTATTTGTCCTTATGGACAATCTCCCTAAATAAATATTACAATGATTTGTGTATATTTTCTAAAAATTATACCTTTAGTCACAGGTACCAATGCACCATTACTAGTGTTGGTACCATTACATGTAAATTTCACATTTAAGTTAAATTCCTACTTAAAATAGCATTCAATATTAATCCCTGTTGGAAACCTGAGTGAAATAGTTGGAATTATACTATTTTTCTAAACTAATATATATTGGTTACAGATAAAGTTTTCATCGAATACAATTTTCTGGGAGAGAATGAATAATTTATCACTGTCAGATTAACCATGAAAATCTTAACCAGACAAAATCTCAAGCAATGGAAAAAAAAAAATTGAAGTGTGATATACAACAAATCTGCTTATTCAAAGCATTGCACCACTCTGTATATTCAAATTGAATCCAGTTTATACAAAAGGGAAATGATTCTAACTTAACGTGTTAGAAAAACATAAATAAAACAAAACAAAAATAATTTTAAACAATCAGAGATCCATAGACAAAGGTGATGATCTCAGAGCATCTACATTTCTAAACCTCAAAAAGATTTCTAAATAACTGTTTATTACTTTTTAAAAATTATGGTCTTTAAAGTTTCTAATTTCTACATCTCTAAAACTAATTTTAGAGTTTCTATTAAGCCACATCAGTAACAAATTAAAAATGAGAAATAATTTGAGCCAATTATTTAGTCAACACAGAGTTTATAAACAGTTTCTTAATAAGAAACTTTCCTGCATAGTTTCTAAATAAGAAACTCTTCCACATCCCTGAAACTGAATTAGAAATTGCCATATCATATTAGAAGCTCTAATAGTTTCAGAGATGTAGATGCTCTCAGAAATTTACTCGAATTTTAAAAATTAGAGCTAAAAAATCACTTTATGTGCTGAATTTATAAATACAACGGATAGCTTACCTTCTAACCCTTTTATGATCTGATTCATTTTCATTTTGGAGGAGAATTTTGGGGCGAACTAAACATAAATTTCGAGGAGAAGGGAGATTTAGAATTTTGGGGCGTGCGGTTAAAAAAAAAAAATTCCTCCGAGCTCTCAAAATTAGAATATAGCGCTACCCTTTTCTAATAGGAAATGATTTCCATGAAAATGCAAATGGGCTCTGGCCCATTCCTTTTGACTTCACGTATCAACACTTAAATTTTAAATTTAAAACAAATTTAGTGGTACTCATATTCTGTTTACGTCAGATATTCTAATATTTGTTTTAAATATCTTTTGTCAAAAAGTCGAAGAAGATATTGTTGGTTTAAAATATTCGATCATGCGTAAAAGTAGTCTCCTTTGATAATTAAAGGTAAAGCTATCAATAAAGTAACGAGTTAGGCTAATATTACACTAGTGTTATATCAAACTAAATAACATCACATCTTAAATTTTTAGATCTTCTTTAAGATTCATACAAAATGAAGTGTTTGAACAGTAAAAACAGATCTAAAAATTTAAGATGTGGTGTTATTTAGTTTGATATAACACTAGTGTTATATTAGTCTAACTCTAAAGTAACTTTGTAAGTTTGCTAAATAGCTTATATGTTTTGATATCAATAATCATAGAATATGCTTTATACAAATAAATTAAATCATTGATCCTTGTATACTTTACAAACGAAGTGTTTACATTCTACATTTTGTTTAAATTATTTTTGTATGAGAGAGAATTTGGAAAACGAATTGTATTTCTTTATTTAATTTTCAATTTGTCAACTTTATGTCCTTGTACAAAACGAATTCTAAAAATTAAAAAGGTTAGAAATGTAGGCATTCGAATTGGGAAATGGGGATCAATAAGACAATAACACAATTTGAAATCATCATCCAAAGCAATTCAATAATTTTTATGATCAAACTCACTATTTTTCCAGACGAGCTTAGGTTATGATAACCAAATTCAACAAGACATTTTATTTACGTGCAAATTATTTAGAGAATTAAATTATTGTTATAAGATTAATACATATAATATTGTGATACAATAGAGAAAATATAATCATGCATAAAAAACAAAAAATAAATTACGGATGCTAGATTAACATCTACTCTTAAGTTAATCCTGAGTTGCTACTATCTACTTTTGCTATGCTATATATTAATCTAGTTCAGTTCTATGAAGTGTAATTAGAATAGAGACAGTCAAACTAAGAGCTACGCACGTGGTGTTTTGAAATTACCCGGGCGGGTTAAACCCGGTCTAGTCCATCCGTGACCCGTACCCGCCTAGTCTAGATCATGCCCGAGTTTGACACAAGTCTATGGGTAATCCAAGTAACCCGGTCCGTTTCAAACCTGGACTGCCCGGTTCGGATCGTGTACTCGTGATACCCTTACCCTTTACCTGTGATATCCGTACCCTTTACATGTGATACCCGTACCCTTTACCCGCTTAACCCGTACCCAGCTGGATTTGATTTTTTTTTTTTTTTAAATTCAAATTTCATCCCCCCAAACAAAACTCTTTAAATGAAATTTGGTATTTTTTAATAAATCCACTTCAGTATAATTGCAATCAATCTAAAGTTTGAATAAAAAAAAAAATTGATCCTATGCATAAAAAATCTAAAATAAATGGATTATTTTGAGTTAATTTCGAAAATAGATGGATTGTTTGAAATATGACAATTGTTTGTTACGGTCTTCTGAGAGCTAACAATATCTATTTTACTAATTTGATTGTTCTTTTAAAAATATAGAAATTTTGACTTTCAAAAATTCAGTTTAAGTTTCCGTTCAACGGTAGACGTACAACGATTGGTATTTTGTTTAGTATAATTTAGGTTTTTGTAGTGTAATTATTAATTGTATAATTTTTTAGTTTGCATACAGAGTAATTTAGCTCTTTGTATAATTATATTATATTATATAATTGTACAAAAACCTAAATTATATATAATTATATGTAATTATATTATATATACATATACATATAGAGTGTGGCTAAATTGTTACCGGTAGCACTTCGACCTAAGTGCTTACGGGGTCATATCTTAGTATTTAATATTCAAACGACAAATTCAAACCGTTAGATGTTCAATTTATATTAAAATGTGCTTGGAGACCAAATTTTACATTTTTTGAAATTTTTTTAACTATTTATTAAGATGGTTTGAAAATCACTGTTTTTATTAAAATTCTGCACTATTAAAAAACAGCGATTTCAAACCATCTTAATAAATAGTAAAAAAATTCCAAAAAATGTAAAATTTGATCGAAATTACTATCGAATCCTTAATCAATTCAATGGAATCATCAGTTATCCAAATTGCTATCGAATCCTTAATCAACGGATTTTTTCCACGGGTTGGGTATTTTTAAAAATTCCGCCGAACCATGGTTATTTTTAATAATATATATAATTTTTTTGGGTAAAAATAAAAATCTCGGATTCGGAAGCACAGTCTAGAAAAGTTTTTCAGGAGTGTATTGTAAGTCTAGCAAATAGCAACATTAGTGCAGCTAACGAAGACAATCACCACGAGAAGAATGGACATGACAACGACACACAATACTCTGAGTGCACCATCATCGATCGTCTGGTGTAGAGCTTAGGTGCAAATTATGACGGTCGATTCAATATCAATACACAAATATTGTTATTTGTTATGGGCAGATATGCGAGTATTTTTAGAGTTTTTGTTTTCATTTTTTTTAAAACACATCTTATTAATTAGTTATCATTTTGAATTTTTTTAAGATACAATACAATTACTAATTATTTGCAAGTGTATAACTGAAATTTATTGGGTGTTTCGTGGCCATGTTGTAATAAGAGAGGAAGAGAAGCAATAATTTCGGCAATAAAAAAGCAAACAAATATACATACATTAATACAAAATGCGGAAATAAATCGAGTTTATTAGTTTTCACATAATTATTTAATTTTTTTTTTTTGAAATTGTTGGCAGAGGCTGCCAAGTGAATAATTATTTAATTGTAACAAATGTCCAATTTGTTTCCTGTTCGGATTTTTTTTTTTTTGCTTTCTTTTAGGTTCCTCTTCATGTTCAATAAGAACAATTATGCGTAATATGTAAAATTTGATTTTGGACTTTTTAGGTCTTTGTCTAATTATAGTAACATATTTTTGTGCATATATATAGTCTTGAATTTTGATTTGACAATTAGGTTGGTATCAGAAAGTTCTGAATATTTTTTTGACTTATATACAAGAAATTATTTTTTTAGTGGTAAAACTGAAATAAATTGGTTATAAATTTAATTTTCGTTGCGAATCAGATAAATTTTAAATTTAGAAAATTTGCACGTTTTCTTCTTATAGGGTCCTTGTTTTTAAATCCGTTTCTAAATTAAGCTAAGGACAAAATTAAAATTTGTAGAAAAAAAAAGTTATCTCAGCTCTCGAAAATTTAATTGATGTGTTTAAAACAGCACGTCCCATTCTGAAACCAATTTGATGGAATCATCGGTTATCCAAATTACTATCGAATCCTTAATCAACGGATTAAAACTTTTGATTAAGGGACATGTAATACTATAAACATGTTAAGTTGGAATAAACTTCACAATCGTCAATCGAACTGTCGGAGACTCATCCGACCACTTGTAGGTCTTGGGAGCATCAGACCCTGTCCCCTTTTGGTTGAAGCCTCGTCTCAGACGGTCACACTCACACCTGCTACGCGTAACAAGGATACAGCCATTGACTTCGTCGTGCAAAGAATCGAGTGATCAATGATATTAATTGCAACACAAGACGCAGTGAGCAAGTGACGCACGACTCGGACCTCTAGCATCACGTAATTTATGGATCAGAATCATCCGAGCCGTCCAATGGGAAACGGTTATCGATCCGACCCATATAATATCGGGTTCCACTTCGATCCAAAAGTGCCGAACGACATATTTGACACCTGTCGCTGCTCCTCAGGGGACCCCACCAAACCTTCTAGGTTTCTTCTATAACCACAATTCAAACCCGTTTTCGTCCGTACTCGGATCCCAACCTAAATTTGCAATCAACGGTCCCGATTTCTCCACGTCAACAGATCGTGTCCGTCGCTTACAAATAATTTCCCTATATTTCGATTAATTTATTTATTGAGGCGGATAATTCCCCGTGGCGGAGAGAGGGAAGGTGGAGAAGTTCCCTCGCTTCCGTGGATCCGTTTCGAAATTTCCAGAAACTGTCAAGGGCGCAGTCGAATTTTGGTAAATCAATCTATTTCGTTCCCTTTTTCTGCGGTTATTTCGTTTTAATTTGTATAATTAATTTGTTTTATGTAGAATTCTGTGGAATTTTCGGTTTTTTTTTTCCTTCTTTCCTCGATTTGTGGCCGTATTGCTATGATTTTTTCCTTTTGTCACATCGTGTTCGGAGATTTGATGTTTAGTTCGGGCTAGTAAATTTTGAGGATTTTTTTTTAACATTGTTAACATGTACGCAACTTTTGTAAAATGCAAGTGATTTTATAAATTTGTTAAGAAAGTCATTGGGTATTTGGATTATATCACGAATCAGTTTATGAAAATTAGTATATCGTTAGAATTAGCCAGAAAGCTCCTGGGTTAACATGAAACACTGTATGGAGATTGGAATTTATGGTTAATTCTGAAAATAAAATTTCTTGGAACCGTATACACTGATGAAAATTGAGTGTGTTGTTAAATCCATATCTGTCTAACTTTCTTTGAAGGAATGTCATTTGAGATAATTTTACGTAGTGTAATTTCAATTTAGCTAATTGATTGCCATAAACTCTGTATTTTCAGGCAATAAAGAATTAAAGAAAGGGTCTTTCATAGAAGTTCAATTCAATAATTCATGTTGTAACTTATATCATTTCAGGACACTTTGCAATTTACACCAAAGAGGAGCATAATAGAAGGGCTCAGGTCTTCAACTGAAGAAATTTAATTGGAATACATATCACTTTATCAGATTTGTTTTAATTTCCAAGAATTATGTCTTCCTCAGATCGTGATCCATCAGGTCAATATTTCTTCTGTCCAAGAGTTTGTAGAATTTGAAGTTTTTTTATGTTTCTTATGACTGTGGCCTCAGCTTTTTGTACTGTATTTTACTGTTATGGCTTTATATTAAGACATACAATAGAATGAATCCCATTTGATCGTTACCCACCCCTCACCCTCACCACTGTTAAACCTATGGTTTACCATATTTTAGAACCAAATCAAGGCTTTTTTTTTCTCACTGTTGGCAGCTACTCTGCTTGAGTAATTCACAGGTATCATTTAACAATCAATTAACTAAAGAAATTGAGTTAGCATTTTCAGATCAACATAATCAAATTTCTTCATCAGTAGTCATGTAAACCTGCAAAATAATATTTAAATGTGTTTGGCATAATCTAGTTTTATGTTGGCAATGAAAAAAATGGTTAACATGAAGAAGGGTAATGTTGACAACTATTATAAGAATATACCTCTACCAGTAGAGTAACACAATTACATGCAGATACTTAAAAAATAGACAGGTGTGATTTTCTTATTTGGAAATACAACAAAGCATTAGATGTTTTATGTTGCAAGCCTAATTCAAAGTTTAATCTTTTGATTAAGTACCACATTAGAACAGTTTTAACTTTGAGACCTTTGTCCTTTTGTTTTAGATGTGAATATTATTTAATGTTATCATTTTCCCTGTTTTCAGATAACAGTGACAGCGAACAGGAGAAAACTAAAAGTGAGAGCCAAGACCAAACCCCTGCTTGTACCAATGGGACTATGTTTATACCTCCTCATGTCATGGTACTGGTCTGCTCTTGCCTACTGTCTTACGAAATTGTTAGCATAAAAAATATTATTGTATCGGTTTCCTTGTGTGGCAATGTTCCTAACTGAAGTTCTTGACAAACTTCTTGTCATGAACCATGGGTACTGGTAACGCTGCTCTAAACCTCCTAACGAGGATTACCGTAGACATTTCAAATTTTGTTTTCCAATATATCTGAAATTAACCTACAATAAGCATTACTGAGTACAGTCTAGGAACTGGTACTGTGCTGGTAAGGTTTTATTACAAAAGTTTTTAGTCCTCAGAAG
The DNA here is from genome assembly GCA_033356055.1 of Carex pumila. NCBI lineage: Eukaryota > Viridiplantae > Streptophyta > Magnoliopsida > Poales > Cyperaceae > Carex > Carex pumila. The sequence goes on from JARJHM010000310.1 coordinate 232,308, forward strand.
GATATCCCTGAATCAAGCACAAATATGGTCACATAACTTGCATGATACAAGTAACTGTATGGGTTATTCAAAGTTGTGTTTATCATTTGTTTCATTTAAGTAACTAGATAATTGATTGGTCCATAATATATGTGGATTATTTTATGTCTTTCTTTTTTTTTTCTGTGGAGCAAATCGTAGTATAAACCTATTGATTGAATTTATTGACAGGGTCAAATAGTTTACCCAAATATGGATCCGTACTATGGTGGCATGTATGGTACTTATGCTGGCCCACCTCTGGTATGATTTTCATGTGCAATCTAAGTATTCTTTAACTTTCATAAATAAGTGTATGTCCATGACCAATGTTATGAAGTTTTAGTACCTAGAGTATGTAATTTAATTTTTTTTTTTCGGTTTAGTTGTCTTGTGCAGAGGCACCAATATTTTTGCTGTGTTTGTGACTAAAGGCTTGGTGGTTGTTGTTGTTGTTGTGACTAAAACCAAATAATTTTTCATTCTTTGCAAATATCCCCCAACTGTTCAAGTGGGCTGTGATAATTGAAAGGTAACTGAATTTCCATCTGTCTTTTCATATTGATTTTCACTTTATAAATTAGTTCTTGCAAAGTTGAGACCAACATTATAAATATTTTGGAGTAGAAAGTGTCAACAGTTCTAAGGGAAATTTTCTTTTTGAATTTTCTTTCCTACTGCACTGATGAAATGGTTGGGTGATGTTTGCGAATATCTAAAATAAGCTTAAATACTGTAAATACTGGGCATATTTTGCAAAATATGTTATGTTTTATTAATTTATTCGGAGTGCATAACATGACCAGGGGCGGAAGATAGTGGAGTTGAAAGGTGGCTGAGCAAACCCCAACATTTCTAATTTTTTTAACAAGTACCTAAAATATTTACTAAAATTTATATTTTGTATACTTCAGCCCCCCCTGTGATGATACAGAAAATTTAGAAGGTTCATATGTAAAAGTAACATCAATTTTTATTTGTTTTGGGATGGTTTCACGTGACCCGTGACCAAAGTTGTTTAATATTATAACATAGAGCATTTGTTTTGGATGGTTTCATGTGACCGGTCAAAGTTGTTTAATATTATAATATAGAAAGTTACAAGCTTAAATTGGAAAAAGACAACATGCATGCAGAAACCGAAAAAACAACAAGTTATTATAAGTTTAGAAGAGCAAAAAAGCAGTTGTAAAAATAGAAAGCAAAGAAAATAGTTTCTCCAGTTAGAAAAAATTCAAAATAAGAATGATAAAATTAGCGCTCTATTAATAATCATTCTATATATTTCGAAAGTAGCAATTAATTTCTGAAGTTCAAAAATTCTAAAAGAAGAAAGATAAAATTAGCTTTCTCATTGATGTATTTTCTATATATTTCGACGTCTCTATTAATATAAAAAATATGATGTTTGAATATACTATTTTTTTATTTTGTTAAACATGTCATTTATTGGTGTTTGTTAATTATTGCAAGTTTTATAAAATCAAATAGTGAAGAATCATATTATTTTGTATTTTATAGTTTTTTATTTTTATTATAATATTTTTTGAGTATATGATGTTTAGTCGGTTAGTCACCCCCATACTCAAAGTTGAGTTCTGCCCCTGAACATGACCATATATTTGTTATGTCAGATGCCTCCCCCATTTGTAGGCTTGCAAGCTACCATCCCGTTGCCTACTGATGCAGTAGAAGAACCTGTTTATGTCAATGCAAAACAATACAATGCCATTTTAAGGCGTAGGCAGTCTCGAGCCAAAGCAGAATCAGAGAACAAGCTAATAAAAGCTCGTAAGGTATAAATACTCTTCTTCTTCTTCTGTTTTTCTCCCCTCTATTTCTCGAGCCTTTTGTTTTAAAGTAAAATCCTGCAGTAGATAGCAGGCGATGGGAAAGGTACATTTCATTAATTTTCCACAATCTTCTTCTACTGCTGAGGATTTCTAATTTTTCCTAAAAGAAATCGATATGGAATCAAGCCATGTGAAATTTTAGTATTGATTTTCTTGGGTTCAAATCAAGTGGTGGTAACCAATTGATTTTGGTTTTAGATTAGCAAGGTTGAGGCGTTTGGTCATTCTTTTTAGCTGTACTTTTAATGGATCAGTTCTATGTGCAAAAAGCAAAAAAATTATTGGGTGGTTAGGTGTAAAATGAGAAAAATTCTCAATTGACTTACAGATGGTAAATGATTTGGTAGATGCTCTCTACATTACTTGATATGGAATTTTCCTGTGCTGATCTGAATTCTGAACATGATCCTGCATGGGATGCCATAAGGACTCCATATTATGGCGCTTAAAATGTCACATCCAACCTTAAGTATGTATGTACAATGTCTTCACTCTTGTGACATTTTGTGTTTATACTTTCTTGTAGCCTTATCTTCATGAGTCCCGCCACCTGCATGCCCTTAAAAGAGCTCGAGGGTCTGGGGGCAGATTCGTCAATTCCAATTCTAATGATAAGAAGGAGAATGGTAAGGAAAATGAGGAGTCGGGGAAGGGACAGAACGGAGCCTTACATGAAAACACAACACCTTCCTCTGAAGACTCTCCTCAAAGTGCCAATAGCAAGTAAAAACCAGATAAAATGTTGAGAAAGGGGAGATGGGGTTGGGGTGGAGAGGAATACAGGGAAAGAGGGAGGTGTGTTCTGTACAGAAATGGCTGCTTGTGTTTTAATTTTGTTCAAATTTTAGCTTGAGGTGCAATTAGTTTTGCCTGATGTTGCACATTTCTTGCTTGTTAAGTAGTTTAACTTTATGGGGTTTTTACTTACAGAGGCATTTTAGGTTAGGGTTAATAAGTCTAGGAGTGTGCCTTGTTTTCATATCTGCAACTATAGATTAGTTTGACAATGGCATTGTAGTTTGTAGTTTCATCTCTGTTCTAATTCTTGGATTTCTTGTTCAAGTACTAAGCAGCAGAAGAGACTTGAGAAAATGTTTCGCTCGAAGCCTGATATCATCTATTGGGTTTTGACAGGCTGTTTCTAGGCCCACATACGACATGTAATCTATTTTGGTTCTTCATTCTAGAAGAGATCTCTTCCACGTGGTACACACTGCACGTCTATATTTTAACCTTTGTAAATGCTATCATAAAAGAAAAATGGGTTGCTGGGCTTTTATGAAAAGTAAGGCTTAATAACAGTGAAGTAAAAATTGGGATTCTGATCCCATCTATTTATTTTTCTAGCCTGCACCTAGGAGCCCTCTCTAACTCTGTAGCTTTTTTTGTTAATTTTCTCTAACATTTCTGCATTTTCAATTTCCCAAGGTTTCGTAGTTACATTACGATATATATATATATGTATATTTTTTTGTAAAAGGGTAATTTTTAGAAATAGAAAAAAAGCGTAAAACAAATAAAGAAAAGTGGAAATTCGTTCTGGAAACTAAATTCATTAGGAGCCAAGTAAAATAAAAGAGACGAATTTGGGATTAATTATTGTCGTAATATCTCCTGCAGTTGTACAACTACAACTAAATAGCTTGTGTTACTGATTTGGCAGTCATGTGTATGCTTAATCATGGATATATGCATGCATGCAAAAAGGTTTAGACTGGTTCACTAATGAATAATGATGTTTGCCATGCAGAAATTTGTTGATCCGTTGCTAATGAGTGTTGTCACCTTACAGCGTAAATTAAACTAAATAAATAATCATTCAATCCTCAGTCGCCATCCATTAATCGTTTATGGTTTGTACGTAGAGTGTCTCTTAATTAAGTTCATGATAACGTCATCTAACCTACTCAACATGAAATAGATGGAAAAAAAGAATCTCAATTGCTCAAACACATATTAGGGAAATTTATTTGTTGCCCTTACAACTTAATCTGCGGTACCTTGCATGTACCATTTTGCAACTATATATATACACTGCGATGCATAGGTACTCACGGATGAACCTCATTTGTCAACGGACAACTTGATTGCAAGATACATCTTTTAGAGGCATGATTATTATGATTATTGTAACATCTTGTCATGAAGAAATTGAACCAACAAAAATGCAGTCCAATAATAGGTAAATCACCATCAAATTGAAATCGGACCCTTAATATATATATCATCATTTCATTGTTCATAAGTCATAACAGATGACATCATAGATGTGTCAGTTTCTGATTTTTTTCATAAATTGCATTTTAATTTCGAACAATATTCAGGCAAGCGGAGTTCATCACGTCTATTCCAATTATAGCCGAAATTGCTAGATATTAATAGAGAAACAACAATTTACAATTTACTGAAATGCCAGGATATATAAAGCACTTCTTCCTGCTTTACGCTTCAGCAAAGACCTAACAGGCTAACACACAAGCAGAAATAATGGATTTCTCCATTCTGATAACATTGGAGAAGAGAGAGACACTTGAAAAGGTACCAGCCCCTTTTTGTTGTCTCACAAAAAACCCACGCCGAGGAAGATCTGGGGCTAAATGTCTCAAAAGAACAAAAAAAAAAAAATGGACAGTCAGTTGTAATAAGCCAAATTCTCTGTTTGAAAGTCATTGCGCATCAAATGTAGCGAGTCACATCAGGATCCTGTCACATTAGGATATCACCTGTCAGTGAATTCCCACACAGGGTGACATGTACTATCCTGCCACAGATAATCCTTTGGTCCCACCAAATGCCCATGCGGAGTAAGGTATGCATATATGTCCATTGCTTTGGGTTTTCATTTTCTCTGATGAAAGCAAAGGAGGGGAGACAAACAAGGAGAGGCATGGCAAAAGTGACATGAGCTCTAATCATGCCATCCAAGGAGACACAGGGACAATACGCATATGTGATGTTCATGTATAAATCTCTACGGCCTTTGCATTGACCTCCACATGCCCCATCATAACCCATTAATTGTGTTGTTACATATGGTTGGTTGTGGCAGTAACTGCTTACTAACTGGTGCAATATTTAATTTTGCTGCTGCTTGATGGTGTGCTCCTATACATCAATTTGAAATCATAGCATTTCTCGAAAAAAGAATACTGGATACATTTTGTAACATTCGATCGAGTTCCTAAAATTGTTTGTTTGTGCATTGTTGCATATCGGAATTAGCTAGGTTTTGTGCAACTGCAAATATATAGTACTCGGTCTTGTCTAAATTAAATACCATGATGAATCCGTACCTTTGCACATTGTAATTGGAACTTTAATTATGTTGTGTGTGTTATGTATGGTTGCATACATGCTATTTTCTTGACATATATATATATGCAAAAAATTATCACCAAGTTTCAGGAAATCTCGATCTGCTTGTACGTAATACTATTTAATTTGTACAGTTGTATTATATATATGTGTCCGGGTAAACACTTAAACCGGATGCTTTGTTCGAAAGTATTCATGATTACATTACAAACTATGTATTAAAGTCACGTTTAGTAGAGACGAAATGCAATTTGCAACTTTATAAAGAATTATGTAAAAGGTAGCTCCTGGTATCTTCACAGGATGTGATCAGTTTGAGATAATCCAAAAAGAAAACTGTGAAATGTCAACCTATGAATGAAAGACTAAAGATGAACTGCTTTTGGTTCCTCATGAAACTTTATTTCTCTCACACATTCTTCTACTTTTCTTTTGAAGAAAAGAGATAAATAAAGCCAATGACAAGCTTGGAAGTGAAGGGATTGGGGTGGCCAACACTCTCCCCTGTCACCCATGGTGAGAGAGAGAGAGAGAGAGAGGACATCTAAATTTATTGGAAAGTGATGGTTGGTGCTCTTCATGCCTTAAAAGTGGCTTTTTGAGGCTTTCTAGGGTTTAGGGTTTTTGAGGTTGTGATGGTACATCACTACATGAAAGTATGAGATATGTAGCGATGTATTTGTTATCCTGTCTACTTTGCCTTCTGACCTTTTTATTATTTTGGTCTGAAGTAATGCCAATCAATCTAGTGATGCTAACATGTTGTTTGCAAACGAAATAAGAATTGGAAAATAAATAAATCACAATGTCAATTAAGGCGATATTAATTCTTGGGGTCATTTTAATTTTCCTTTTGAATATTATTTTCGTGACAGTTAATTACACCAATGTTTTTATACAAATAGGTGGAGCTGGGCTAATGTAATATGCATGTTAAAACTTCTCTTTTAATACGCTCATATCTTCATATTTCAAAGGCCAAACGGTCGATTCAAACCGTTCAACTTGATCTCAATATTAAAGTGTGCTTGGAGACAATTTTTTTTTTTTTAATTGTTTAACTATTTTATTAAGATGTATACAAAATTGTTATTTTCACAAAATTCCGAGCCATTGAAAAACAACAATTTTCAAAAATTCTAACAAAATAGTAAAAAATTCCAAAAAATATAAAATTTGATTTCCAAACATATTTTAATATGAAGATTATGTGGAATGGATTGGTTCGATTGTATATATGGACTTTCAAAAGTGAAGATATATATAACTGGGTATTAAAAGAAAAGTTTTAATATGCATATTACAGGGTTCATCAAATGCATTATGATTTTGTGCTCCAATATGTTTCATATTCTCTATCTCTGTTTTCAAGTTGAAACAGTCAATCCGAACCGCTCAACATGATCTTCATAATAAAATATGATTGGAGACCAAATTTTATATTTTTTATATTTTTTTTAGATAGATACAAAATCATTGTTTTAAGAAGATTCTGGACCATATGAAAAAGTGATATTGTACCTATGTAAAAAAAAAGTAGAAAAAAATTCTAAAAATATAAAATTTGGTCTCCAATTATATTTTATTATGAAGATCATGTTGAGCGATTTGGATCAACTGTTTGGAGTTTGAAACGAGAGACAAATGATGTGGAGCATATTGGAGCACAAGATCACGGTGCATTCAAAACCTCCTCTGTTACATTAGCCCAGCTCCTATTAGGTGTGCATTTGGAGATGTCAATCATAAATAAGGAACACCTACAACCTCCAACTACATGGCATGGTAATGGCACGCGACGCTCGCACTTTTTGGTCTCACGCAGAAAGAAGGAAAAGAAAAAATAAAGACTGAAAGTACAAGAAATAAAAGCCTGTATAACCATACATTAATTAAAGATTTCAACCACACGAAATTAGTAAAATAAATCTTTAGTACCGCAAATGTTCCATAAGTGTGAGACAGTCAGACAGCACCAACCACTCTCAAAATACGAAAATTATTTGACGATAGCGAGGAATTGCGAGACCCAAGCAATTCAAAATCTCTAAAACCTGAAATCCCCGAGAAAGATTTTCTGACTTTTTTTCTGATCTGACCGAGTTTTTGCTCTTGCTCGAAGATAAAATTGTTTTTATACAGATATTAATTCTTTCTAGCTAGGTATATATGACTATAGGTTGAATAATAAGTGTGACGAGATTTATGAAAAACAAGCAAGGATCGATGCCAATTAATTACTTAATTGTCTTCAACCTCTAGTAGAATTACAAAAATTAAAAATGTTTGAATTATTTTTGTATTGCATGGTTCACGTTTAGCCATTAATTAATGTTCAGTTGAAAGATAAAATAAAATAAAAACTAATAAGTAGAGCGATTTTGTTGTACTTGCCTTTAGACGTAAAGAGTGGTCACATCTTAAGGAGCTGCTCCTAGGTGACAAGTGGCTGGTTTTAGAAGTAACCGTTAAAAACCAATGCTTCAAACTAATGAAGAAGTCAGAGATTAATAATAGTACCTTGGCTCGAACAGTGGTTAACCATCTCAGTTCATGGCAATATATATAGGCAATTCGGCTCCAAAAAGAACCATTCGTGTGTGTGTGTGTGTGTGTATATATAGGACGATTAAAATTCACTCTCCCTTTTGTGCTTCTAATGTGCATCTTCTCTTTATATCTTCATTTTCAAAGTTTAAATAGTCGATTTGAACCTTCCAACGTGTTCTTCATATTAAAATGTACTTGGAGACCAAATTTTACATTTTTTGAAATTTTTTTACTATTTGTTTAGAATTTTTGAAAATCATCACTTTGCTGAATTTTTTATTATTACTGAATTTTTTCAAAAATTCTGAAAAAATAGTAAAAAATTTCTAAAAAAATATAAAATTTGGTCTCCAAGCACATTTTAATATGAAGAACACGTTGGAAGGTTCGAATCGACTATTTGAACTTTGAAAATGAAGATATGAAGAAAGGGTGCACATTAGGAGCACAAAAGAAAGGGTGCATTTTAACCCTCCTCATATATATATATATATATATATATATATATAGAGAGAGAGAGAGAGAGAGAGAGAGGGGGGGGGGGGGGGGGGTTGGCTAAGATCAAAGTGGTAGTTTCTGAGCAACTATATGCTTCTATTTTTATTTGTGATTTATTTTATCATTCTATATCGAGAAATATTCAAATACTAATTCTTTATTTTGATTACTCTTTTTATAGTATTCATTTGTAAAATTATTATCGTTCGTTTCAATTGAAAGATGATTTTGATTATTATTATAATTATAAAATATTTAAATATGTATATTGACTTCATTTACCTTATAAAATTAATTGCTCTTTGTTTATTATAATATGTAATACCATGAAGTATAAACTATTAAATAATGTTACTTTTTAGATTTTTTTCCTTCTTATTCGCATAATTGATAAAAAGTGTAGATTTATATTAGTTGTCATTTAGTTGTTACATCAATTATCTAATATTGATTATGTTGATAATTAGTAGAAATATAGAATATAAAGTTTGAAAAGGGAAAATCACTATGTGTGATAACTTCCTCTATAACTACACTATTCGCAATAGCTTTTTTTTTAGTCTCCTCGTTATGCCGCTATAATCGCTATTTAGAACCTTGGATTAAACATCTAATGGTTTGAATTTGTTGTTTGGACATCACAAAAATAAAAAAGGGCGGCAGCACCTCCGGCTAAAATATTGCCGGCAGCAAATTAGCCGGACCCTATATATATAGAGAGAGATAGATAGGCTAATAGATAATCGATTGTTCCTAGCCTCCTGTGCAACCAAGTCGTTTTCTGATTTTTAAAGTCCAAATGATTGATCCAAACTGTTAGATGCAATCTCCATATTAAAATGTGCTAGGAGACCAAATTTTACATTTTTTGGATTTTGTTTACTATTTATTAAGCTACTTTGAAAATCGCTGATCCAACGGTGACTTAACCAAACAATAAAATCAGAAGCTACTGTTGGATCAACGATTTTCAAAGTGGCTTAATAAATAGTAAAAAAATTTAAAAAAATATAAAATTTAGTCTCCTAGCACATTTTAATATGGAGATCACATCTAATAATTTGGATCGATCATTTAGACTTTAAAAATAAGAAAAACCGACTTAGTTGTACGGGAGGCTAGAAACAATTGATTGTTTATTGGCCTATATATATATATGTGCATGCTCTTATAATTATATTTTTATCGTTTCGTTTGCTTACCTTTAAAATTTGTGAGTTAATTAAGCTGATCTTGAAATCATGACTAAAATTTTATCTTTGTTGGAACTTGATCATAAATTTTAATTTGTTCTTTTCATACTGCTAAACTTCAATATGTCCCAATCAAAATCATTCTGTTGCCTTTTCTATCTAGAAGCTAATACCTCACGCATTAATATAAACAAAGTATATCTATATCAACAAAAATGTTACCTACGTGAATAAAGTTATCCTTATATATGTTTATGTTACTTGAATTAAATGACCTCATAAATAATAATAAAAGAAAACGAAAATTCAGTTGTTTGTGTGAAGAAAATCTGAGTTCAATAGCTAACTAATTATATACAGAGGACAAAATTGATGGCTTCCAAAAAATTTATCAAATCTACTTTATAAGTTATTCCTGACAAACAAACTCTACAAATATTTAATGAGACACAGGAATAATAAAAACACATGAAATCTTTCTCTAACTTGTTAAGAAAAAATGTAATGAAGTCTCAACATTTATGCAAGGACCGATGTTTTTCTGCACAAGAGAAAACAAAACTGGCCGTTGCCGGACTACAAAAATACAAAATCATGTGTTGTGTTTTGTGCGTACAGTATCACGTCACATCATATATATACGCTTGTGCAGTACAATTTGTTTTTAAGCCTACGGGCAGTGATAAAAAAAAAAAGAGAAGTACAATTTGTTTTCTTGCAGTAGTCTAGGTTTTTTATAATATTATGTCATGTCATGCTTACCGTGATACTCATTTCATTTGTCATATATACATTCTTTGGATTATTTATCTAATTTCACAAATCAAGAATTTTATTTATTATATAATGGTTTAAATTGTATTAAATTTCCTGCTTTAATTTTTCAATTTACAGAATCACAGCGAACTTAAACTCACTCTGGTGATAAGTTCCAACTTTAATAAAAATGATAGGGTAAATTTCACCGAGGTTACTAAAATTTGTAATTTGTCATGAATTAGTCACTCAAATTTGATTTGTTTATTTCTGATCACTCAATTTTGTTATTTGTCTCAATCAAGTTACTCTATATTTTTCCATCCAAAATCTTAACAAAATATTTCCATTAGGAATATTCTCATTATCTTTAAAATATTAACGAAATATACTCATTCCGTCCAATATACTAATGGAATGAGCATATTTCGTTAGAATTTTGAACAAAAAAGTATAGAGTGACTTGATTATAACAAATGAAAAAATTGAGTGACTAAAAATAGACAAATCAAACTTTTTTTTTTTTTTGAAAAGTAGTGGTACTACCACCGATTTCATTGAAATCAAACATACTTGATATGGTATCCAAATTAGGTACCATAACCAAACATGTAAAGATCTACAACAATAAAGTGTCCATAGCAAAAGATAGAAAACATACAAAAAACAACCAACAAGGTAATAGAAATTACACAAAATAATAACAGACCACTAAGTAAACAAAAACAAAAGCTAAACAATTAGCATAAGAAAAGACTACTAATCATAATCCAGTAAGTCTTCATCCGTCAATTCTTCTCTAGACATTTGACTTGGAGGGCTGCCAGTTCCAGAAACCTGGGTTGACTCCTCTTCCTCCTCCAGTATCTGACATGGGAGGTCCTTAACATCATATGGAAGCATTAGACTTAATTTCAAATATGAGTTTTCAGATCTAGATAAACACTAAAAAGCAGCTAAAGAAATTATCTTAAAACCTAATGATTTAGCGGAAATGAGAGTAGTATCATTATTAAAGATAACTTTATTTATTTCTAACCATACAGTCCATAAGATAGCTCATCTTAGCAATTCTACAAGTAATCTATCTTTTAAGAAAATAGAAGCATCAAGTAACCACAGATCATCTAAAGAATTATCCAAAATTATATGTTACTTCGAAGAACAAACCTAATCAGCAATGAGCCGATAACAATATATACTTCACAAATTATGTGTGTGTGTATATAAGAAAAAAAAATTTGGGTGTCAGATAGAGGCTGTCAGGTATTCATTATTAAAATAAAGCATTCATTACAAATGTTTACTAAAAAAACCATCATCCTCTAGAGGCGAACCTACATCTCATTAAAATTAGAACAAAAGTTTCAACTTAACCTCTAATGAAACAATATTTGTTAAAAATTAACTACTTCTTCTCCCACATAACCTCTCCCATAAAGTAGCCTGTCTCACTATCCATAGTGCAATCTGATCGTCCGGGTCACATTTCCCTTCAAAAATCACATTGTTGCGTTGCCACCAAATAGACCAACATGTAGAAGCAAACAAGCTTTGCCATTTCCTTCTCAGAACTCTATTTAGTTTGTAAATTCTAGTCGACCTACGCCAAACCTGTTCCACTGAGCCTCCTGGTAGTAAGATGGTACCACCAATTATAGCGGAGACCTTGCCCCAAATTGACTACTCTACTAACATTGAAAGAAGAGGTGGTAGGCGGTTTCGACAGCTCCTGTGCTGCATCTTGGGCATGAGGTGTCCGGGCAGAATAGGTTGCAGCGAGTTAGAGATTCTCGTGTCAGCAATTTATCTTTGAGAAGCAAGAATAAGAAGATCTTCACCGTTTGAGGAATTGCAAAATGCCATGTGTAAGAGAATTCCCAGCTGACAAGGCCTTCATTTACCAAGGTATGATATACTGATTTCGCATTGTAGGTACTATTAGAGCTCCAATTCCAAATTAGTTCATCTGATTGGCCTTATATGAGCTCAATTGGTAGGGTAATTGAGTGGGATGTCGACTTCAAAGACCAAGCATGGTTGGAGCATCTTGAACCCATTGAAGCTAGAGGTTGGAAAGGGCTCTAGTGATCGTACCAGAACGAGATACAGGTACCATCCCCAATAATCCAACTAGTTGACCAATTGAATAGATGTTTTATCGAGATGAGAATTAACTAGAAAAATGATCCTTGCTTTGACCACAGCATTGGTCCTTGATTATGAACACCTTGAAATCTAATCTGATAAATCATTATGGACCACATGGAATTAGGCTCTCAATAACTTCTCCACCACCATCAAAGAAGTAAGGAAATATTGCTCAAGTGAAGGTCAGATAGGCCCATGCCTCCCCACTGTTTTGGCCTACAAGCCATCTCCCAATTGCATAACGATATCCCTTTTCCCCATTGTTAGATGAATCTCAAAGAAAAATCATTCTAACTTTGTCAATCCTGTATATGACCCATTTAGGCAACTTGAAGCATATCATATGATAGACTAGTATTAATGAAAGAACAGCTTGTACCAATACCATTCTGCCTCCTCTAGAAAGCATCCTAATCTTCCAACTTGCCAACCTTTTCTAAACCTTCCCAACTAAGGTAAGAAGTGTTGCTTGGTGGGTCTTTTTAGAGTTAGGGGCATGCCAAGATAGGTCACAGAAAAGTCAGTTCGTGAGAAACCTATGATAGCAGTGACCTATTCTAAATTAGTCTCAAGAATATTCAAGGGGATGAAAATGTTTTTTTGCGAAGTTGACTGGTAATCCTGAGACTAAAACAAACAATCTTAGGATTATTTTGAATGAGATTAAGGTATCCATCTCTACTTTGGCAATGACCGCCGTATCGTTGGCGTATTGAAGCACCACCACTGAGTCAGTTATTTTCATGGAGAGAGGTGAATTTAGAGAATTGTTGATGACACACACCATTCTTTGAAAAATGTCAATTGTCATATTAAATAGCATAGGGGAAAGGGGATCTCCTTGGCGATCTCCTTGGCGGAGACCCCTCTTGTGAAAGAAGGGGACCGATTCATCACCAATACACACTTTTGAAGAGGAGCTTTCTTATAGAGTTTGCATCCAGCCTATCCAGCGTTCTGGGAAATTTCAAAGGATTTTTGGAAGTCAATTTTGGCAAATATAGCTAGCTTGTCCAAGTATGATATATGGTTTAGTAGTTCTCGGGTGGTAACGAAGTTCTCTGAGATTTGCCGATCATGTACAAATGTCGTTTGAAAAGGAGAGATCAAGTATGGCAGTACCAATCCCAATATATATGACAGAATTTTTGAAATCAATTTTGGTATTAGGTTTAGGATGTTAATTGATCGAAAGTCAGAGGTAGTCTTTGGGGTTTCAATCTTGGGAACTAGGATGAAATTGACTAGATTGTTGTTCTAGAGATCAAGATCATTATCATAGAATTTCAACAAGATTTGATGGATTTCATTCTTGATTTCATTCCAATAAATATTGAGAAACTCATTTGGGAGTCCATTAGGACTGGAGGCTTTATTATTGGCAAGTTGCATAACTGCCACCCCAATCTCAGGCAACAAAAACTGAGTGCCTAGCTGCTCTAAACTCGGGTTACTCAAGTACAGCACCTCAGCCCGAAATGGAAGAATGGGTTGTTTGGTGCCTAACAAATTCTTCATGGTTGAAGTAAAGGCTTCCAGAATCTGATTCAGGTCTGTTGTCAGTTTGTTGGGGTTTTGACGTTTCAAACCCATTGATTAGCTTAATTGCGAAAAGTGTGTAAAACAAAAATTTACGGTTTAAGCTAAGAATTAAACGAGGTATGTCAGGAAACTTTCCAAGGCGATCCACCTTCAATATTCCTTCGGCATCAAAACCTCATTTAATTCATTTACAGATCTACTCCATAATTGATTTCTAAAACATTAAATCTATCTACCAATTAAATAGATTAATATAACATGATTTATACCTCGTTTCCAAATCTCAGTTGGAATGTAGCTGAGCGAGAAGAGCTACACCAAAGAAGGAATCGACTCGCAGTATCACACGTGTGATACCTCTACCAGTTATCCACCAGGACTAACCGGAGAGCGGTTTATTTCTTTTGTCAGAAATACCGTAAACCGCGGAATTCTGTAAAAACACTATTCACTGAGAAAAGGACGAATTAAATATATTTGTGTCCCGAGTTACTTGGTATCGCTTAAAAGCTAAACCACAGGATTTCGCAAAATATATTATTTTCTTAGTCTCGTAATAATCGAAATCGAGGAAGAGAGAAAAACCGATTAACGAAGTAATCAGATTAACACGTGAATTAGTAAGTTTTCTGTCTACCCTCACCCCTCTATTTATAGTGTTTTGAGAAGGTTCACAAAAGACTAAAATACCCCTCAAAACAAATCTATTTACCAAAATACCTTGACACCTCATCCTTTAATATGTGAAAAGACCAAAATGCCCCTTTCACACTCTTCTCCATGCTTCTACACCATAAGGTGTCATGCAAGGTGGCATAGGTGTGAAATGACCATTTTGCCCTTGGCCCATTAACGTATGAATAGTAAAAGGCTTTGTTTTGGGCTTTGACTTTGGGCTTTTAATTTTAATTAAGGCTTTGATTATTTTGGGCTTTTAAATCCATAATTAACAAATTAAAATCCAAATCAAATATATATAATTGTCATGTACAACTATATTTCTTTTCGGTTGTTGTTCGGTAACTTTTATACAACGTAACATGTACGTTTATAAATTAACCGTTGTTTCTGCTTGTCATTCTAAATGACATTTATAATTTAATTATATCACGTATAATTAATTATAACCATCTTAATA
Source organism: Carex pumila (assembly GCA_033356055.1). Lineage (NCBI taxonomy): Eukaryota > Viridiplantae > Streptophyta > Magnoliopsida > Poales > Cyperaceae > Carex > Carex pumila. The sequence goes on from JARJHM010000310.1 coordinate 247,322, forward strand.
TTAATTATAATCAATTTATAATTAATCAGTAAGATTCTCCGAGTAGCTCCTATATAGTGTGACCCAATAGGATCTGTGTTACGTTGGTAAATAGAGTTAAAACTGTTTTAACTTCTATAATCATGGGTGGCGTCTGGCAACACATCATGACCATCCAATTACACAGATGATGCTGTACTGTACAATATCATGATCCAGTAAACAATTTACTTGTGTCTGTTCTTCTGCCTCATAGCTATCAGATCAGTTCCAAGGTAGATGTGTGTCATCTTTGTTAACTGTATCTTTTCTTGATCTTGAGTAGATTATCAAATATAATTACTCTTGTAATTATACTGCATGCAGATAATCTAACTCTACCAAGGGGCCCAGTGATGCTATAGCTCGTATAAAATACGAGGGACAAATAGTACTCTTGGTAGACTATCACTTCCTCAGCTAAGCTATACATATGGAAATGCTACCGTTATGACTGCTTTTTATTGACAGCGGTGGATAACAATCACACATACATATCTCTCAGTAGGAATAATAAATACCTCATACTGTAGAATGTGACACTGAATGAAAACATAAATGACACAAACACAATTCTATTTAATGTTTCATTCGGGGTCTGTCAAATACCATGTTCCTTAAACATGTATCTATGTAATTAAAATGACATCTCGTGTCAGGTGGTTTGTAAAACTTAACCATCTTTTAATCCACATACTAATCTTATAGCAGTAATTAGTGTTCCTGTTAATTACCTCGGTCAGTGACCTTTTAAGATTAAGAGTATATATCATCTATATTATGGAGTTTCACAATTTCAGTCACGAACTCGAAATGATCCATAAATGCAATAATACTCAAGGCAACAAAATGATATAAACATTCAATTCATGAACAAAGCTTTATGATAATTTATCGTATTATTGACTTCTAGATTATTACAAACTAACACAGTTGTCCTTCCACCATAATTTATGCCACCATATTTCTTCTCAAGTGGGAGGAGGCATGTGCATGAAAGAACCTGCTATTTCTATCACCATTGGCCAACCATTTGCATCTTGAACAATGCTTTCACTTGGATTCAATATTATTGGCTAATTCATAAGCTTTGTCCTTAATTTTTAATCACAAACGGAATTCATAGTGAAACAAAGTGCCTCTCTTCAATTCGATCAAAGAAAAGAAGATATTTTTTACAAAAATCCAATTACTTATCTATTTCCCCAAAGGTCTCATCATCCCACAACTTGAGAGCTTTTTTCAGTAAGATGGTTTCATTTTCAAAGAAAGCAACTGTACCTTGGTGTCCCAGTTCTGAATTCTCCCAGAGCCGCTATACCATCACTTTAGGTAATTAAACCAGAACATCTTCATTATATTCCTTCTCTTCCTTTGTTGGATGCCTTTGCATGTTAGTAATAAAGGTGTATAGTCAGAGACCAGTACCTCTGACGCCTCTAACATGATGATTGGGTAAGCGACCGACCACTCCACTGAGGTAAAACCCTATCCAACTTAGAAAAAGAAAGGGTTGGTCTTTTACTAGACCAGGTAAAAGATCTGTTCCTCAATTGGATACCTATGATCCCCACATCCGAAATGAAGTTGTTGAAAAGATCCATTAAGTAGAAGCTATGGGAACCACTATATCTGTCAACTAGCCAGCGTACCAAATTGAAGTCCCTAGCTAATAGCCATGGATGGTCGGTAAGAGCAACACGCCTAGTACTCTGAGTGGATGCAGATCTCAGTTTTTTGGGAGGAGGTGACTGTTTCAAAATGAGTATGGTATGCTAGATTTGTTGTGGCATAAGGTTTGCTAAAAGGTCTGAATTGAGGGGTTGAGTTACCGCGGCTTGACCCGCCACATAGAACTCTCTCTCAGTGCTATCCTGAGGTCAGTGAACAGTGGTCGTTTATGGCTCCAGCTGTGTAGCAATTGATGTGTCTCCTTGAAAACTCTTGGTTCTTATTGGCCCTCTGCATTAGGGTTTTTCCTCTACATCACCACCGGCAGGTTGTCCTCCACCTGAGCCATAGAGAGTTGAGGACTGGCCATGTTGCCTGCAAGTATATGAGTGACATCTTCCGGTAGAGAATTTAGGTCTAAGTCTTTGCAAATTTCTCTAGGTACTCTCCTTGACACTGGGATCATCTCTTCCTCTTCCCCGGCCATTGGGTTCATCGACCTGACCGGCTTGGAATACCTAGGTTAGTGCTTTGGCAAATTAGCCGGTGAGTATAGAGGTGTGAGTAGCCAATTCTTTGTATGCACTGTAATGATAAAGGAGCAGCCACCAACATTGAGTTCTAATTCAATAATAACTCTTTCTAGTCAATCAATAGCCACTTTCACTGTGTATAGAGAGAGGTTCCGTGTGTAGGAGTCTGTTTGAGGGACCATAGCAAGGTAAATGCCAAAGTTTGAGATTGGTTTGGCAATGATGCGCTCATTGTGAAGGTGTGGTGGCATTCTATCTAGGGTCAGAAGGACCTTGTACTCAGGCAAGGCAAGACTCGCCCTATCCAGTGGAGACTAGGTTTGGAAAGAGAACCCTGCATCCCACAGAGAAGGTGATGTAGAGTTGATGAAGGTCTCTGCGACCAGTGAAGAGGGAAGGGTGATAATGAATCTGCTTAGGGAGAGCATCCCATTGGTGATCTCATGAAGTTCCACCACCTTGGTCCTTGTTACAAAACCGGCTACGTCGTCAAGCTTGAAGTTTAATTCTTTGCCATGGGTATCAAAAACCACAGTATTGCTAAGCCGACAGATATCTGTGGTGAATTCTATGTCCTTGCCGACATAAAAGGTGAGGCGCTTAGGTCTGTTGATGGACATAAACTGAGCTGCCATTGGGTTAGGCTTCTTCAGTAGGTCATCAAATGGGTTTGGAGCACTAGGTTTAGGAGCTTGCTGACAAGTTTTGTTTGCCTAGTAGGGGAGAGTCACCGGGTTGAGGACCTTCGCAGTGCAACGGTTTCTCACATAGCCTTCACCCCAGCACTTGCCGCATCGCATCGGGTAATGACAGGAAGGTGAGTGGTGACCTGTACGACAGCACCGGAAGCACCGACCCCTCTACTCGGTGAAATGAGAGGACGGTGGAAACCTAAGTTGGGTGGGGCTGTGGGGAGAGAAGTAGTAAGTAGATTGGGTTGGAGGTAGTGAAGAAGGAGGAGAAGGGGTGGCCATTGGCTGTTTGTTTGTGAGAGGTAAAGTGTTTAAGGTTTTGAGGAGAGATAATGAAGAGGTAGGAAGGGAAACAGTGTGTGAATGTAAAGGCTTGTAGAGGAAATAGGTATGGACTCTAAAAGGCGCTGCCGTTGAAGCTCATCGGTTGGCTACCCTGCTTATGGGGACTGTTCTCCATTCGCCTAGAGAATTGCCTTGCTCCATCTCTCCCTTCCCAAATTCAGCGTATATATAAGAAATATTATGGAGTACTTTTAAAATAGGTAGGAAATCACTGCGTTTTAATGGTTCAGAATTTTTAGATCAAGTAATTTTCTATATATCTTAAAAAAATAGTAAAATAATTCTAAAAAATATAAATTCAATATGTCAACACAAATTTATATGGAGATCATGTTGAACAGTTCGGATTGACCATTAGATTTTTTAAAACAAAAGTATTGATCTTACCAATTTGTGCTATGCAGAGTATCATAGACTCACTCATATTTAATAGTTAAATTTGAGAGTTGGATGACATAATATTTTTTTTCCCTTTATCCAGAAAAAAGAAGATATTTTTTTAAGGCTAATTAACTGATTGAAAGTTGAGAAATGCGACTCTGCACTAAATGTGTGAAGCTGAAGATGGGAAAATTTTCTTTTTGGAAATATTGTTTTCAATTATTATAAAAATTGACTTTTAAAATTGACTGTTATTATTCAGTTTTTATACTAAAATATAATCTATCTAGATGTATGTTAAAAGATTATCCATATTTTAAGTCTGTAATATATTTGCACTAGAAGACTAACGGTATAGAACTCTAGTTATTTGTTAGGTGATTTTTTTTATCCATATTGGCAAAATGGAGTAACATACTGTAATCAAAATACCAAAATCGAATTAAATAAAGCCCAAAAATAAAGCCTAAAATTAAGCAACTAGTGGTATATGTCTTTCTTTGATACAAACCAAAAAGGTTATTAAATTAATTAAACCATAGAAAAAGAATCACTTTGTCAGGTCTCAAAACTCTAACCTAATCATAGGTCCAGCATCCACTAATTCATGGTGGTGATAAGATTAACATATGGGAGGTCCCACTAATTGGAACTAGTGGCAATAAGTGGGCGTATTTTTTTTTTAAAAAGTAAAATTTTGTTGGGGTGATATGTCGGTCTGTATTTTAGTACTAAAATAGTAACTCAGATAACATCTTTTAATAAAACCTGTGCCTCTGGAATCTAGACACGGTTGTGGTGTTTGTTTTTTGGAATATGGTCGGAGTAACAGAGAAGTTACAAGTTAGAATCAAGACAACTGAACTTGTAAGTTTATTTTAAAACGGGTAAAATTCTATACGATATCTATTTAGATTTATGTAGCAATATTAATAGAAAATAGGTTGCTTTAAGTTTGTGCTGTGAGAATCTAAATGGTCGGAACTTTCTAAATGGATTCAGACAGTTCCTTGTGACAAAAAAAATAATAATAATAATTGACATGAAATTATGCAAACCAAAAGGCAATGTACACAATGCCTGTCCTAATTTCTTTCAAACCGCTTTTGTTTACAATGAAGTTAATATTTTTCAGTTGGGACATTCATGAATTACTTTTTAAAAAATGAATTGGATCAAATTAAGCTACCTAGCATGGTTTAATTTTTCCGTAAATTAACCAACGTACAATCTTGCTTTATGCACATGGTCTGCAACTGTTTGTACACGAATAGAAACAAAAAAATTGAATTCAAGCAGTAATCGTTTGAAACGACCACTGTTCACAGCTACGTGACAAGCAAACACAACCTTTATTTTCTACAGTAGATGATTAATCCTGTGCCGTACTGATGAAAACATTAGAGGCATCCACATGCCATGTTTGCGGATGCCTGATACAGTCAGGGGACATGGTAGAATCAGATGAGTCCGTGTCCCCAAAGCATTGGGTAGGCAGAATTTTTATGGGTAGGTAAAAAATAAATTATTAAAAATTATTATTTTTTTATTTAATTTTTATTTTTTAATAAAAATTTAAAATTGTCAATGCACTCTTTCTTAAAAATAATTTTATTTCTAAACAGTTTGATAAAAAAAGCGGGTTAAAAAATAATTTTTTACTATAATTTGTGATTAAGATAATTTTTGTAATGTTTAAAAAAAATGGATTCATTGTATGTTAAAATCGTAAAATAACAATACACAATGGTCTGAAGCTCTGAAATTGAATGTTAAAGTCCAAATAATTTCTTGATGTTAATTGTTCTCTGTGAGCCAATAATTATTTCTATTTATATACGACCAGTACACTTAATCTATTTAGAAAAAAGTATCCAATTATCTTTCTTCTCCAAAGAGCCTCCATTCACTTTCTTTCTAAATCAACAAAACTCAGTTTTGTCAAATTCAAATTGACATAAAAAAGATCGAATCAAGATACAACTAAAAGAGAATCGCAGTAGGGATAGGCAATGGACCGAAATAAAAGTAGGCAATGACATAATTTGTAATTTTCAAAATCCAGGGATAGGCAGGTCTATACTAGCTCCGCCACTGCCCCCAAGTACCTAAGGTACAATTAAAAACAATGGACGGTCTAGATTAATTCCAACTGGATCAAACTCAATCCGGAGCTGGTTAGAACTATAGGGCGTTTGCTTTGATATTCGTGCCACATGAAAAGAGCAGTTCATATTTATGACTTGAACCTCAGGTACCTAGGGTGATACGGATTTGAATCAGATAGGGGCTTTATTGGGTCCGATTTAATTGGTTTTACATCGAACCAAGAGAATTTACATTTAACTGTTGAGTTTTTCTGATTATATAAATCAGTTTGGCTTATTTTTAAAACTTTATAATTGTTTGGTTTAGTTCAGTTTAAAAAAAATCTGAAACCGGTTAAACCGAACCGACTTAATTTTAAACTTGTTCTGTCCGAACCAAACATTTAAAAATGTTCAAAAAATACAACATAATGTATATTATTAGGTTTGGTTTAAAACCGATAAGACTGAATGGAGCAAAAATTTTAAATCCACCTTTAAAAACTCAAAATTAACAAAAAAAAATGTTTATTTTTATGATTAATCTTTTTATTTCAGTTTAGTTTTATTTTTGAAAGCCGAATAAAATTTTAACATGTCTATTTTATTTTGTTTTAATCAAACTGATGAACACTCAGGAATGAGATTCATACTGCTTATTTTAATTCAGAATTATTTTTAAGGAAAAAATGTGTGTCCGATGGGTACGGGACGCACTTTTGAGTTCAATGCATGGGCTCCTTTATCGTCTGATGTGTGTAAAATAAAGAAACTTCATTCTTTATATTCTTTTCTTTATTTCTTCTAAAAAAAATAATAATAGACCCACGAGAATTTAAGATGGAATTCTCGTTTGTATTTTTGAGAAATTAATGTGTCTATTTCCTCAAAAATCAAGAAGATGTAAGAAACCTGTATACATCCCATCCAAAAAATTTCTCAAATTTTAACATATTGAATTTAAATATATTTGTCATTTTCTTTAAACGCGAGATCTTTTGAACTTGAGTAAATTGAATGGATTGTTCGACCGTAGATCTTTCTCCATAATCTGCTTTGTTCATAGCATCTATCTTGCTTAACCTCCATTCATATTCATTTATAATTGTTAATGTGAATAATGTAAAGGCTAGGATAAGACCGTGAAATATTGTAGAATATTGTTTTATATTTTCTTTCAATTCATTTTCAAAATAGATGCACTTCATAATTTAAGTATTTCATTGAAAGATAAGTCAGGTATTGAATTAGTTTAAAAAAGGTGCAATGTTATGGGTGATTTGGTTGGAAAGAAACAGATTATGGTTTAAAAATGTAAAGTTTAAGTATTGTTTAACTTTTAGCCGCAAAAATAATCTCTTTTCCTTTCTTTTGGTGTAAGAGTAGAGATGACACTGTATTCTTTAAACTTGCTCTCATTTCTTTTTAGGGCTGAAGACCTATCAAAATTTTAATGCTATACTTTTGATTTCAAGTTTATTTTGTGTGAACTGGACGTCTGTTGTTAGGTTTTGAGTAATATTGGGTAGTTACTGAGTGTTCTTTATAGTAAAGATTAGAGGTCAAATAATTAAAATTGAATTTATTATCCACAAGAGATATCACCATCCAAATTTACCAAATACTTCTTTAGATGTAATAAGTAGTGGCAAAACCTTGAACAATATCAGCTGTTTAATATGACAGGTAGCGAGATGTTTGAGGGTCAAATGGGATTTACATATCCAACTTTTTCTCCGTGTAATTTCTGATTAAGGTGTGTCGGTGTTATATTTTCATATTTTTTTTTTTTTAAAACTTGATAGTAGCTACTAAGATTTGTGATGGGGAATCAAACTCTCAATTTTTGGGTATAACAACTCTAGTATATTTTTCTAGCCAATTGTGCTACCTCTCATTTCTCGTTATATTTTCATATTGCAAATGATACCTGTGTAATCAGGTGTTGTGTGAAATAAAGAAGCCTACGGAGAAAAAAATCGGTGAGGCTAGACCTCACTTTTATCCCAAAAAAAAAAAATGCATATCAGAAAAAAAATCATTCAGCTGAGATGAACTCAGATACCTAAGGAGATAGATAGAAAATTTTCTATAAATAGTTAATTATATATATTCCTTTTAGAAAATAGGGGTCAGATCAATTGACTCTCATTCATGAATAATAGATCCGTCCCTATATCAAATATGTACATAAAATGACTTAAAATATTAACAATACAAAATTAATAGTCTTTAATGTATTAAAAAATAAAACTAAAGTTTGATGCAATTTGATTAATTATTTAACTTTTAAATATCAAATAAGGTATCTATAAATTTACTTTTAAAAATTTGTAATTTTATGTATATTTAGATAGATCATTGTTACGATGGTCAGCGGTCAACCCTCTTTCTTTTAAAAAACATTTGTATATTTAGTAGTGTTTTTTCTTTTTCCAATTCTCAAAAACTTTGCATCAACTTTAAAGGTGCGGTTCGATTCCACACCCCAGCACTCCAGCAGTACAGTGCAATATTATATGGAATCAAATTTACTGCTTTTCTCTCACAGAAAAGTAAGAACATGTTTTTCTTATTACCTCAGTAGTTCACATAATTTGTTTGCTCTGTTATGATCTAAATAGAAAGAGAAAATAGAAATAAAAATCTGAACTCTTGAAAAAATTTGAGCATTTGATGAAAAAAAAAAAAAAAAAAAACAGGTTTCAGCAGATTCGGGTCAATTAACAGTGCCAGAGGCAAGTTGAACAATTGTGGGGTCAATTAATCCCACTGGCTATCCCAAATCTAATTAATAGCATTATATTAATAGGTTTTGACGTTTAGTAATAAATTTGGCTAAAGGTTTCCTTAACAACCATCCATTGACCTAAGGTAAATATATAAAGCTAATTAGACTCTGACATTTCAATATTTCATGCATTGCGTGGCATACCACTCAAAATATAAATGCTCATGACAACCTGACATATACAAAACCGGACAAATCTTTACTTTATACATACTTTACAAAACAAAACAAAAATTAAAATAAGGAAGCATTAGTCACCATGTGAGGTGTAATTAGAAGTTAATGCCAAGAAAGAGAAAATTACAAATACATATTTTTTTTTTCAAATGAATTAAAAACCCACATAATAAAAAGGTACATAAAGAGAATATTCAATTTATCAGTCGTTTCCTACATTTACTTTTCACTTTTCAGTCCTTACAGAAATACTAGTCACATTTTTGTCCTCAAATATATATAATTGTTAGAACAGAATATTAATTACCAGATCAATCACTAATAAATTTAATTATAATGTTTCGTTGGCTGAGAACAGCTAGAGAACAGAGAACAGTTCTCTATGTTGTCGTCTCCTATATATATCCAGCCTAGTTATCATCCATGTCATGGGATGTGCAGCAGAATATGCATGTAGGTACCTTGGTCTCTTGCCCCATGCCAAACGTCTGATATATATCTTATGATTCCCTTTCTTTCATGCAGAGAATATACTCAACTCTCTCCAAATCCAAACTCTACGCTCCAAAAGCATCACTTGTCTTTATCCTTTACCTTTCCTTTTCCTCCTAATTACATCTCAAAAGGAATCCATTTCACGAGCATTGATACATCAGGATGGACTGAGTTCAACGTTTCTGACTTTTTTTTTTTTAAGAAGACAATCCAATTAGTTCAAATTAATCTTTATTAATACAATTATACAACCAACTGTATTATCGAGCTTGACCTAAACCGTCTAATTTGAGAAGATACTGTTTCTCGATTAGAGTGCTTATCCTCAACAATGCAAGTGTACAATTTTCACAGTGTGCACGCATGCACCAACTGTCCGATTTAAGAAATAAAAAAAAACTATGGTGGTTGATAAGAAAGCTCAAGTCACAACACAAGAACAATGGTCGGATTCATGCTGTAACAGTTAGTCTACTGTCACTGATCGGATTGAAGCATATTGGAATCACGACACCAACCAACGTGCGTTTGCAATCACGGACGGATCTTTATACAAGTCCGGGAGGACCAGGAGTGCTTAATCATTTGATTCATTTCTTTTTCTTCTTCATCGAAGTTTTTATTTTCAAACAAATTCAGATAGACTAAAAATAAAATCCAACTGAAATTAGAAACACAAAAATTTTCTATGAGGTCACCCATTCTAATACTACTCATATTCAATTCGTGAAGATTTCATTTCTATAAATAAGTTTTCTGACTTGAAACAAGTTGTGTAGAAACTACACAGGTGAAGTTATTGTTTGATTATTTTTATGATTTTGATTTTTAATTAATTAATTTTTTTGTCTTAAATGTTTTTATATAATTCAGTTTTTCTAACAAAATACTAACTTAGTAGCATTTACTTTTTGATCGTGAAAAATTGAGTTCAAATTTCAACTGTCACACATTATATATTTTACTTTTCAACCTCTCAATCTAAATATTTTAGTTCCGTTCTTGTTTGCATCTTTGCGAAAAACTTATTTGTACAAAATGCATGCACTTTATCTAATACGGACTTTGATACAAGAACCAATAACAATGAACACGATCATATTATACAAAACTAGTGAATTAATTGCGAAGCGAAATAAAAGTTTTGTATTTATTCTCATTGTAGTTTCGATTCCATGATCTTATTATTTTGGTAAATTGCTTCTATACTCGTAAGAAATTTGATATGCAGGGTTTTGAAAATAAAATAAATTTTAATAGGTACACGAAAAATTCATCCTAGCTATCTTTTATTCTTTTAACATGCAAAGCGAGCCAACAAACAACACAGCGAGGCACTCCTATTTTTTTAAAAAACTAGTAATTATTAATTTTTTGAAGAATAATATTATAGTTATTGATTGACAAAACTAGAAATTCAATCGCTTTCGAACTTTTTTTATTAGGAAGTTGAACTTAATTATATTATAGCATTCTCATTTAATTAAGTCGGATTCAATCAATGTAATAAGAAGAGCTCTTGATCAATGATATAAAAAAAAAAAAAAAAAATTGGATCTAGATTGTATATTTCCTCGGTGTAGGTTTTTTTTACCTGCATATCCACTGATATAGATTCGGACCAACGGTCGAAATTTGACAATTTTAAACACAACCTCTTTAGTATGTGGGGTTTTGTTAGAGCTCTAGAGGCACATGACACTTTTTTTATTTAATAATTAAGTGTGGAATTTTATTTTTAGAAATCACTGTTTTTTTTATTTAATAATTCAGTGTAGAATTATATTTTTAGAAATCACTGTTTTTTTTATATTTAATAATTCAGTGTAGAATTATATTTTTAGAAATTTGATATGCACGGTTTGAAAGATGGAAGTCTTTTTTCAAGTAAAAATTGAAGGTTAAATCATACAAAAAAATTATTTGGGTTTGAAATGCTCCTAACTCTCTGATAAAAAAAATACAAAAATAGCTTGATGTAAAAGTTTGTGTCTCTGACCCCATAGTCCACACACAAATAGATCTAAGACACTCATAAGTTTATTAAGTCTTTCGGTGAATTAAACTTTATAATTTATTGAATTGGATTTAAACTACAAATTCAAATTATTAAAAATAATATACTTCACAGGTGATGTGATTACATACAGAATTAATAAGCTTTGAATTAATTCAATTATAGTCAATTGAAGTGATTGAAATAACAAGGCTTATAAGTTAATTCTAATGTATTATTTTTTACTTTTTGACTTCATGCTGAATTAATTTACAAATTTTGCATACAAAATTCTTTACTCATGAGATGAATTTAATTTAAAAAAATAGTGAGTTTAATAACACCCCAGTCAGTTATGTAAAAAAATAATCCAACAGACTAATAAAAACACCTCTCATGTTGAAAGACAATTTAAATTCGAATTCAGCGTTGTTTTTGTTCATATAAAAAGAAAAAAAGAAAAAGAAAAATTAGTTCCCAAAACTGCGACTGATATATGGAACAGATTTTGTTCAAAAGACTTCGGGCAGAATCTTGTTTGAAATTCTATCATATTCGTTTGATTGTGTTGAGATTCGGGACGAACAGATTAATACCACACAAATCAAAATTACTCATAAATTAAACCATCCCTAAGAATTTAAACACAAATCAACCAGTTTAAGATTGTAAAAACATTAAAAATTAAAACACAATATGCACAATTAAGAGTATACTTTCTAACATCTCAAAACAAGAGATAACTATTTTTTAGTCTAGTAACAAAAACAATACTCTATGTAAAAGATTATAAATTTAAAATTCAGAAAAAATAATTATTTAAAAATATTAAATAATTAAATGGATTCAACTCCAATCTTTATTCAATAAAACATCTCAAAACAAGAGATAACTATTTTTTAGTCTAACAAGATTAGAAATTTAAAATTCAGAAAAAAAATTATTTAAAAATATTAAATAATTAAATGGATTGAACTGTAATCTTTATTCAATAAAGCATCTCAAAACAAGATAAAAACAGAGAGAAATGTTCTTTATAGGCTGATGTTAAGCATCAACAGCATATCCCAACAATGTGAAACATATTTAAGCAGACAACTCTTTGAAACACGCACCAAGGCATCGAAACCTGGCAAAATTTTCTTATCCTGGAATATTTTTTATGAATAATTTAGTACAAGTGTTCGCTAATAAAACAGATGTCTTTGTTGTAGAGGAATGACAAATCGGTCCATTAAATATTAACTAAAGACTAGTGGTGGATTAATAAAAATAAGATAATTATAAAAACATATTTATATTAAATGAAGACAGTGACAGTGATTATTTTTATATAGAGAAATTATAATTTTATAGCTTTTAAATGGGTACATCAGTGATAATCTGTTTTATCTCTATTCAGACGACCCCAAATTATGCAGTTTTATAAGATGGAAATTAAAGGGCATTTAAAATTAAATATTTTTTTCACGATACTCCGTCTAAAACAGAACACACAGAAAAAGAAAAAGAAAAAACTAAATTCACTTCCAAAACTAAGAACTGAACTATAACAAAAAAGAGGAAAATATAAGCCAAAAATGGGGATGTCTCATAAAAGGGCACCGATCTATTTATTGAACTACATCATCATGCCAAACTAAATGGGATATCCAAGCTTCCCGGTGAAGAAAGCTTTCCAGCTACCGACAAAATTACATGAACACTTTCCCCATTTTTTTTTTTTTTTTTTTTTTTGAGATGAACACTTTCCCATTTTATAAAATACAAACAGGTACAAAGAATAGAAGACGGCTTATTCCCCTAGCTATATATTAAAATACTACAATTTCATAGAAATTCCTTTTTTTTATTTAACTTTGATATTTCTTTGCAATTTTTTTACAAAATATCATTTCCTTATTGGCACTGTTTTAAGATTTGATTTCATTCATGCATGCATAAAATCATTCTTAGCATACCACATGTGCAGTATGCAATCAAATATGTAGATTTAAATGGTGATTTAAAATGAACTATTGTTGGATCCAAATAGTTTGAGAATATATTTAAGGAATTTACCGTATTAGTTCCTTGGAACTTCACTGAGAACAATATCTTAAAATTTCCTTCTTCTTTTTTTTAAAGTCACTAATAATGAGCAATGAATTTCATAAAATAAAATTCATAATTGAATTCTACATTAGAATCATGAATTTTGTTATAAAAATCCTAAAAACTCAAAGAGATGAATTTGTAGAAAATTTTGAAGTTATCTAGATAATTATGGGTGCACATAATGGAGTGCTGCTAATATAAGTTCTAATAAACTCTAGGTATCCACATATGTATGCGCATACATAGTGCTAAATGTAGTATTATGCATCCACAATTCTACATATAACTAACTGTATGACATTTTAAGCATGACAGTATACCGCATATGCATATACAATTATATTTAAATAGAATAATTATATGAATCCCTCCACTCCCATCCTCTCATGGATTTTTTTTTTTTCAATGTCGTCCACATTTCTCACAATCTATTAGATTTTACGAATCTAAAACCACAAACGTTTTATACACAATTTTATCTTTCAAATGAGATCAATAATAACATATTTTCAAGCTTATTGTCACCCAAGTATTTATACCTCATCGTGCAAGTATTTATCTCCAATCGTGGATCCTGCATCTCCCCATCATCTCTCATCTCTTAAACAGATTTTAATTTTCATAAACTAACTTAACTAACTAGTTTAATTAAATTTATTCAAAACACTATGGTAATCCAAGTTTAATTAAATGAGTAATGATTTCATCCCCCCTTTCTAGTCCCCTAACAGTCCCCCTGGCCATTAACTACTTATGATAACTATCTCTTCCATTCTAGTTAGTCTTTCTAACTGTTTTGACCCTCTTTCTCTCTTGATCAACAAAAAAAAAAAGAAAATCCACGCTCTTCATGGCCTTCACAGCCTCTGCCTCTTCTCTTTCTCGACGTGGTGCACCGTTGAGATCTAACGAGGAGAGCATGGTGCACTGTCGAGATCCGACGAGGAGAGCGTGGTGCACCTTCAAGATCTGGTGGGGAGAGCGTGGTACACCATTGGAGGGGGTCCATGCTAGCCCAACAAAGGTTGTCAGAGTGCAAGATATGAATACTTCATTAGTTTGATATGCATATTTCATGTTGTTAGATATCAATACTTCATATCTACATTAATTAGTTATAAATACTTCATTATTTGTTAGATATGAATACTTTATACCTTCAATATGAATAGTGTTAATGTCAGGTGTGAATACTTATTATAAAAAAAGATCTTAAGTGAATTGAAGAGGTATTAGAAGAGGTGTCTAATTTTGAATTGTATAAATTATTTCTTATATGTATGAATACTTCATGTTGTCAACATATTAAATACTTCATGTTGTTAACATATGAGTACTTCATTTGTTAAATATAAATACTTCATTATTTAGATATGAATATTTCATTAGTTTGATATGAATACTTCATTGTATAGATTTGCTGTAGTGGTTCCCAATTTTGTCAAATATCGCTTTCAGACAGTTGCGGTTCCTAATCTAGGCTGTCAGGTGTCGTCAGTGGTCCCCTTGGTCGTTACTGGTCCCCAAAATTAATGGTCCCCCAACAGTACGTTTTTACATTTGACCAATATTATGGATAATAAGTAAGACTACTTAAGTCCATAGGTATGAATACTATGCCTGTCAGCGATGAAAAATCGCGTTAGCCCTACAGGTTGCCGGTAGTTATCTGATATCCAAGTCATTTAGTGGTCCCCTGTTGCACGTTTTTTGTCTTTTAGTGCGAAGGACGTTTAGGGGACTGATATGGGGGTACTGTTAATCGATCCCTAATTAAATTCATAGGTATAAATACTTGGAAGATAATAAATTAATACTTGCATGTCTAACTTGATATGATTATATGGAGGACCACTCAAATTACATGGGGAAAAGAATCATATACATTTTTAGAGGTGGATTTTTTTATTTTTTATTTTTTCAATGTCGTCAACATTTCTCACGATCTATAAGAAATTTTGCGAATCTAAAACCACGAACATATTCTACGCAATTTTATCTTTCAAACGAGATCCATGATGACATACTTTCGGGCTCATCGTCACACAAGTATTTATACCTCATCGTGCAAGTATTTATACCTATACTTGTAAGTAGTTATCCCCAATCGTGGATCTTGCATCTCCGCATCAACCTTCCCCAATCGTCCCTACGTCAACCTTTATGTAACAAAAATAGTTGACCACAGGTATAAATACTTGTAATACTTGATATTAATTCTTTTAAATGTCAGCAGTGTCATATATGGAAAATACTAGGTATAAATACTTAGATGACAAGGTATAAATACTTGTGTGATGATGAGCTCAAAAGTATGTCACTATAGATCTCATTTGAAAGATAAAATTATGTAGAAGACGTTCATGATTTTGGATTCGAAAAATTCCTTATAGATCGTGAGAAATGTGAACACGATTAAACAAATAAAATTGAGGGATAATGAAGGAATGAGAGTGGGGGAGGGGGGGGGGGCAATTATTGGGGTGCAAACGGGTTGGATATTATTCGACCGTATCCGACTCCATATCAGAAAATTTAATACGGATACGAATATAGTTTTGAATTTTAATTATCCGTATCTGAATAGTAGATATATATTATATAATTTAATATGAATTATGAAAAAATTATGTTATTCACTATTATAAAAGACGGATATTTGTATCCGTATCCGTATCCGGTTAATATCCGATCCATATCCATCTAATATTCAATCTATATCTGTATCTAAAAAATAAAAATAAATACATATATGATTTTACCACTATCCGATCCATATCCGATCCGTTTGCACCCCTAGACAATTGTCAGGGCCCATTTAAATAAACATTGCTTATGAGAGTTACAACAAAACAATTCGACAGAAATTTCTGACTGCACGCAGTCGCATTTGAACTATATAATGTTGAAAGAAATTTATTATAGAAATTTGAAAACTAAAATTCTGAAAAATACGAGACAAATATGCAAGCGTGCTGAACGAAAGGAAAAGAGAAGGGATTTAAGAAATAATTATTAAGAAATTCAGTGGTTAAACTTAAAGTAGTTTGATTTAACTTTTTATAATTTATTTTTTGTAAATTTTCCCATTTCTTTACCATGTGCAATAAAAACCCTCAAAAGGATAGATTTCCTCGAAACAAGGCAATAAAAAGACCCAAAAGACTAAATTACATAATTGTCCTTGTCACCCCAATCTCTCTCTCTCTCTCTCTTCCCAGCTATTAATAAAACCAATCGCTACTCTCAAATCCCCCCTTTCAATCCCTAGAGCAAGACGAAAACACAAAACAGTGATATGAACTCCGTCGAAGAGACAGAAAACACCGCTCCAAATTTCTAATCTTTTGGGAGTCATTCAGGAAATGGCGACGAAAGAGAAATCGTCGTACCAGCAACAACTGGAGGCCGGGAAGTATGTCCGGTACACTCCAGAGCAGGTGGAAGCACTGGAGAGGGTTTACACCGAGTGTCCTAAGCCGAGCTCTCTTAGGAGGCAGCAGCTTATACGAGAGTGCCCTATACTATCCAATATCGAACCAAAACAGATCAAAGTTTGGTTCCAGAACCGGAGGTGAGATTAAAGATAGATTTTTTTTTAAGTATTTTTTTCCTTCTTTTTTTTTGGCTTATTTCGTACGTATTGCGTAAAAGATTTTTTTTTTTGGCTTATTTCGTACGTATTGCGTAAAAGATTTTTTTTTTTTGGCGTATTATGTCTCTGGAGCTAAGTTTTATGAAGTTTTGCATGCTTCCTGTGTTCTGTTGTACATTTTTTTTGTTATTTTGACTCTTATTTTGGGCATTTTGTGTCGGTCTTGTGGTTTCGGAGAAATATTGTTTACTAATTGTGAGAATTTTTTTTTTTTTTTGTACTAGACATAAAAGATCGACACATATTTGTTAGCTTATTTTAATTACTGAAGTTGAAAGCTTTCTTACACTTCATAGCCCGAAAATTAAATAAATTTCTCTAATTCAAATGGTGAATTTTCCGTTGTTATTTTTTTGTCCCACTTTTATTCTTCTAAGACATCTACAGCTCAGTGATGGTTCCAGGCTTTGAACTCAAAAATGGAAGAAAAGTTCAATCGTGTGTTATTTCAATAACCTCTTCTCTAAAAAAGAGCAGTCTGATGTAGTTTTCTTCTCAGTAATCAGTTACCCCTAACCTTTTCAGCTTGTTTACTTTATTTTTTTTAATTGGATATTCTCCGTACGTGCCAAATCTCTATAATAGAAAATTGGCAGGGAACGAAGCCTCCATTCTCTTTCGAACATCTTTAGTTCCATCACCATTATTAGTGTTTGTACTACTATTTAAAGCTACAACCACTAGTTGATTAAAATAACACCAGCATGCTTTCCCAGAGCTTTTGTTAGTTTCCGGTTTCCAGTAATATATTAATAATGCTGCTTCGTATTCATGATTCTATAGGTATTTGTATAGTTACTGTACAAAGTATTACCAGTTTTGTCTCTGGGTAATACCAATTTGTACTAATATTACCTCCATTGCATGATATAAGTTCCCATGAACAATTTCCATACATACCAATTTGTGGGCACCGCCACCACAATACATCCCTCACCTCTTGTTGTTTATCATACTAAAAGTATTTTATTTTGACAAGCACCCCCCTTAGGTCTTTTGACAATGACCCCCCTACAAATTCTATTAATCCTTTTCCCACAAGTATTAGATATAATAAAATTGTGCTTTTTTCATTTATTTACTAACTGAACACCCCTTCTCTGTCTATTCCAGGTGCCGCGAAAAACAGAGGAAGGAGGCTTCGCGTCTCCAGACAGTGAACCGCAAACTGACTGCCATGAACAAGTTGCTCATGGAGGAGAATGATCGGCTACAGAAGCAAGTTTCTCGTCTCGTGTACGAGAATGGTTGCATGCGCAACCGGATTCACACTGTAATATGCTCATTCTAATTTTTTAACTCTACTGTTTTACATTAATGTTGAGGTTATTCCTTTCCAGCTTACATTGACACCATCTTCCATATTTGCAAGTGGCATCTGGATTATTACAACAAATAAGCCCTATGTTTTTGTATTAGTTAATCAGAGACAATTAATTTCCTCAAAAAAATAAAATAATACTAATGCTTTATTTTTTTTTTTTTTTTCTGCTTTCAGACTTCTGTGGCTACTACAGACACAAGTTGTGAGTCGGTGGTGACAAGCAGTCAGCACCAACGTAACCCGCCAAGTCAGCTTCCTCAGAGGGATGCTAACAACCCAGCTGGGTATGTTGCTTTTTCATTTTTTTTCTTTGATTTGTTGTCAATAATATTATGTAAAATGACGACTTCATTTCATGTAGTCTACTCGCAATTGCTGAGGAGACCCTGGCTGAGTTCCTGTCCAAGGCGACTGGAACCGCCGTCGAATGGGTTCAAATGGTGGGGATGAAGGTATGTAAATTTGCTTTTTCCTTGGAAATCTTTTCTTTTTAGTCTCTTGACTCTCTTCAATTTAAGTTCAGTTAAGTAACTCAGTTTCCATTTTCTTGGTGTAGCCTGGTCCGGATTCCATAGGAATCATTGCCGTTTCCCACAATTGTAGTGGTGTTGCGGCCCGAGCTTGCGGCCTTGTGGGCCTTGAACCCACTAAGGTTTGCAACTTACCTCCTTTTACTTTTTGTTGGACATGTTTTATTTGTTCTGTTTATTTTAATTGTATAAAATTTATCTTATTTTTTGTGCTATACCAAAGTATAAAACAATCAAATGTCTCTTAGTACTTTCTTGTTTGTTTGGCATGGCAATATCGATTTAAATAATGTTTCTGGTGTAGGTTGCTGAAATTCTGAAAGATCGTATGTCATGGTACCGCGACTGTCGGTCGGTTGATGTGCTTAGCATAATCCCGACTGGCAATGGTGGTACGATTGAGCTGATGTATATGCAGGTTTAAATTTTCTAGATCCTGATTGGTTTTTCTTTTCAAATATGAACTTCAAACAGTATTTATTAATGCATAATGTTGCTATATTTCAGACATATGCTCCTACCACTCTAGCATCAGCACGTGACTTTTGGACTCTTCGGTACACAACTGGCCTGGAGGATGGGAGTCTAGTGGTAAATTGTAGCCTTTGACTCTACAATATTGAAATCAATTTTATATTCATGTTATTTGATTTTACTAAAAGTTTGGTTGCTTACTCAGATTTGTGAGAGGTCGCTGACACCTTCCACCGGTGGGCCCACCGGTCCACCTGCCCAGAATTTCCTGAGAGCTGAAATGCTTCCAAGTGGGTACTTGATTCGCCCTTGCGAAGGAGGTGGATCAATGATTCATATAGTTGATCACATTGACTTGGATGTGAGTAAATAAAATAAATGTTGATTAACCACAATGTGGTGTCATGTCACTTCTATTAAATTCTGCATAAATTTTTGTTCGTAGGCTTGGAGTGTGCCGGAGGTTCTAAGGCCACTGTACGAGTCACCCAAAATTCTGGCACAGAAAATGACTATTGCCGTAAGTGTGGTGTTAACCCATTGTATGCATTGTTTAATGTTTTTGTCTGACCCATTTTGCTATTTCTAATAGTTATTACTTCTCTCTATTTCAATTTAGGCCTTGCGTCATATTCGGCAGATCGCACTTGAATCAAGTGGTGAAATTCCATACGGAGGAGGTCGTCAACCGGCTGTTCTAAGAACCTTCAGCCAGAGGCTGAGCAGGTCCTTGCTCTTGCCTTCTTATTTTTTATATACAAATCTTTTCTCTGATATTAATTTGAGCTGATGATTGACTGCCTTCACTTTTTCTAATTGAGAACAGAGGTTTTAACGATGCTGTTAACGGATTTGCTGATGATGGGTGGTCCGTAATGAACAGTGACGGGGTTGAAGATGTGGTGATAGCAATCAATTGCTCTCCTAACAAGCTTATTGGATCTGTTTTCCCATCTTCAAACCCGTTTTTTCCCACTAGCGGGGGAATCCTTTGTGCCAAGGCTTCAATGCTTCTTCAGGTTTCATAATGTTAATCTTGATCAGAAGAGAGTAAAATCACCTTTATCTTTTCTTCATTTGTTTGACACTTGACATTTTATGATGTAGAATGTACCGCCTGGTTTGTTGGTGAGGTTTTTAAGGGAACATCGGTCAGAGTGGGCTGACTGTGGAGTCGACGCTTATTCAGCTGCTTCTTTGCGAGCGGGTTCATATGCGGTTCCTGGGCTGAGGCCCAACAATGGCTTTCTGGGCAGCCAAGTTATACTACCCCTGGCTCATACTCTAGAGCATGAAGAGGTATTTCTGTTTTACTTGATACATTTCATTTTTCTTATTTAGTATATATGTGTTTCGCTGATTTAGTTTCTTATATTTTAGTTTTTGGAAGTCATGAGGCTTGAGGGGCATGGTTTTGGCCATGATGATGTGGTGCTACCAAGAGACCTCTATATGCTTCAGGTTCTATAAATATAATTTAAGAACATTTTCACGACATTGTTATATTGGAATTTCCATTTTTTTCTTCCTTGCCAAATACATCATGCATTTTTGTTTTGAATTTCGCAGCTCTGTAGTGGGTTGGATGAGAGTTCACTTGGTGCCTGTGCTCAGCTTGTCTTTGCTCCAATTGATGAATCCTTTTCTGATGATGCATCTCTTCTCCCTTCTGGGTTTCGTGTTATTCCCCTTGATTCTAAGACGGTAAAATTTCTTGGTTTTTGATTCTTTGTTTTCTCTTACATTGTTTAAAATCCGAGAATTATATTTATTTTCAAGAATTGGGGTTTGATTACTCCAATACACTACGATTTTATTATTTTATTTTATTTTTGACGTGGAAGGGAATTGAAAGTTACTAATTTTCAACTTAAAGAGTATTTGGGTGTGTATTTTTGCTTGAGCTTAACCTATTCCTTTTACTCTCTCAGGACAACAGTGGCAGCAACCGAACTCTTGATCTGGCATCCTCACTAGAGGTCAGATCTGGATCTGGTGGCAGGGCCACACAGGCAGTATCTGATAGCTCTGATCCGAATTCATACAGCAGCACGAGGTCAGTCTTGACAATTGCATTTCAATTTGCATATGAGAACAACCTCCGCGACAGTGTAGCAGCAATGGCCCGGCAATATGTCAGAAGTGTGGTGGCCTCGGTACAGCGGGTGGCCATGGCAATATCCCCTTCCCGAATTGGTTCTCAGATTGAACCCAGGCAGTTTCCTGGTGCCTCTCCCGAGGCTCATACTCTTGCTCAATGGATTTATAGGAGTTACAGGTACAATTTGATGGCACACTTGACTTCCTCTGTGATTGTTTTATTGAAAGGAATTGTTTGTTGCACCTATGTTATTTTGTGGTCATATTGTCTTACATGGTGAATATATTTCTTTAGAGAGATCTTTTGTGCTGTGGAACTAGAAGCAACTTTTCTTTACATTTGCAAACAATGTCCAATATTTCTACATGTTTTGCT
The DNA here is from genome assembly GCA_033356055.1 of Carex pumila. NCBI lineage: Eukaryota > Viridiplantae > Streptophyta > Magnoliopsida > Poales > Cyperaceae > Carex > Carex pumila. The sequence goes on from JARJHM010000310.1 coordinate 269,064, forward strand.
TACCAATTCTACTAGGCCTGTTTGTATGTTAATTGCAGTGATATTGATCAACTGAAATACTTTTTTCAGGTTTCATACTGGGGCAGAGCTCTTTGGTAGTATTGACTCTCAGGGAACTGATGCCGTGCTGAAACAACTCTGGCACCATTCTGACGCTATTATCTGCTGCTCTTTGAAGGCAAGTGAACATATTTAATACATCCTAAATTCTAATCAAGCTTTAACCTTTTTAGAGTAAGAGTTAACAGTTTTAAAGCCAAGCAAATTTTGGATGTTGTTTGAAATATAAATATATTCTTCAGGCTGTGCCGGTGTTCACCTTTGCAAACCAAGCCGGACTTGACATGCTCGAGACAACTCTGATTGCTCTGCAAGATATTTCACTTGAGAAGATTCTGGATGAAGATGGAAGGAAGGCATTATGTACCGAGTTCCCCAAAATTATGCAACAGGTAAAATGAACAGTTTAGATTGTCTTTTTTTTTTTCTAATATATTACTTTATTATCCATTAATTATTTTACTCAGTTCTTGTTAAATTTGCATCATTTGTGCATGAGTTGCTAACTTGAAGCATATCTCCAAAAATTACCGAGTGAAATTATATTCAGCCATCATTTATTAGCTTCTTGAATGAAACACGACCTTCCAATTCAAAGTAGAGAAGAAACATGACAGTCTATTATATTCAGGCATCTTTGTAGGGTGGTAAATAACTTTTCCATTTTTTGCAAATATTTTTTCTATGACTGGTTCTAGTCCCTGAACCCTTCTACTGTTCTGTTGGCCAGGGTTATGCATCTCTGCCAGGTGGCGTGTGTATGTCAAGTATGGGGAGGCCAGTGTCGTATGATCTTGCAGTGGCATGGAAGGTTCTGACTGATGATGATTCTGCACATTGCCTCGCTTTCATGTTTCAGAACTGGTCTTTTGTTTGATCCAAGTTATTTAGGCTATGTTATCTTTTGTGTTATTGCAAACTGCTTTTGTTTAGGGTTTTATTTTGTGTTGAATGTTAGAGAAACTCTCCTATGAAGCCGTAGTTGTAACTCAATGGAACCTCTATATTTATCTATGCAATGTGGTTTCTATTTGTGATGCGTCCTTTATTCCAGACGGTTTTAACCTGGTCAATTTATCATTGTTATTTTTTTCTGAGATGTATTAACATGTGTTTTAGAGATGAAACTTTCTACTTTATCAGATTATCTAACAATTAACTAATACACGCAGAGACCATGCATTTTGGGGCAATACCGCTAGTCCACTACCACTTGGTCCTTATTAAACCTAACTAAAGTTACACCAAAACTTCGCTTAAACTTCAAAAGATGCGGATTGTGGTATTTCAACCATTCCTTTGTATACTACATTCTAAATCTGTTTTATTTCGAAAAACTTGAGGCATATTCTGATTCTCTTTCAGTTGTTTGTGTAATAAAAACTTAGAACTCAACGAAGATACAATTAGAAATGAACGGTATAAATTTAATCAAAGCCGGACCAAAAAATAATTCGGTACCTATTACAGAGTAATAGGAGAGGAGATCCGTTTCGAGATTTGTATCAGCTTAGTGAACGGTCCAGATTTTAAAATTCTACCTAAGGTAACATGTGGAATTTTTTTAAAAGACCATGATTAGAAAGAGACAATTTAGAAAACCAACTTGCTTGTTTTTTTTTTTCTTATAGAAACTACAAGTATTGAATAAGGTAGAGCTGTAAATGAGCTGAGTTTGAGCGAGTTATTTTCAACTCAAACTCGGCTCGTTTAATAAATGAGCGAGCTAACTAGAGTTGAGATGATAATAACGAGTTGTAGAGCCAATTCGAACTCAGCTCGTTATCAACTCAAGTTGGTTCACACCTCGTTTATAACTCGTTTAACCAGTGATAGTATTACAACACAAGTTCAAACATATTTTACACGAATCTCAAAGCACAAATAATAGTCTAGAGATTCGGGTTTGATTATTTTGAGATTTATTATGACCAATATTATGTAACTCGAGTTATAAATGAGCGAGTTGGGACCAACTCGAACTCAGCTCATTTATTAAACGAGTTGGCCAACTCGAGTTGTAAATGAGTCCAGTTAAACGAGCTGTAAATGAGTGAGTTACGAGTTCTAGTTTTTTTGCCCAACTCTAGAATAGACTATTCAATACCTTTCATTTATATATGAAAAACATCTAATAGCTATAAGGTACCACCCAATTTTACTCTTATACATAACATAAACTATGAAAAAATTACGAAATTAGGAGGTAAGGTACCGAATAGACTATTTGATATCTCTTTAAAGTAAACGGGAGGTACCAAATAACTTATTTGGTACTTATGTTTTTTTATAAAAAAAAAATCAATAGAGTTGTTCTTATATTTGAATGAAACAAGATATAGAGTAAGTATGGAGCTAATTTAGCCTCTATCAGATTTTTTATTTAAATAATATGGAGCTAATTTTAAGTTTGAAAATAGTAACTAATTCAATCTTTAATTAAATTAATAAAATAGTAAATTAATTCATATAAAACAAATAAATAATAATGAATTAGTACTATTCTGATTTCATTCAAACATTGAATAGTTTAAAAAAAATAGTGCATTGTCAGATTAGTATTATTCTTACTCCTGATTTATTTTTAAAGAAAATTCTAACACGAGGAGACACGGACCACAAGTTTTGGCAGCTTGCCGAACTAAAATTTTGCTTTAAAAATATAAAGAACCCCGCCTGTCATATCGATATGGTTCCATCTGCGAAGCATTCATCATTTGAGATTTTGAGCCATTTCAACTCCATTTGACTTTCACTGTCTGAGCATACCACCTCTTTTCCCATCACTTGTCGCTTTTTACTATGCTAGTCCCTTCTCCCTTGTGCCAATTTTGCTGAAATTTCCCTTTCCTGTTTAGAAATTATATTTTATGAGATGGTTAGCAATCTCGTTGACGGGTGCTGACATTCACACAATAAAATTTAAATATTTTCATAAATAGACAACTTTATCCTCCGTATGTTTCTCAATTTAAGCTATAGTTTATTTCTTTTTTTTTAATTAACAAGCTTCTTAAATATAAACTTCTAAATTTGTTATCCTTCATTTGTGTTATCTTTTAATTATATACTATGTAGTGAAAAAAAGAAATACCTAACCAAATTTTGAAATAATATGTCCTACTTATCACTTAGATTATTTTCTTTTTTTTTTAGATGTAAATTACTTCCTACTTTAATTATGTTACTCAATTAATTGGAAATTATTTTGTCAGTATATTTTGTTAATGGTTAATTTTATAATTTAACTAAATACTCGCATAATTTTATCTTTAAATTTGATTATCACAATTAATAAAATCTACAATTTATTATTTATTAATTTAATTATAAATTTTCTTTCTGTTGATTGGTAAATTGATTTTTCATCTCATTAATTATGACTTTTAATTTTTGTGTTCTGTTTTTTAGGAAAGAAATACAGAGAGATATTTTGATTTTGAAAATAAAGTGAATCATAATTATTAAAATAAAGAAAGTGTTGATTACATAATCAAATAAAACAAGCTATAACAACAATAAAGTGAGAATACAATTTGTCTATATACTTGAAAATTTTGAAATTATTGTGTTAATAAAAAAAATAGTTGTGTTAAAATCAGCACCCTCGTTGACGGGTTGCATATATTTTTAATTTAATACGTAATGTGCCAAGTTTTTACTAAAATGTGTTGTTCAGGAATGCTAACTCTTTCTTTACTAATATCAGCAATTTGCTTTTTGTTCTCTTCTCTTGATCTCTTCTTTCCATCTTTGATAGTGGAAGAGTGGGTGAAACGAGTTATATATATAGTTACTTATATATATTCGAATAAATATTCGGGTAGGAAATAAATGTTTGTTTTTGTGATGATGTTGTTATGGGTTATTTTGTATTGTTTTTCTCCTCCTCTTCTTCTTCTTTTATGTTCCAAAGTGACTGTCATAGACTGGTTGATTTAGTTTCCAATCTAGTTTGATTCAGTGCCTGCTCAGCAGATGGATGATTGTCCTGGTCCGGTCAATTCAATTCCTGGTCTGGTCTGGATTCAATGTCTTTTCGGCTATAATTTGCGTACAGAGGACACTGTCGATATGCTCCTATCACTCTAATCAAGCAAGGATGATCAATTTGTGTCCACATAATGCACATGTCTTTGTGCAAATTTTTTTTTAACTGTGTGTTTTTTACAGACATTAATTATCTAATTTTATATAACAGTTACTTTGTAATTTTATTTATGAATGAGACTGACTACGGATTTTCAGTCAATTTTTTTTTTTTTTTTTTGAAACTTAGATTCATACTGCTGTCATTTTTCTTGTTAATTTTTTCTGTCTGCAAAGAGAAAAGAAACTGTTGTGCCGCAAGCAAAAGTTGGATTGTCTGACCTTCCCTTATTTTAAAATTTTCTTAATTTTTTACATTAAATAATTGTTGGCACAGTAGGGAAAAAAAACGAAAAAAAAAAAAGATTCACATGCCACTGAACACTGATACATACCTATAACGAAAAGATATCGATGTGATGTGTGATTTGACATTTTGCTAGATAGAGGAGGGGCAGATTGTTCATAGAATTCTCCCATTTTGATCTAACAATAAATTTTAAATAAAACTATTTATTGTGTTAAAGGACCCAAAATTAATGTAAACTGATTCGACTGATATTGCCATTTGTCGTAAGTGTTGTTCTGTACTGTCTCCTGTTACTATCAGCATGAAATGTTGGTCTTTTTACATAGAACACCCAATGTTTATGGTAATTTCTATTTGGCGTTGTTTTAAATTTTAATTTGTCACCTTGCTATTGAAGGCTACTTTTAATGTAATTTTAAAGGCAAAACATTCATTTTGCGTCCTGCAAAATGCTTGTTTCATTTATTATAACAAATAATCTCGTGTTTGTTTCATTTATTATAACAAATACTCTCTTGCATAACTATTAATTAAACTTATACAAATTTATTCCACTTCAAAACAATGCCATTTCATTTGGTTAAAACTTGGTTTCACTCTAACTAGATATAAAATAATTTTCTCTTTCATCATGATCAAGTAGCTAATGCAATGCTCCCTGCGTAGGAGGTTGCATCTTCGAAATCTAAATGAAATCCTTTATGGATACTAAAAACAGTTTGATGACTTGACATCCAACTTTACTAAAATATTTATATATAGAGAGAGGTTGGCTAATATCAAAAAAATTGTTTCGGAATTGTGGTGTAACCAGTTGGTTTTTGGATATTTAAAGTTTAAAATATCGATCTAAACCATTAGATGTGATCTCTATATTAAAATGTGCTTAGAGACTAAATTTTACATTTTTTTGGAATTTTTTTACTATTCATTAAACCTGTTTTAAAATCATTGATTTTAATAAACAATGAAAAATTTATAGATCATTGAAAACAATGGTTTTAAAACTAGCTTAATAAATAGTAAAAAAATAAAAATAAAATAAAATTCAATCTCCAAATACATTTTATTATAAATTGAATGTTGAACGGTTTGTACTTTGAAAATGTAAAGATCGAAGTGTTTATTCCATGGTCTAAGAACAAACGTTTTAATATTGACCAATCTCTCTTTATATAGAGTAAGGCTTGGGTGCTATGGATAACATAGAGGGCTACGGTGCTACGGCTCAATATTTGAGTTTTTAAAATTCTAACGGTCGATCCAAACCGTTCATCTTGTTCTTCATATTAATATGTGTTTGGAGACCAAATTTTACATTTTTTGAAAATTGTTTACTATTTTTTTAGCTAGGTAGAAAATCACTTGATCTAAAAAATTCTGCACCATTCAGATATTTGATTTTCTATCTAGCTAAAAAAATAGTAAAAAAATTTCAAAAAATGTAAAATTTGGTCTCTAAATACATATTAATATAAAGAACAAGATAAACGATTTGGATCGACCATTAAGATTTTGAAAACTCAAATATTGAGCCATAGTACCGTAGCTCTCTATGCTATCCATAACACCCAAGCCTTACTCCTTTATATATATATAGGACTTGGTTACGGTGCTATGGGTAGCTAAGAGGCCTCCCGTGCTACGGCTCAATATTCGACTTTTTTAAATTCTAACGGTTGATCCGGACTGTTCATCTTGTTCTCCATATTAATATGTGCTTGGAGGCCAAATTTTACATTTTTTGAAAATTTTTTACTATTTTTTTAGATTTATTGAAAATCGTTGTTTTTTAGACAAATCTGAACCATAAAAAACAGTGATATTCAATAAATCTAAAAAAATAGTAAAAAATTTCCAAAAAATGTAAAATTTGGTCTCCAAACACATATTAATATGGAGAACAAGATAAACGGTTCGGATCAACCGTTAGGATTTTGAAAAGTCGAATATTAAGCTGTAGCACGGGAGGCCTCTTAGCTACCCATAGCATATTAGCCAAATTCTATATATATAGAGAGGAGGGTTCAAATGCACCCAAATTTTTGTGCACCCAAATGCGCCCTATCTTTCAAATCCTTTTTCTCCGTTTTCAAAGTCCGAATAGTCAATCCGAACCGTTAGATACGATCTATATATTAAGATATGCTTGGAGACCAAATTTTACATTTTTTGGAATTTTTTTACTATTTATTAAACCACTTTGAAAATCGCTGATTCAATGGTCCAGAAAATGTAAAATCAGCGATTTTCAAAGTGGCTTAATAAATAGTAAAAAAATTCCAAACATGTAAAATTTGATCTCTAAGCACATCTTAATATATATATCGCATCTAACGGTTTGGATTGACTATTTGAATTTTGAAAACAGAGAAAAAAGATTTGAAAGATGGGGTGCATTTGGGTACACAAAAATTTGGGTGCATTTGAACCCTCCTCATATATATATATATATATATATATATGAGGAGGGATCAAGTTACAACATTTTTTGAGTTACAACAAGTTACAACAAACATTATTTACATTTTCAAAGTCCAAATCGTCGATCCAAACCGTTAGATGTGATCTCTACAATATAATGTGCTTGGAGACCAAATTTTACATTTTTTGAAATATTTTTACTATTTATTAAGATGGGTACAAAATTCTATGGTATGAATTTGACTAGTTTTTGTACTCACCTTAATAAATAGTAAAAAAATTCCAAAAAATATAAAATTTGGTCTCCAAGCACATTTTATTGTAGATATCACATCTAACGGTTTAGATTGACGATTTGGACTTTAAAAATGTAAATAATGCTTATTGTAACTTAATCCCTCCTATATATATATATATATATATATTTCTCTTTATATACATTTTATCCAAATGACAGTTTTGAAAAGAGATGAGGTGTTACCTGAGAATATAGCTGTAGCTAGTTGTGGGGGGAGGGTACTGGTACGACTATGAATCCCCGCATTTACTGTTTCTTGCGACATAAAGGATAGCAGTCTTGTTAGCAGAGATTCGTACATGTCATTTTGTAGGCCGTATCTTGTGTAAATCATGCTATGATGGTGACCTTATTAATGATAGCTTTTAAATGGAGACGAGATGTTGGATATTTGGATACACTTTTACCATCATTAATTGTAGGCTGCTTATTTGTAATTAATTACTGCTTCTAAAGCTGTAAAACAGAGTACTGAATGAAAAATAAAATCTGTAAATTAATTGATGGAGTTCTGTAATTATGAAACCGCAGGATATTGTCTCCCCCGTTGCTTCATTTGAATATGCGTCAGATGATGTAATTAAAATAACAGCAAAATGCTACGTAATAAAATTTAAAATTAGGTGTGTTTGAAAGGCGGCAGGTTTACAGGTTTAGCACCTTAGAGGGGAGATTTATAGACCATAAGTGTAATTAAAACAATTTGAAAAGAACGCAGCATAATTGGACAGATAAAATAAAGCAATTGTTAACTATAGTCAAGAATGCTGTATGTACAGAATGCAATTAATCATAATATTGTCTAATTTCGTTTAGAAATAATGTAGTAATATTATTTATAAATGAGTGGGGTTAAAATGCATCCTCCTTTTTGTACTCCAAACGTGCACCCTCCCCTTGTTTCTTTATTTTTAAAGTTCAAATAGTTGATTTGAATCTACCAATGTGTTCTACATATTAAAATGTGCTTGGAGACCAAATTTTACATTTTTTGGAAATTTTTTACTATTTTTTCAGAATTTTTGAAAATCATCACTGTGCTGAATTTTTTATTATTGTTTAGTTTAATAAAAAATTCTGAAAAAATAGTAAAAAATTTCCAAAAAATGTAAAATTTGGTCTCCAAGCACATTTTAATATGTAGAACACGTTAGTAGATTCAAATCAACTATTTAAATTTTAAAAATGAAGAAACGAGAGGAGGGTGCACGTTTGGAGCACAAAAAAGAGGGTGCATTTTAACCCCACTCTTTATAAATATATGTTGTATTGAAGACAATTTTGTTTGAAGATTTAATTTTATGAACTCTTGATCACTGATCAAATGAATGACAACTGTTCTAAATTTAGTATGCGTTCCATTTATCTATAAAAAAAAAATAACTATCGATCTAATTTTTAAAGTTTTTTTTTAGATCGAAAAATGCAAGTTTGGCTTTTCAAATTATATTTTAATGTCTATAAAAAAGTCTTTTATCTGGATTTTGAACACAGGACCACCCAAGAACTGGTTCTTTGACTACATTTTGTTGGCTGTCTTCATTTTTTTTTTTTTTTTTTTTTGACAATGGCTGTCTTCATTGTGAAATTAATTCGATCGTTTGTATATATACAATTTTCCTTATTCTGTTTCTCATATTTAAACAGTATATCGTGAAATGTTGTTATTTTACTACCTTTTTATAAATTATGGCTAATATCACATCTGCGTCATTTCAGTCTATATAACACTAACTTCAAAACCTATCAAATCGAGTTCAAATGATAAATCCAAACCGTTCAAACCAATATACTTTATTAGTTGTGTGTTTACGTGTAAAATTTACAAGTTTTTGAGTTTATTTGGTATCAATTCAAGCGGTCAAATGTTTGAGTTTTTAAGTTAATTTTAATACATTTATTTTTTAATTTTTTTGCCGCTTGATTTGATACTAAAATAACTCGAAAATATAAAAAGTATGCATGTAAACGCATCACTAATAAAGTAAATTGGTTTGAACGGTTTGGATTCACCATTTGCACCCAATTTGATAGATTTTGGAATTGGTATTATATAGATTGAAATGACACTGATGTTATATTAGCCATACTCATTTTTATATTGTATTAAATGATATAATTTCTTAGTTCAATTTTATCAGAACTTAGTTTTGTAGTATGTCGATGCAAAATTTTTATAAAATAATTTTTCACGTCCGAGGGCATGTTCATAATTTTCTGCGTAATTGCATGTAAAATTTATTTTGTTGAATGGTTTGTTATTTCTGTTCCGTATTTTAATGTAATTACGATTTTTTAATGGTTTAGTGCTAAACGTCTCTTGGCCATAAGTTTTCTTTATTGACGAGTTGCGATGCGGAGCAAATTTAGAAAACGATTTTTATGGTCTTGTGGTTCTACTGTTAGGAAAAAATATCATTGGATAGAATGAGAGAACGTCCGTCTTAGCAAAGAGCAAGGAAGTCTTGGTGTTTTAGATCTAAAAAATATGAATTTGATGTTACTAACTAAGTGGTGGTTTAGATTTAAAGACTCCACCATTAATGGTAAATAGAAATCCATTATTCTTAGTAAGTATGGTTATTCTGGCCTATTTGTACCATTTAAATTTTCTCACTTCTGGTCTGATATCATTAATCTAAGTGATATGCTTAATTTAGGCTTAAATTGGTCTTTAGGAAATGAAAATAGTATTTTTTATTTTTTATTTTGGCTTGATAGGTGGTTTGGAGAATGCTCCCTTTATTGTGTCTTTCATAATCTCTTTTAGGATTGCTGCAAATCAGCAAATTCCTGTCTCTGCTGCATTTTCTAATCCTATTTTATCTTTGCAATTTCACGGGCAATTATCTATAATTTTTTTACATGAATGGGTTCGATTACACCATGCCCTAAACTCAACCTCTCTACACCCATTTGTACCTGATACCATTGCTCGGAGATGGTCTTCACATTTTAGATTTACTGCTCATTCATTTTACTAGTGGCTTGATTATGGTGGAATACGTGATACCTTTAATAACAATTTGGAAGGCTAACATCCTTTTAAAATTAAGATCTCTTTATGGCTTGTAAAGCATAATAAGGTTTTAACCGGAGACAATTTATCCCGGAGGGGTTGACATGGTGATACTACTTGTTTATTTTGTAATTCACCTGAATCGGTTGACTATTTATTTATTACTCGTTCTTTTATTTCTACTATATTCTGTAATAAATTATTTTTGTTTGATTGAGTCGATGAAAAAGAATAAGAAAATAACAGTATTCACACTGTGCAATAAAAATAAAAATAATAAAGAATAAATAAGTTGATTTCTATATTGAGAATAATGACTATAATGATGATGACAAACAATAATAATTTTGCAACGATATTATCAAATGTAGTCATGAGAATATTTAAACTCCGAGCAAACCATCTTTTTAGAATACAAATATATTGATTGGTTTTTTGTTGTTGATAACTTTATAATTTAAAAAAATATAAACATCATTAATTTATAAGTACTATTCATACAAATTAGAGTAATCAAAGTGTTATTTTTTAAATCTCATGTAGACTATGTATATCTAGGGGTGCACAATCTCATAACTCGTGATTTGATTTTATTCGATTCAAAATAAACCAAATCAATTTGGTTCTTAAACAAATCAAACTCAGTTTGGTTTGAATCGATCTCAAATAGTCTGTCTCGATTCTCAACTTTTTATTTTTAGTTCTAAATTTTGCTTCAATTTCAAACTAGTTTGATTCAAAACTAAATCAAAACATACAGATTAAACTCAAATTCTTCTTTTTAGTTTGAAACTCTATTTTAATTACAAACCAGTTCTGTTCGAAATTGGTTTAAAGTTCGATTTGTTTGCAACTCTTAAGTCTACACTAGTCAGTGAGGTAAAATAAATTGTACTGAATCCTTATTTTGGTGTGTGCATCGATCCAAAAGTTATTTGTGTATTTAATAAAAGGGAGGTAATTACCTCTGTTAATATTTGCTTATTTCTAAGTTACGATTTACGGAGACAATGCTAGTCTTCACTCTGAACCTCCCCACGTGACAATCACTGGCTCATCTATCGAACTGACACGTCACGCCTCACTCTTTCAATGCTCCGCTCTCTCAATCTGAACCGTCCAATCGCCCAAACATCAACCAACGGCAACGAGGACGAGTCGGGGAATTTTCAGGGGAAAAACAGAGACCTCGGCATCTCATATCGAACGGATGGTTACGATGTCAGCTAGTGGGATTTTGTACGGTTCTGATTCGATGTCGCGGCTCCTGATTAGCTGGTCGGGAATAAACCCGGTGGTTACAGAAACAGACCCCACACTTGCGTCGCTATTGTCGCTATCACGGAGATGGGTCCTACTGCTCAGAGCCTCAGACTAGTAACGTGTCGATCGAGCCTATTTTTATTTTTCGTGGTAATTCGAGACTTTTGAGTTGCTGCGCTTAAAAAGAAGCAAACTCTGCCCGATATCAGATGTCTCAGTCTCTCAGAGCACGCGGGGTTGGTTATTTTACGATAAAGCCCTTCTTTTCTGGTGTTATTCAACAACTTATTTTTCCTAATTTTCTTTATTTAGAACTTTTGTTTTTGCGATGTTTTTCACGTCCGAATCTTCTTGGACGCCCCCCACAAAAGAAGAAAAATAAAACAAAATGATCTTCATATACTAACAGTTCGTTTTGAAGAGTTCAATTTTACATTTTTTTTTTGTAATAAAATAAATTGAACTGTTAAAGAGATTTGCGGAGGCTTTTAATAAAAAGGTTCAGGCTTTTGTTAACATACTACGATGGGAAATCTTTGATCCGCTGCTGCGAATTCTATTTTTAGGTCCACCACTAGGCGTGATCTCTCTCTCTCTCTCTCTCTCTCTTTCCTTTATTCATCCAGTCCGGTGAAGGATTACTTGGTTGCTACCGGTGAGAATCTTGGATTACTTAAATGGAGACAAAAAGACCGCACCAGGAGTCTTGCTCTGGGAGACAAAAATACCTCTTTCCTCTTGGATTACTGTTTGAAGCGGTCTGGTTAAGATTTTTTCTTGAGGTCATAATTAAAAAAAATAAATTATCAAACCAACTTAATTAGTTTCGTTTTTATAAAAAATATAAGAATCGAATTATTATTTCTCAAAGGAGTTATTTCTCTTATGTACTGAATTGTCATTTATCAGCATGAGGCTTTTGTATAGAAAAAGAAAAAGGAATTTACTTTACTTTTATATAAAAACACCTTGTACTAAAATAGCAATTTCATACATAAAAAGGAAAAAAGAAAAAAAAAATCAGCCCATTGTAAATTCTTTTTTTTTTTTAATTATGGTTTTTGAAAAAAAAAAAGTTCGTGTGATTATGACATGGCGCGTTGAAGCTAATTGTCAGGAAGACTAGATTCATAGATGTAATTTTTTTAAAAAAAAAAAATTGATATAAATGTTTTAGATGAATTATTATTATTATTCTGATGATAATATGACAATATGTACATATCGCAGTGAAATACGAAAAGAAAACAACTTTTAATTTATTGACGAATTTAACGGGATGCAGATGTAGGAGACGGCGTACGAATAGACAGTAATGATGAACTGTCGCTGACATGTGGGTCAGACAAGGCAGTTCATAGTTGACGACTTGACCGATCTCTCGTCTATACAGATCCAGGGACCAGGGCTCGATGCTTTTGTCCTTATCCTACTTCTTCTCTCTCGCTGCCAGCTGTCTCCTGGCTGGAAGCTATAGTTGAGTTGATCTCCTCTCTACTCTCTAGTTCTACGGTTTTTATGGAAGATTTTAGGAATGTCTGAGACGTTCGTTTTGTAAAACGGACGGTCTGGATCACCTCTGAGCAGATATATCTATTTTTGTCTGCGGGTCTGTAAACGTTAAATTCGACGTAACCCGTTCGTCGTTCGATGCATAGTGAGTGTGAGGTTATCATTTGGAGGGAACGCTCCAATGAATTGACTGGAGAGGAGACGTACCTGTAATATTTAGTCAAGGAAAATCACATGCTGTCATTTTAAAACGCCGGCATAAATCATAATTTCAGTACAAAACAAATCGTTTGAAGTTTGAAGTTTGAACTAAAAAAATTACACAAGACAATACGAAAAGCGTTGGGTCATGATGGAAATAACACATTTCAAAACGTGACGAGGGATTCATAATTGCCACATTATATAAGTCAAGTCAACTGTAAATATTTCTTGTAGTTTAGATAAGTCGTAACTAATATTTTCAAAAAAGATTGGTCGTAACTTAAATTCAGTGTAATTGTCAAATTTACTGATCGTTAGTGAACAGATAAAAAATGAATAATTCAGTTTTGTCGTTTCTTCATCAATGATAAGAAAATTCCAGAATTATTATACTAAATACGAAACACAATTTATATCCAACATTTATTGTACATCTATTTGATTTCTTAAAAATAATATGTAAGTTTTTTTTTCTTTGAGAAAAAATATTGAAGATGAAAATTACAAACTGTAGATGTGCCTTTTACAATTTTAATGGCGCGGACATCCATCGGATTGCAATAAATTTGGGTTTACGTTCATTAATTAATTTAATATTTTTAATTACAAAATTTTAGAGCCATTTTTATGAAAATTTGAGATATCTATTTTTTTTTTTGAAAAAATTGAAGAAAATTTTAGATATCTATTTTTTTTTTTGAAGTGAAACCAGGCAGGCAGAGGCTGCCAGGTGCTATATTAAATTAGTAAACAGTGACAAAACAGGAATTACAGCTTCTTTAGAATAAATAAAAACAGCAAAAAAACAAATACCAGTTGCATCTAGCTACCCCTCTCATCCAGTATGGTTCTAATTCCTGTTCCACAACTTAACCTTATGACTTCTATTCTCTTATCCTATCTTCTTCTGACACCACTTTTCCCACAGCGTTGCTTGCTTCCCTTAATCCCTTATGATCCATTGTGCGACCACATTAGCAGGGACCCTCTTATCATCAGAAAATACGAGATATCAAATAGATGTTTCTCAACAAAATGAAAGCACAGTAGAATTACTGTTTTTTTTTTTTGTTTTTTTATTTGTAATAGCTGCAGTCGTCGTGATTGTCGGTATATAATCCTCCACTCATCTAAATTTCGCAAAAAAATATTGTATTTAAACTTTCTCTGCTGTAAAATGGGCAGATTCAACGGTATGTATGGTGTTTGAACTATCCATTTATCTTGAAATAAATCTTCTATTATTCGAGAATGAGATGGCATTGGTTAAGAAAAAATTCTAACACCGCTGAATACCTAACAGATCGAAAGTTAGAGCCCCACTTACCACTTCACAGCCGCTGGTCAGCAGCTAAGCTTTAAAAAAAATCTGCTACTATTCTTAAAGAATAAGAGAATCTGTTATTCCGATTTCAACTGTTGATCTTCGTTGACACTCGTACATGAGAAAAACCTTTTGGAACTCTATAGCTGATCCTCTGCTGTTGAAAAAGAAATCTTTTATATTTAACTATTTTATTTTTGTAACATGAAATGGTCAAGTTTTTAGCTCACCATATTGCATGCATATTTTAATTTTTGAATTTGTGATTTTCCACACGTAATGACAATAACTTGACTACTATTATATGCGGTTCTCATCTTTATAACTACCATAATCATACTTACAATATATAAATACATAATCAAGGGAATAAAGTACTTTTTTTCAAGCGGAAGTAAACAACTCAAGAAAATCAAATAGGCAAAAAGAAAAATCCTTATAAATTGAAGCCTTCTTAAATCCCCAGACCTTCTCTTGCCAATTAAACCAGAAACAAACAAGCAAAATTTGAACTGTTAAACATCCTTGGAGTTTGAGCATGTTTCTGATACAAAGGCGCCTTAGGCCCATTTCATGAATTCCGGGCTAACGTGGCAGAACCAGTTTGCTTGGCCCATTTTTTTTACTTGATATCATTATTGTTTAGTAATTTGAGATCAGATCTGTTAGAGGTTTTTATGGAAAGGCCATCTGATTAAAATCATCCCCAAGATCATTGTGTAGCAGTGTAGGTGCACACAATAAATTCGAATCAGCAACGACGTGTAAAGATCGATTACATAACGTTGTTCAAGTTGAACATAAAAATTAACCTGCTCGTCATCATGCAGCTTCCTTAATTCTCTTCAATAAATATAGCAAAAGAGGGAACCGTTTGTTGTGCCTCTTGTGTGTGGCAAAAGATGAAACGACAGATTCAAAGATGGACTTTAGCTGGATTAATATAAATTATGACAGCCGTGCAAAAATTAAGTTCGGGAGCAAATATATATATATATATATATATATATATTCTTAAAGATCAGTTCAAAAACCGAACTCGAAATTCTCCTTCAAAATAAGAGCTTATCATGGAAGGCCAACTACCCCAACTATAACAGCATTTAAGAATAGATGTATATAGTTTAAGACACGTGTATCATAAGCAATTAGACAACGAGAACAATTCCAGTATCATAAAATGGTCCCAAAGTTTCTCTTCTTAATTAATGCTTAAAATCTTAATATTCAGAAGACGAATCGGAATACTCAATCTCATTCTTTTTCACTAACAATGCTTCCGTGATGCGTTCGTTTAGAATTTTGTAATGCTTAAGTTTGTTTCAGAATGAAATCAAGTTCGTTACAATATATTAATTATCTTGTAAAAAACAAACTCAAAAATTTGTGAAATTTTAAATGGACACGTTGCTTGTGAAAACAAGGCAATAAAATATTCAGAATTGTCATTTGAATTTTTAATTCGAGATATTAATGCAATATTACAGATTATGTCAATTTATGAAATAAAAAATGACTACAAAACCTATTATTTTTTAGAGGAGTGCTATACTGAGGGCAACATTTGAAATTTTGAGAGCTGAGAGAAAATTTTCTTTCTAAATACCAATTTTGTCCTTGTGCTCTCACTTCCTTATCCATCACAATTAATTATGTCATAATTAATACAAAAGTTAATAAAGAAGAAAATTAAGAAAGAATATTACTCTTACAGAAAAGGAAAAATTATAATTTTGGTAAAAAAGTTTCCTCACCACGGCTAAGGCTATGCATGCCCCTCAGCTAATTTATTGTAACATGATCAATAAAATATCAATACCACCCGCTCTCTATCTAAATTTCATTTGAATTTGAATTTTCAGATCATTTACACATTTTTCTCCTAAAAAACTGGATCATGTACATTTAAATTGTCTTTTTTTATTAAAATTAATTATCTATCAGTTTTATTGCAAGTCATATTGAGGTTTTAATTGAGCTTCTTTTTTCTTTAAATTTTTTGTTGTTCTCCATAGTTATAAATAGTTTCTACGAAAATTCATATTTTAACTAATCGGGGGGCCTAACACACTTCAATGTATCTCACGCAACCATTCGACCAATTGTTGTGGTACCTGGTACACTTGGTCTTCTTCTTTTGCTATATTTTGCTAGTTAGCTAGCATTTTGTTGTAGTCTTATTTGCAAAGTTCATAAATTCAAGAAATTGAGTGCTTATTGTTACTCTGAACCAACATTTATCTCCATACCAGTTAAGACTCATTCATGAAAATGGTATCGAGATCGATTATTTGTTTCATCTCCTTTTAATTTTGCTTTATTAACTTCAATGTAGATGAGTATAGATTATGTTAACTAAATAAGCTACGTACTTAGAATAATATATACATGTATGATTATATTTGTCAATAGGTAATACTGGTACAATTCCGAATTTGTTTAAAAAGGGGCATGCATAGCCTTAGCCGTGCTAAGCAAAAATCATTATCAAAATTATAATTTTTCTTTTATGTAGGAGTAATATATTCTTTGTTAATTTTTTCCTTTATTAACTTTTGTATTAATTATGACATAATTAATTGTGATGAATAAGGAAGTGAGAACACAAGGATAAAATTGGTATTTAGTGAGAAAATTTTCTCTCAGCTCTTAAAATTTCAAATGTTGCCCTTAGTATAGGGCTCCCCTATTTTTTACCACGGAGCTCAAGTCACTAACATAATATGTAACATACAAAAAAAAAAACAAATCAGTTGCAACCCGGCCACTTTGACGACAATATATCTCGGTATTTTATATTGCCATGTACATATACCTTCGGCTCTTTAAACTGCATCAAAAATAAAATAAAAAATTATTCAAGATAGCATCACTCTGATAGAATATTAGAAAACAGGAAAGCTCGAGAAATATGAAAGAATAACACCTAAACATACAAGTTAACTTTCCATACCAAGAAAACAAGTGGAAATTTTAGTTTCAAGCGGAAGCCAGAAAAACCCGAAACAGCAAATAGGCATTGGTACCCATCAATTACTGAGTGCTCACTGTTCGAAGTGTCAAATAAAAAAAAATATATCAAACAGCATTAAACACATTCACGCAAGGGTAACAATAAAAAAAGGTAACTGAGAAAAAGAGGACGTACTTCAATAGGTAAGTGAAATTTCTGCTTTGATATTCTTCCTTCACAATTCCTTCTTCTTTACTGTATCTGCTCATGCCTCAAAAAATACAGACAAAGGATCAAAATATTGAAATATGAAACAAATATGATCATCTTTGAAATAGATGGTACGGAACACACCTCCAAGGATATTCATTTTCACAAAAGCGGGAAACTCCATTTATTGCTGTGAAGGCATCGATGTGCACTAACTTCTCCTTTGTCGAATTATCTGTTACAATAACCAAGATTAATGACATTTGAAGTTCAAATAGTACAGCATTTGCAAGTCATAAACAACTTGGAAACTGTTATTCAGTGATGTCCCGACAACATAGCTGTAGGAGAACATGTAAAGAAAAAGTACAAAAAGGAAACAACAAAAAGAAATTTAGGACATTTTTACCGGCTTGATGAAGTTTTTTTAAAGCATAGCCACCAGGGTAATTATTATAGGAGGCAATCATTGTCAAAGATGAGCACCCTAAACTACAAGCAAAGCAGAAGCATAAAAGACATGCACAAATACACAAACACACTATATCCATCGCTTAATTTTTTCAAATGTAACCTTCTGAAAAGAAGATATCAAAGAAAAGCTTCCAAATGTCTATTCCCACACAAAAAATCCCCTTAAATCATTAACCCTTTTCTCAGATTTAAAAAAAATGCAAGGTCATCAGAATCTCAGATGCATTTTGAGGTAAAAAGAAAACATTTGTTTTTTTCCTCCATTTTTGTGCAGAATAATATCACATGCACATGCATCTATCAACCTATGGAACTACATCTATTTAAGGGACTTAGATTTGAAAATTTGAGTTTCTGAAGGGTACAAAGATAGTACGTAAAAACTGTTTAGTGCTACAGGAAGAATTGCTAGACTAGCATTAGCAAAGCTTCTTTAGGTTGTATTGTAATTGCTATGCAATATCCACAATCAAAGCAAGAATATAGGAAATGATCTTTCAATTGGAAGACATTTTTTTTTATGAAGACATATACATCCAATATTCAATTAATGTAGTAGACATAATACAGCATTTTTTTTAAGAAGACATAATACAGCATCTTTATCTGAGGTAGATAAAAAACACCTGACAAGAAAAGATCCGAGCATGATGACATAAAATAACATCCATATGTGCTTCTTCCTATTATTGTGCCTAGAAATTTGGCAAAAAAAAAAATAATTAGAGCAGATTCTTCATAAGGAGGAAAAATCAGCAATGCAACAGAATCATTCAAAACAAGGGTTCACCATATAGGATATTCAAAACTTCACTAGGCAGTTATTTTATCAGTATGAACAGCAGAACAGGGAAAACCAGAGAGTTCACAAATGGTACAAATTGACCTGTTTGTCTTTTCTATTCTTAACACTTTTCTTGGCTTGTTTTGGTTCCATTAGCACAACTCATTACAAATTGGATATTGCGGTAAGGTAATCTGATGTCTAAGCACATCATTGAAAAGATAAGTGAGGCCTAATCATGCCATTAAGGGTTGAAAAAGAAAAATTGGGTCAAAAACTCAAAATCAGTTTAATTTCACAGCTGAAGTTAATGTTAGGGTACTTTTTCGAGTCTAAATTGGTAATTGCTGGAGCAGTGGTGCTTACACTCTGCTAGCTGCTAAGGAGGCTGATAAATTGAAAATAGGAACTGAAGCAATAATAAAACGAAGCTCCTAGAAAAAATAAAAAAAGAATATAAGCTTATTTACAAATTCATAAGAAGGTACCTAGATGGGGGAAATGATATGTTATTTGTTACCTTGTGAGGGAGCTTAGAGTAAAGGAGGACAAATAAGAAAACTGGAACAAAGTACTGCCTTATCCTTCTATCAAGAAGAACACCAATCTGTCATTTAAAAACACTTTATCCTTAGCATATATAAAAATAATATAGTAAAGGTTTGTTGGATCTTGCTGGCACTGTAATGGGAGTTTGGTACAGTATTGATACTTCAATGGTTTCCATTTCTTTGGCTTGTAGTTTTAGCCCAAACATCAATTGAAACTAAGACTCGATTAGGCATTGACAACAAGGTCAAGTTAGGTTTGTACAAATAATTATAATTCATATAACTTACAATGCAAAGGGGATAGGCTATAAACAAGGCACGTGGCAGTGCAGAAGTGAAGTACCAGTGAAATGGATGCGTCTTTTTTTAATGGTTATTTCAATCAAGGAAACCACGCCAAATATACTGGTATTTAAGTGATTAAATCTGATTAATATGATTAGCAAAAGTACTAAATATGATCAGGGTGCCAATATCCACCGATTGATTTGCAAATAATCAATAAGAAGATCAATTTAGCAAAACAGCTCAGCAACTGTTGGGTGTCAATTTCCAATTTGCAGAACAATGGCCTAAAAAACTGTCCAATATTGGGTCCATCTTGCAAATAACCCTCAAGAAATACAATATTTGACAGGATACACCCCATTCTGAGCTTCGATTTTGAACCGAGTTAAACCAGAAAACTTCAAATTCTGGCCACAAAGTTCTTTGCCACAGTATTGAGTCGAGAAAAACTGTACAACCTACACGAACAGAGAATAATACATAATTATAGATTTGAATTGTTAAGAGTGATCTTCCCAATCAGCACACACTGAATTTTGCAAATCTGGTTCTGACATGAACCAAGTCTGTACCAGTTGCATGATAGGGTTTTATCAACATTATATTCCCCTGTTTTTCTCTTTCATAAACTTATCCTAGGTGACTCTGGCGGGACTGAAAATAAACAAATTTGGTGTGCTTGAAGCGAAATGGGATAAATCAGGTCTATATTTGAGAAATATCAACCAGATCCATTACTTTAAAAAGGTAAATAAAATCGAAGCTCTTCATCATACCTACAGACAAAAGAGTGGTGATTAAACCACACTTAATTGCTTCCCATAGTGATATACATTTGTTCTGTATAAAAGAAGAAATAATTATAAGCAGAACACAATGAATGATATTAATGCTCCTTTCTATGTTTAACACTAGTAGATAAATTCCTTATCATCCAACAAAGGAAAAGGAATAGGAAGAAAGAAAAGGAAATAAAAGAACATGAGCATAAACTTGATGTACCAGCAAAAGTTCAAGCCCAATTGGTGCAAGAAGCAACACGGTATCACATCTAAATACAACGGTAGCAATGATCTGAAATGGTGAAATAAAAACAACATCAATTTACTGAGGATTATAATGGAATTTACAAAGTACAATGAAATAAAAGCAATATTAAATATACAAAAGAGTATAATGTATTTACAAAGTACAATAAAATCACATCAGGCAATTGAATTAAGCAGTAAGCCTAACCCAGGGTACTGAACTTTCTGTAAAGGGAGGCGTCACTGAAAAGTGTATCTGAAGTAAAAATAAATTTAGTGAACTAGAAATTGAAAGAAGTGAATACCAGACATCTTAGTGTAGCAGTTGCATTCCCTTTTAACCAACATGCATATGCAAAATTAACTGCCCAAAGAAATGAATAAATCTATTAAAGTTGTCAGTGATAAGGATATAGTTGTCACTAAAAGTGAACAAAACTATATTAGATTAGAAGGAGATAAATGTATCTAAAGTCACAGGAAAAAAAAAAGCTACCTAAAGCAAAAGCGAATATATTGGGGAGAGGTCGGGTTAAATAGAAGAGCAAGTGAAATTGGATTGCGGTAAGTATTACAAAATATGCCTCCACTACATTGCCAAATTTCTTCTTAACCTTCACAAGAAGAAAAGGAAATAAAATTACAACTACAAAGTACCATTTATCCAATTTAAACCATTTATTTACATAAAAATCCCAACATTTATAACACTTGCAACTGACAGCAACATTTTTTGTGGCCATTTGCAAATAAATCTGAACACTAATAAATCAGTAAAAGTAAATACAATGACACAGAACTTTCTTGGGAACCAAATCACTTGGATTGGCAGATCCCAATATCAATCCACTTAGTTTAATATTTTGGATTGGCATAAACTTTAAATTGGGGCAAAATGTCAATAATTTAGTGGAATATACTTTGTCATCATAGCACATAAAGGTTGATTATAATTGCTAATATCTTAAAGAATTTGTGTCAGTTGTGAACATAAGAAACAATTATGCTTTTCTTAAAAACTCTTAAAAAATTTGGTGTAATTTGTAAAGAATAGGGGATTCATTGACAATGGATTAATTTGTAATCTTGACAATCGTCAAATAACTTTTAGTTTTGAAATGTGATCTATACATGTGTAACATGCACATAAAAAATGATGAGATTTGATGCAAGTTTTACTGTTCTAAACAACTATATATGCAACGATCAACATTTAACAACCTTTGATAGAATAGCAAATGACACTAAACTTTGTTTGAAAAGCTTTGTCAAGATTGCTAAGTTAAACCATTGTCAAATGGAATCCCGCCCGTTTGTAAAATACAGTACCTAAAAAATATCTTTAAATGGAAACAGACACACTACATAAAGAGCTAACTCTTGACAACCTGAAGTCTAAAATGTCTTAGAGAAGCCAACACAATGCAACCTAACATCAATCGAACTACAAAAAATTAACGACGAGATCAGTCAAAATGCTCCAAATCAATAAATGAAAAAAACAAGTAATCATTTGAAAATTTCATCTAAAAATGCATAAAAAAGTACCTGCTAGGAGGCTGTAAATCTTTGGTGCATGTAAAAATTGCATCAGTGAGACCAATGGAGATGCCAGAGCACTGACAACAAATGCACCTGAAGTAGCTTATAAAAATAGTTACTAATACAGGAAAACAGAACTGAATATTGAGTTCCATGGGCACAAATTGGACATGTATTACTTCTGAGCTTTGGCCACTTAATCATAAAAAAAAGTATGTTATTCATTTGTACATACAGGATATAATATTCGGTGCCATGTCATAAAATCAAACTCATGTTACCTTGTATTTACATTCAATATCAATAAGTATACGAATCTAATATTACAGTTATAAGCTACTCACATTTCCTTTCCAATGTGATTAGGATCTCTTTTTCATTTTGAGAGTAACTTACCTGTGTCATTACTAATTTTAATTTAAAAAATAAAAACTAATTAGGGCTAAAATACAAAATTATATTTCCTAACAACATCTACATTACAAGTTTCCTACTGCACCAGTCATATCTGATGTTGGTGGTAATGTGTACCAGTCACATAATTAGTGCTACCAAGTTCCAGTAAAAAAAAACATTTATGAAACAAAAGGGGGATACCTATAAAAGTGCGAGGGACAACACCGGGAAATTCCAAATGGTCGTACTGTGGCAAATCAAGAGAAATCATAATACAAAATTACTTAAAGGTCATCAAAAGGAAATCACACTAAGAATAGTTTAATGTAGAGCTGAGAATTACCTTAGCTATGTTATTGCGATGGTAGAGTATGTCATGCATGGCCTAAACAATTAGAGCCCTCATCAGTTGAATTTACAAGTAAAGAAAAAAACTCACATAAGATGATTGATTATCATCATTTAGGCTATTATCTTATTATATTGTACTGATTTGTGTTTTAGGGTGTTTATGCACAGTAAGCCACATTTTAAGCATAAACTATGACAAAGCTATACAAAACATCAGTTAGGGTTGCTACTTGCTACCAAAGACAGAAGAAAGCAGAGATATTTTATACTATAATGCACCAAACGAACAGTAAAATTGCAACTATATCTTCCTACGATGAAAATGTAATTCTGTATTATAAATTACCCTCAGTTTCTATTAGTTTATTATGAAAAAGAATTCTGAGAAATCAATAAGAACATGAAGTGTCTACTGACACGTGTTTCTGACAAATCAATTCTGGTTCGCATCCTACCTTCTTACCATGTTTCTTTCAATCCCAGTGAATAAGAGACGAAAATAGAAGGGGCAAAAAATTCACTGAAATGGGATAGTAAGACTTCAAATTTTGAAAACTGAAACAAAGACAGCGGATCAAGCAAACCTGGACATTAAAGCTCTCTTCAACCTTAGTATAAGGAACCACGATCACGTAAAATGCCCCAATTGAACCGAGGAGCAAATCCCATCCTGAAAATTGAGGTTGAATTTCTTCATTTTGACCCAATAAAGCTTCGCAAGAGATGAACAACGAACGGAGAAACAGGAACAAAATAAAAAGGAGAACACATCTCACCGTAATTTCTAAGAAATTTAGTCAATCTCCAATTGACAGCGCGAGGTTTTGCCTCCGGCGCCATGGCTGCCTCGTCCCCCCCAATCTCCAATGTGTTCCGGTGCCGCGGCGCGGACTGCGGACCAAGGCCGGAACAAGACCGAGATGGTTCAAATGATTTTGACCGCTGATTTACTGATCACTAGTCGAATTGTTTAAACAAACTTTTAACAGTACTCGATCACTTCAATTTATATAATCGGACGATTCAACCTTTCAGACTGATCACTTCAAATTTGCTCCATCTAACATTTCTCGATTCCCACATTTTGAATTTCTTTTTTGTTAAGTTAAACTTCCTGCATGATTTTTGTTTTTTTTTTAATCGAATCATTAATTCAGTTGATCCGAATCTTAAAGCAAATTAAACGGTAAAATCCGACTTTAGATGAGATTCTTTTCAAAGCTCTTTGGACAAATTTAATTCATTTTTAATTAAAGAAATTAATCAATAATTAGATTTTAATTGAAAAAAATTAATTAAAAAAAACCATCAGTCCTGTATCGAAAATTAAAGAAACCTATCTATTTTGGATTGTTTAAGTTATTTTCCTTAGTGAATTTGTAACTTATATATTTTTAATATTTTAATGGTTTGTAGTTTGAATAGGGCAAATTATATTTGCTGAAACATGATGTAAGGATGTTTTTTACTACTGAATATAATATATATTGGCAGCTGCTGCCAGTTTTTTTTATAAAAAATGAAAATTAAAGAAACCCTTTTCCCTTATAAAAATGGGCCTTATAAGCCTAAAATCTATAACAGGCGATTTACACACGTTTCTTATTTGGGCCTCTATCTCGGACCCACTATCTGCCGAGTCCAATGCTCTGAGGTAACATAATATTTCTGTTTAAATCTTGACCGTAAAAATCTGGCCCAGGAATGCACAGGCCTCTTAAATATTCGTGTTGAATCTGATGGAACGGTCCATATCTAACAGAAATATTCTGTTACCTTAGGTGAATTTCTAAGCAGAAATTAGCTGCCAAGCCTGCCATGCTCGTTCCCGACTCCCGAGTGAACTTCTAAGAAATTGAGAGAGAGAGAGAGAGAGAAGCGGATCGCACCAATGGAGAGAATAGGCGAAGAGGAGAGAGCATCTATCCGAGCGGCGTCGCAAGAGGTGTCTCTACAGTTCCGGTCGCTTATAGATTCGGCTGATGTTGATACCATCAAGCAAACCCAGCACCAAATGTATGCAAATGTTATCTGTTTTCTTTTCCTCTTTAAATTGAGTTGTTTTGTTTCATTAAAAAAAATACTCCCCTGAAAAGCATCATTCAGCCTTTGATTTTTCTTGACTCAGCCTTAGATATGAAACCAGAAGTAAATGTATGAGAGAAATGGAAACCCAATAACCATATTAAATAGGATGAACCTGTACCATCGAGCAAATTCCATCTGCACTGACCAACCTACTCCAGATCTGAGATTGTAATTGCTTGAAGTGAGACTTTACTGTTTTAATAATTAATACCAATATGCGATCAGACTGTGATTTGATTAATTGCATGACTTGGAAGGGGGTGTTATGGTGGTATTCTGTGTAGGTCAGAGATACTGGTAGTAGTATCTTGCCTTTAAAATGTTTCTCGATTTAAGAACAATGCTTTATACTGGTACCAGACTAGGGAGATTGCAAGACAGTAATGCAGTTCTTTCCCACTTCAATGAGTACTCAGAGCAGTGCTATGCAGAGGTACTTTTTTCTTGATTTTACTCTTTTACTTGCGTCCTTTGTTGCGTTATTTGTTAAAATAAAATTCTTAAGAAATATGCTTTTGTAGGTATCAGGTGAATTTGCAAGAAAAACACGCCTTCTAAAGTCCATCAAATCTGACCTTGATCACATCTTTATGAAACTAAGGTAGCTTAATTTCTTAAGCTAGACTTTGTAGTGTTTTTTCTCATCTTATTTTGCAGTTTATTGAGGTTTTCTGCATTCAGGTTCTTTCGATAAGCTGTTTATTTAGCTTTTTGTATAACATTCCATGATTCTATGCCTTGTTAAATTGAATTTTGTAAGCAATTACATCTTGTTAATTCTTTGAGTTGCAGAAGCATGAAATCAAAGCTAAAAGCGACTTATCCTGATGCATTTCCAGACAGTACAACATCTGAGATGCTAGATGAAAGACCTGACCTTGATAGACCTCTATAATATAAAGTGCAATTTTAACAACTAATAAGTGTTGAATTGTAAATGTTTCCTTTGATATGTCTCTTTATATTGCATTTTAAAAAGGTTATAAAAAAAAAAAACTTTCTTTATATTTACTTATGGTTGGCAGATAATTTGATCAAATCCTGCCAGAAAATGTAGTGTTACTTGTGTGGGGAATGTTATATATTGCTTGTGCAATCATTCTAGTTTACCTATCAGATATCACGGTAATTTATCTGTCAATATCAGAGAGTAAAAATATTTGGGCTGTGTGCTTTCATGATCCCACCAAAAAAAAAAATCAAATCAAAACCGTTTATCTAATGAGAGTGTGGTACTTTTAATTTAAAACAATTATATTAAGTGTTATCATTGGAGTAAATTTCAAAATATTTTATCATTTAACGGCAAAACATTTGTGGAGAAAGGAGTTTTTGGAAGGATGTATGTGCAGAAGTTAGTCTACATAACTGGAGAGCATCGAAAAACCGTCTTCTTTCAAATATTTATGTTTATTGTTCTCTCTGTGTAGTGATTATTAGGTTCTGTATTTTCTTCCAGTGATATACTATTTTCTGTAAAGAATGTTAAATTCGAGGCTCTTAAACAAATTCACTTGGATCTGATACCATGAACAGGGAAAAATAAATGCCGACGAGGAGCTAAAAAATTTACGAGGGGGTCTGAGTTTGGTAATAGAAGAATAAAATAGCAAATCAGGCAAGTTACAGATTCGATGCACCTTTTGCTTTTGCTTTAGTTTGACATATTCTTGTGCAAAAGGGTGTCGGATGTAGAAATATTTTTCAATATAATAAACATTATATTCAAAAAACATTTTGGACCATTAAAGAGGGTTGGTGCTCATTTTTGTTTAAGAATACACTACATTATTACATTGACAAAAGAAATTACAATTTTTCTAGAAAGTTGACATATAGTCAGATAAGACATAGAAAGACGAAATTTATATTAATAACATTAAAACAATAAAATTAAACAAAATGATACTAATATTTAACAAAATTCAAATCGAATATTTCCGTTTAATAATCTGGTGAAATATATGGTCAGTTCTGACAGATTATTCGGCAAAACTAGATGCGTCCAATTCCACCGGAATTAGGATATCCACTTGGACCTAGGGCCGGCAAAAAAGCTCGAACTCATAACTCCCTCATTTACAGCTCAGCTCATTTACAACTTGAGTTGCAAATTATCGATAACAATAAATTCCAAAATAATCAGATCCGAATCTCTATACTGTTATTTGTGCTTTGAGATTCGTGCAAAATATGTTTGAACTTGTGTTGTAATACTATCACTGGTTAAACGAGTTATAAACGAGTTGTGAGCCAACTCGAATTGATAACGAGCTGAGTTTGAACTTGTGTTGTAATACTATCACTAGTTAAACGAGTTGTGAGCTAACTCGAGTTGATAACGAGCCGAGTTCAAGTTGGCTCTACAACTCGTTATTACCATCTCAACTTGAGTTGGCTCGCTCGTTTATTAAACGAGCCGAGTTCGAGTTGGGGGTAACTCGCTCAAATTCGGCTCATTTAGAGCCCTACTTGGACCACTTATCCTGTTATCTAGCATTTTTTTTTTTTTTTTAAGGTTTTCAAAAGAGAAAAGGAGATTACCTGTGTAACAAAATCCCACAGTTTTCGAAATAATTTCTGGAGTGTCATTGACCACTGTAACCAGTCGGTATAGTGACAAATGAATAGTTTGGGTTCGGTTCAGTGAGATCAAAAATTCGTGATTCAGGTGTAATTCGGAAATGATTCGGTACAAGTATATAACCAGGAAGTAAAAAGAAACCACCCAAATTTATATTGCTATACAAAATCTATGTAATTCCTAGCCACAGAAGATCTTGATATCCACTCAAATATTTCTGACAAGGCCACGTGAGGATAGAAACTTGATATCCATGCGTTTTTTCATGTACGGTTCTGCCGAGCCACGTGAGGAGAAGTTTTTTGAGTAGAAAATAACTTTGGTTTAAACAAATTTTTATAGAAAAAACACGAATAATTCGTACAATTCGCGTTTATTCAGTCAAAGGTTCGGTCAACGTTTAATATGGTATTCGGTTTGGTAATATAAAAAAATAAATTATTTGTGAATTAAACGCGAATAAAACGCATACCTTGTCACTATGCCAGTCGAAACTCGGAACTCATAAGAGAGGGGTACAGAGGCTGCAATGCGGTTTTGAATTATCTATGAACATCTTAAATAGAGGTGCAAACGGATCGGATACGGATTGGATAGTGGTAAAACCATATCCATATCTGTTTTTAATTTTCGGATACAAATCAGATATTAGATGAATACATACGGATAGAGATCGGATAGCGGATATCCGTAGATATAAGAATAAATATTTATATTTTCATAATTTTATGATTAATTATATGGTATTATCTACTATTCCGATACGAATAAATAAAATTCAAAATCATATCCGTATCCGTATCCGCACGGATATTCGGATATCCGTATCTAATTTCTGAATACGGATGCAGATATGGTCGGATAATATCCGACCCGTTTGCACCCCTAATATTAAATTCTTTGTAGTCGAAATTTCTTCCACTGAATAATCTGACGAAATTAGTCATATATTCCGTCAAATTATTTGGCTGAAATATTAGATTTAGATTTGCAAATATTTGTGTCATTTTTTTAATGTTATTAATAAAAAATTCGTAGAGATAGTTTGGTGGGATTCTTGCAATAAATGTAAAATGATTGGATTTCATATGATATGGTATTCTTTTATCATCCAAAATTTAGGTCTATCATTCTATCCTGAATAAATAAATATTCGCGCCAATTGAATTTTCCAATAATCCATTTTACAAAAGTTAGAGCATCTTCATCAATACAATTAATTAGCAATTGCAAAACCGTTGTCAAATTAAAAGTAGCCACTAATTACAAAATAAATACATTGATAAAAGAGTAGCAATGACAAAATTTTATTTTTTAAAGAATAGTAATGGCCAATTTTCTCAGATGCAAATGCTTTTGAAAGCTTTCAAATTTTAAAAGGGTTTTATATTTTTGAAAATAAAAATGAAACTGCCAACAAAAACTTTGCAATTGCATTTACAAGGTTTTGCTAATAATCAAATTATTAGCAAAAGCTGACTTAATAATATTTTTTGAAGAGTGATTGTTGTGGACTTGTGGTAGAAAATAATATATATTTTTTTGAAGATTGTAGATGAGATTCTCTTAAAGCATCCCATCCCACCCGAAAAAAATTGCATGTACTGATGTCACAATTGTTATTTCAATTACATGAATATGTAGCAGTTGTTAATTTATAAATATTGTTAAATTAACAATTTGTATGAAAGTGTCATGTCAGACTTTGCAGAGCTAATTTTAGAGATGTAATATAGCAATTGCAAAATTTCTAATTCTGCAAACTAATTTTTTTACTACGTCAGTAAAATTATAATTATAAAAGAATAAAAATATTCTTAAATTCATATAAAAAATATTGATGTGTAAATAAATTTTAATTTTTAGATGTTCTTAGTTGGGCCATTTTCGCGGGCTACGTAAATCTCGGGCCCTCATTGTTACCACAGCTTATGCAGTGGACTAGGCCTTGGACCGCACATCTGACATCTCAGAATTCAAAAAGTTAAAATGCCTTGACAAAAGAAGAGCTACTGTTGTGAACTGAGATAGAGAGGAAAAGGAAAGAGAGGAGATATGCTCTCGCGCTTCTCTTCTCCTTCTCTCTCCCTCTCCCTGCCCTTTCGCCACTCCTTGAAACCTTTCTCTTCCCTCTCGCTCTCCCCAATCCAACCAACCTCTTCTCCTCCTCCTCCTTCTTTCTCCTCGTCTCCTCCTCTCTTTCTCCGTCCCCTCTCCCACTCCACCTCCCTCTCCTCCCTCCTGTCCTTCCACCACTGGGCCAAGGCACAAGCCCTCTCCGTCCCCTCTCTCTCCTCCGACCTCCTTCGTCAGCTCTCCTGGTTTCTCCAAGACACCACTTCTCCCCACCCTTCCCAGCCCTCAACCGTCCTCCTTCGAACTGAGCTAGACAACCTTTACACTCTCTGGAGAGAACGGGTGGAGAAGAGAAAACCGTTCCAGTACATTGTCGGGTGCGAGCACTGGAGGGACCTGGTTCTGGTCGTACAGGAAGGGGTGTTGATCCCTAGGCCTGAGACTGAGATTCTGGTTGACCTGGTACAGGAGGTTGAGGGGTTTGGGGATGGAGTCTGGGTTGATCTGGGGACGGGAAGTGGTGCCCTTGCAGTGGCAATTGGGAAGCTAATGGATGGAGAGAGTAAAGGTAGGGTTTTGGGGACAGATGTTAGCCCTGTGGCTGTTGAGGTGGCCCGGTTTAATGTCCAGAGGTATGGTTTAGAGGTTAGTGATGGTTTACTTTCCTTTTGCTTTGTTTACTTATGTTCAAAGGTCAAAAAAGAAAGAAAGAAAGAAAAAACAGAGAGGAGGTTTACTTGCCAGTGCCAATAGTCAAGCTCAAAATGGTTCTTGAAATGGTGTTTTAAGTTAAGTAATTCGCACCCAAGAATTGACATGCCTTATTTTGAAAGTGGTACTTGATGGTCGAAGTAAAGTGCACTATGGTACTGGCATGACTCCTTCAGGCCTAGATTTAATTTCTCCTGGGTTGTTGTGATTCTATTGCATTAACAGCTTAGCATTTTGAATTATTTGAGTAGTCCAAGCTCAATTGACGATTCCCTTGCAGAATTGTTATACTTGAAGTAGTGGTTGGGACTCATTTCTTATTAAGTCTCGGCTGAGTCTATGGTACTATGCATAGCACAGGTTGATCTGTAATATGGTTCAATAGTTTCCTTTTAAAAATTTTAATGGTCGATCCGAACCATTCAATATGATTCCCATATGAATATGTACTTGCAAACCGAATTTTATATTTTTTAGAATTTTTTTTACTATTTTTTAAGACAGGTTGAAAATCACTTGATCTGAAAATTCTGGACCATCCAAAAACAGTGATTTTCTACCTGTCTTCAAAAATAGTAAACAAAAATTCTAAAAAATATAAAATTCGATCTGCAAGTACATATTCATATGGAAACCATGTCGAACGATTTGGATTGACCCTTAGGATTTTGAAAACGAAAATATTGATTTGTATTACGGACCAATCAGTGCTATGCATAGTACCATAGACTCACTCTTAAGTCTTAATAGTGTATAGTTCAAAACAATGTGGTTGATTAAGGATCAATTAGAGCTTAATTTCATATGGGATCTACTTGTGGGACATAAATCATTGTTGTCTTTTTTTTTTTCAACTTTTAAAAAGGGTAAAGTGGAGATAAGGCAGGGAGCTTGGTTTGAGCCACTGGAAGATATGAAAGGGAAAATTGCTGGCATTGTAAGTAACCCTCCATATATACCAACCAGTGATTTACCAGGTTTACAACCAGAAGTTGGCTGGTATGAACCGAAGATAGCTTTGGATGGGGGAAAAGATGGAATCGACCATCTCCTAAGTATTTGTGAAGGTTTGCCTGTTGCTCTGAAGCCAGGGGGTTTCTTTGCCTTTGAGGTACTCCAAGTTCTCCAAGAAACCATAAGGATTTCCTTTCTCTTTATATATTTTTAATCTACATAGGCCCTCAAGAAAACTGAAATTTGTATAACAAAAGAGCTAAGTTCACTTGTGTGGCACCATTAATTGTGGCGGGCCTATGCAATTGCTTACCTTCCAGGTTGCCACAATAGATAAATAAGTTGGCCGAGTAAAGTATTGAGATTTATCTTTGGCGAAAATATGTATACTGAAAATTTGGCTGTACCAATACTGAGCTCAAATGGAATTGTACCAGAATCTGATGATATTGCAATCTTTTATAGCTAAATTCTCTAAGAGCTCAACTGCTCAAGTTCATTAAGCATCTTATATTTTTAGAAAGGGGAGGGATCGGATGACACCCTTTTTTGGTGACATCAGATGACACCGTGTATTTTCAAATTCCAAACAGTCGATCCAAATCATTTAACTTGATGGATATGTTAAAATGTGCTTGCAGATCAAATTTTACATTTTTCTGAATTTTTTTACTATTTATTAAAATGGGTACAAAAATTTAACGGTCTGAATATAGCAATTTTGTTAAATACTTAATAAATAGTAAAAAAATTTCAAAAAATGTAAAGTTTGATCTGCAAGCACATTTTAACATATTCATTATGTTGAACGGTTTGGATCGACTGTTTGAACTTTGAAAACTTTGAAAATGTACGATGTTATCCGATATCACCAAAAAAAGAGTGTCATCCGATCCCTCCTCTTTTAGAAAATAGTTGTTTAAGTATTCTCAAGAGCCTCATTTTAAATGTTGTTTTCGCTATCTGTAGACAAACGGTGACAAGCAATCAGAGTTGCTTGCAAATCACTTGAGCACAGAATACAGGAGTTTGTTCCAAAAGGTAAAGATGGTGTCGGACTATTGTGGTATTAAACGATTTGTAACAGGATATAGGTTATAAATGTAGTGAAGGAAGCCTCTATATGTTTTGAGATTACTCTCGGAGATTTCCAAATTTCTCTCCTACACAAAAGTAATATTACCTTTATTCTTTGCAATAAGAGATGACACATTGGGGTTTGGTTAGTTTTTATGACATTTTAAAATGTGCAGTGTACCTCGAAATTTTAGGCTTTATGAATTTTGCTGTTTTCTATTGAAATTAAATTACGAGAAATGAGTACACAATAACCGCTGGTGATTCTTCAAATTAAGTTTTGGGCTATCATGAATATGGCCCGCTCGGTACATTTGTGTGCTTCAGCCTTTGGAGGCCCAATTTCATGGACCTAAATTTGTGTTCTTTTAATCCTCCTACGGTTTGGAGTGGGGAAGGCTTGGATCTTTCGGCTAGCACCATAACCATTATTGCAACTTGGTCGTTGTATATTATATGAGAAGCTGATGCCTTTATTATTTGTCAGTTTAATATTTGTTCAGGGGCTGGTGCTGCCCGGATATTCTGCTCTCCACCTTTTGCCAAGCAAATTTAAACAAATCAAGTATAATTGGCAGCAGTATCATGTGTGATTAACATGACCAAAAGCAAAAGCTTGATGAGCGAGCAGTAAGATATGAATAAAGCGTTCAATTTTGATCCTATGATTCTGGTCAGGGTTCAATGAGCGGTCTAGAACTCTAGATTAAAGCCACCTGTCGTAACAATTGTTGATTTGTATCTGGGTAGTTTGCTTTGGTATTGAAAATGGAGACTTAACATTCAAACTTCAAAGGCTCAAAGCATTAATTTCTCCTAAAGAAAAAGCATTAAACCATGCATCTATTAAATTTTGAACCGTTTTACACCAACACCTCACAAATATCATGATGTTGTATACCTTTGCTTTGTGATTTGATCTTCCTTTTTTAAAGAAAAAAAAGTAAAAAAAATAATAATGGATAGTCCAGGACCTCCAGGTTAAAATTGCCAGATTAATCCAGATCAGAATCACAGATCTACCAGATGCATTCTAACAAAAGCATGTTACGCTTTTGTAGTTGTCTAGTTGACCAAAGCCTCTTCTACCAAAGCTAGGATTAGATAATAAACAGATCTTGTGTGACTTGGATCTTTTCGGTGTTCTACTCTGGTGAGCGGTGGGTGAGCCCCCACTACTATTACTAATACCAGTGCTGGTGCAGTGGGACTAGCAGTTGAACCAATTAACAACCTAAGCAGGGTCACATGCTCACCTTTTCTTTTTTCCTTCTTTTTGTTCTTTGGTTTATCTGAAATGTAAAGGTTGCTCCGTTGTATAACTTTTTGTGTTATCAAAGTAACTGGAGGGTTTCGGATCTTCTCCAATTCTATTGGTTTGATAGGATGCATCCAGCCAAGCAGATCATATCGTCCATTTTGAATTAAAGGCTCTATAATTAAAATCTGTTGGTCATTTTCAATTTGGACCCTCCAATGCAAAGTCTAAAATGTATAATTGAAGATTTTAGAATAATTAATTCATAAATCAAAGAAAAATGGGGTTATTCTCAACTCTTATGTAATTAGAAGGGAAAAGATAATTGCAGTCCAACCGAATCCTAGTTGTTGCAAAACTTTTTTTAATAAACAAGCCGTACAGTTGAAATTAAAAAAATAATTGCTGCTATAATCCTTTTGATTAGAGAATCCATCTTTAAGACAATACAAAGATGAGGTGGGTTCAAATGCTTCCATTATGTCTCTATCTTTCTCCATCATTTTTAAAGTTTAAACAGTCGATCCGAACTGCTCAATCTAACCTCCATACTAAAATGTGTTTGGAGACCAAATTTTATATTTTTAGAAATTTTTTTACTATTTTTTTAGATAGGTAAAAAAATATTGTTTTTAGATGATTCAGATTTACTGATTTTGTACCTATCTAAGAAAATAGTAAAAAAAATCCTAAAAATATAAAATTTGGCCTCCAAACATATTTTAGTATGGAGGTTAGATTGAGCAGTTCGGATCGACTGTTTGAACTTTGAAAATAATGTAGAGAAATGGAAGCATAATGGACGCACAAAAACATGGAGGCATTTGAACCCTCTACAAAGATTGCAAGTTTGAAACTCAAATAAAATATTCTTAATGAATATCAAATTATCAATATATAATTAAAAAAATTAAAACTTTATCCTTAGTTTTTCTATAATAATAATTTTATTGATTAGCTTTGCTTTGGTAGTTTGGGTTTTGTAGATTTAATTATTACC
Organism: Carex pumila; assembly: GCA_033356055.1. Lineage (NCBI taxonomy): Eukaryota > Viridiplantae > Streptophyta > Magnoliopsida > Poales > Cyperaceae > Carex > Carex pumila. The sequence continues at coordinate 303,892 of JARJHM010000310.1, forward strand.
TGGGAAGTGGTAAACAATGGAAAACTGAATGACATATTTTTCTTAAATTAATTTGTCGGTGACCTCAGGCATTATATCACTAATTATATATGAAGCATGTTCTTTGTTATGTGTACTTTGGAACCAGCTTGATTGCTGGCATTTGCTCAATTAATTAAAAACCAAGAGGGACCTAATAATTGTTGCTCCATTGAACTATTTTCCTCATACTTTAACAATTGTGTCTTTATCTAACCAGACTTGTACGGATTTTCATTCTGCCTATCCCGTGTTTGATGCTGTAGATGTCACATTACATGTACTTAGAGGTGTTTAAACCGTCCGGTTCGGTTAAAATCAAACTAAAATAATTAAATAAAAAAATCGGTTTTAAAAATAGAACTGAACTAAACTGAACTAGTTAAATTTATAAACTAATTAAGAATCGAACCGAAATAAATTTTGGTTTGTTCGGTTCAAACCGAATTAATCTATTTGATGCCATTATTAATTACACGTGTTCATATACAAGTTGTTCAATTTCCTACAAATTATGTAGATGTTCTAAAATATTTAAACTAAAATAAAATAAAGGAAGCAATGATTGAAACAAACATAATATAAACCATACTTGAACAATATAATTTGGTATGTTCGGTTTAGTCAGTTTTGAAAAATCTAAACTGAATCGATCCACTTAAACTGAAAATAATTCAAAAATTCAACCAAACCGATCCATTTGAACCGAAAAACCGAACCATTTGAACACCCCCTACATATACTTATATAATAAGTGCGAGGGCTATGGTAATATGAACATTACAACTCAATTCATGATATGGATTTTTGTTTCTGTTTTTAAAGCTCAAAAAGTCTATCCAAACAGTTAAAATATGTTCTTTATAGGAAAATGTTTATGAAGACCAAATTTTATAATTTTTATATTTTTTTACTATATTTTTTAAATAGATAAAAAAAATCACTAATTTCATGTGGTCCAGAATTTTTAGATAAAGTGATTTTTTACCTATCTAAAAATAATAATAATTTATTTTAATGTCAATTTTGATTTTCAAATATATCTATCTCTATTTTTATATTAAGCATGTATATGCCCTAATCAGCCAATAACTGTAATTAAAAGATAAAATTTCGGATTGAATATCAGTTATTTAATAAAATAGTCTGCCTTCTTTTGATTCTATATATCTTTTTGATGTTTTATTACGTGTATAAGTCTAAATTTATTTAGACACGTATTCCCTGCAAGTTTAATTAGTTTGTCTTCTTTTGGTCATGGTCTCTTTCTATTTTTAAAATATTGTTTAAAAAACTTATGAATTTATTGATAATTAATTGGTCATGTGACATGTCGATCCTAATTTTTTTCCACTTTTTAATATCATATACATAACATTTTCTGTCATTTAATAATCTCATTCAAGCAAGCACAACTATATTCTCTATTTTAGATACAATAAATGCATATAAATTATAGAAAGAGCATAATAACTTAACAATAACAAGAGCTATAATATGACAACATAAAGTGTTATAATATGACACCAATAAATAATACAACTTATCATGATAATTTTTTTCTTGTTTTCCCATTAAGTAACATAAAAAATGGTTATGTACCAGTAAAAAGAAAGCTCATAAGTATGTTATTAAAGAATAAGCTATACACTTGTATGAGAATATGTTGATTTAATTTTTTTTTTTGAACAATCATTTTTTTATTGATCTATTTTTTCTTTATGAAAATATGTCATTTTGTATGAGAATTTTTTTTCTTTTATAATATATTTTCATTGCAATGTACAGACAGAATATTAGTATTTTTATATAAAAATCAAACTAAACAGTTCAAATCTGTTTAAATTTTGAAAATAAAATATGAATTCATTAATCTGTATTCCGTAGTATGCATGTTATCATATATAGCTTCGCTGTTTTTATACAATTAGGGCCTGTTCGGCTGACAAATGAGAATAGGCTCGAGCACAGAAATTGAACTAAAAAAACACTATTCTTGTGAACTGAATTTTTTTTTTTTCCTATCTGAACAGTGATTCGTCCGAACAGACCCTTATCCTTTCTGCAAGCAAAGAGGAAAAATACCTGCCGACTTCAGTTATTATTAAAACCAAACAAATACTTTTTTATCTGTGCATGTAATTAACACACAATTATACAAAATAATTCACCGGGCCAACCACCAAATGTGGCGTGTAAAGATATAATAATGACATAACTTCCAAAGATTAATAGTACTGCTGTCTCTAAAGGACCTTTGAGCAACAATTATTGTTCCCATGCCCTTCACACTCCTTCAAACCATTTTTTAGGTGTGGGCCATTGATTGGTTGTTTTTAATTTTTGTCTCTCTTAATTAGCCTTAAAATGCTGTTTCAAAGGTTGCTAATGACCGCTTAAAAGATGTCAAATTCTTTGGAAATTTAGATGTCAAATCAATGGATTTCGTATATTAGTAAAAATATATATAAAAATGAAGGTAACCCACTAGAGTTGTATTGCAAAAACGGGTCAAAGTGGTCGGATTTCGTATATTATGATCAGACAGAAATATTTTAAATTTACAATTAAATAGTTGAAGGTTTAAAATCAACCAATCCATACTTTTAGGTTGTCTGGTTTTGCGTAATTTGTAAATTGTATTAAATAATACGAATTTTGATATGATAACATAATTAGATAGCTGCAATATTAATAAAATATTTTTTAGTAGAAGCTGGCGCACACGCAACTATTTAATATCTGTAAGAGATTTCTATTTTAATTTTGAATTTACAATCTCCTATTCAGAGAAGAGTATTGTCATTATCACTAAACAAAAGACTTAATCTTTTAGTAAAACATTTAACTAAAATAATTGAATCAAGTTATATAAATTTAGGTTGTGCATTTTGAAAATAAATACATTATACATTAGAGAAAAGGTTATGTCCTCAAGCATTATTTTCGAACAAATTCTCTAACTAGTTCAGCTGCTAATTTTTTTTTTTTTTTTTCTCTCATCTACTTCCAAACTTAAAAAAAAGTTACTTTTATCCACTCTTTTTTTCGTATTATTTTCATCTATTTTCGGACAATTTGATTTTTTTTTTTTTTTTCACACCGCATTCAAAAGTCCCACATCTATGTTACTGTCATGAGTCTCATAAAATGAGATTTTCACGCTCATTGTTGATCAAGTCACATGGCTTTCTATTTTTTTGTTAAGAAATTTATGTAAATTATTTCTATACATGCGAAACACATTTTCCTGGGAAAATGACTTTCATAACCCGCATGAAATAATAAGTAAGTGAATCAAATATTTTTTTATTGAGCGAGACTATGGTACCAAGCAAATTCAATTAATTGTTTACTATACAAATTAATTGTTTACTATTCAATTAATTGTTTACTATACAAATTCATCTCTCTTTCATTCTTGGGATAGAAAAAATAGCAAAAATAAAAACTGATTTGGTTCCATCTTCCATCCCAAAAGAGAAGAGAAAATATATAATTATTTTATTCTCCCATTCAACCATTTTATATTTATCTCAATTTATCAAATTTTGATCTATGCTGGATATTACAGAGTTATCGTCAGATGCTTCTATGGTGTGCTTAAGAAGCAACAACCCCGGATTATCTTGGTTGCAGTTTCATCTTGCACAATGAGACGGAATACGCTTAAGGACAATATTTTGCACGATCCGGATAACTCTATTTCAATTTGATTTATTTTAACTAATTTATAAATCTCCGAATATTTCAAAAATTTATCTCAACAATATTGTTATGAAAAATGTAAAATATATTTTCAATTTTGATACCATGCTCAAATTAGGAAAAATAATAAAACAAAAAATAGGTTACATTTACACAAGAGATGTTAGTATTAGTTAAACAAATTAATGTCAACAAAAAAGTCTCTCCATATTATATTACATCTTATAATATATTTTCATTACAGCGCACAGGTATGATACTAGTTGATTTATTACACATGAAATCAAGATGCACATTCATGCCATGCAATCTTAGCTTCCCAACTGTCAGGCAATTTGGCCATAAAAAAAAAGAAACAAAAAAAAGGAAACTTTCAAGCAATTTAGATAAATTACAATTACGCGCATTCATTATAATTGATTTTATTTTTGTTGAATGCTATTCATTATTTTCTTTGACATTATATGAATTTGTCTTTTACACGATTTGCAGTGAAATTATCGCTCAGTTGGATTAAAACAGTTGTCTTTCTTTCTTTATTATTATTTTTTTAATATATATAAGTGGGTGAAACCCACATGTTTATTTGAAACAGAATAGTTTGCTGGCTTTTAAATAGAAAACTGCTGGTACATATATATGCTTACATCAAAATCGGCCATTTTTATTAATATCCCAAAAAAAATAGATAATTTTAAAAATAACCTCGTTTTTTTTTTTTTTTTATTAATGCCCTAACCGCTTGGAAGCGGAGCGGGCCAATATCAACACCAAACCGCCCATATAGTGGGCGGTCCACTGTTTTTTTTTTTTTTTTTTTTTTTTTATAAGTTTTTTTTATAAGTTTTTTTTTTTAAAAACAGAAATTTTTTATTTTTTTTATTGAAATATTAGAAATGTTGAATATATTTCTTTAGAAATAGATGTAATACAATATAATTTGATTTATTAGAAAGACTGCAACAAATAACCCGGATCAATATTTTTCAGGCCGGATTTTTCGCGGCTGTAAGAAAAATTAATATATCTCTTTATGTGTTATTGGACAAAAATAAAAATGCTTAGATTCTGAGTTATTGATCCCGGTTCAAAAGTCACTTCTATGTAATCTAGAAAATATTATAATCCTTCTAGGACATTTAATTTATAAAAAGTTGTATCTATTTTTGAAAAAAAATAAAAACTTTAAGTTATTTAATAATTGTTATTCAAAAAGAATTCTCAAAATAGATACAACTTTTTATAAATTAAATGTCCTAGAAGGATTATAATATTTTCTAGATTACATAGAAGTGACTTTTGAACCGGGATCAATAACTCGGAATCTAAGCATTTTTATTTTTGTCCAATAACACATAAAGAGATATATTAATTTTTCTTACAGCCGCGAAAAATCCGGCCTGAAAAATATTGATCCGGGTTATTTGTTGCAGTCTTTCTAATAAATCAAATTATATTGTATTTCATTTATTTTTAAAGAAATATATTCAACATTTCTAATATTTCAATACAAAAAATAAAAAAAATAAAAATTTATGTTTAAAAAAAAAATCAAAAAAAAAGAACCGCCCTTGAATTGGGCGGTCTGTTTTTTTTTTTTTTTTTTAAATTTTTTTTTTTTTTTTAAAATTTCTTTTTTTTTTTAAACAGAATTTTTTTTTATTTTTTTATTGAAATATTAGAAATGTTGAATATATTTCTTTAGAAATAGATGGAATACAATATAATTTGATTTATTAGAAAGACTGCAACAAATAACCCGGATCAATATTTTTCAGGCCGGATTTTTCGCGGCTGTAAGAAAAATTAATATATCTCTTTATGTGTTATTGGACAAAAATAAAAATGCTTAGATTCTGAGTTATTGATCCCGGTTCAAAAGTCACTTCTATGTAATCTAGAAAATATTATAATCCTTCTAGGACATTTAATTTATAAAAAGTTGTATCTATTTTTGAAAAAAAATAAAAACTTTAAGTTATTTAATAATTGTTATTCAAAAAGAATTCTCAAAATAGATACAACTTTTTATAAATTAAATGTCCTAGAAGGATTATAATATTTTCTAGATTACATAGAAGTGACTTTTGAACCGGGATCAATAACTCAGAATCTAAGCATTTTTATTTTTGTCCAATAACACATAAAGAGATATATTAATTTTTCTTACAGCCGTGAAAAATCCGGCCTGAAAAATATTGATCCGGGTTATTTGTTGCAGTCTATCTAATAAATCAAATTATATTGTATTACATCTATTTCTAAAGAAATATATTCAACATTTCTAATATTTCAATAAAAAAAAAATTTCTGTTTTAAAAAAAAAAAACTTAAAAAAAAAAAAAAAAAAAAATGGACCGCCCACTATATGGGCGGTTTGGTGTTGATATTGGCCCGCTCCGCTTCCAAGCGGTTAGGGCATTAATAAAAAAAAAAAAAAAGCGAGGTTATTTTTAAAATTATCTATTTTTTTTGGGATATTAATAAAAATGGCCGCATCAAAATAAAGTAGCTACCACTAGGAAACTATTTTTCACCTAAACTTCAAAAGGATCAGATACCTTATATCCACTAGGAAACTATTTTTATTTTTATTTTTGTGTTTAATTTTGCAGCTTAAAAGTCATATCAGAACACTATTTAGAAACAACCATCAACAAACGATGGACTTTCTCCGTCATTTTGTTAGCTAACTGGAAAATAAACATTTACCTGCTATGGAAATATCAACGTTAGTTTAAAAAATATATTTTTTCTTAGACTTTGCACAGCAGAGACTTTCAAATCTTATAATTTTGGCACCTAAAGAGATTTACCATTACATTCATTAAAATATATTATATGTAGCTCTATCCATATTGTCCGCATAATAACACCTCTAATTAAATAATTCAACCAAATTTCTAATTTTTAAGGGGATATAATTAATTCCAATCTTCTAAAACAACCCTGAAAAACTAAAATAAATATGCAATCCAATTCATAATGTAACTGCTATTATACAATTAACAAAAGGATGATCAATAGTTTTAGGTCCGAATTTTTTATTTGTAGTATTTCTAAAAAATCAAAATTAAAAAGGTGGCCTTCCTTTTTTAAAAACACACATACTAAGGGCCTGTTCGGCCGACAAATGGGAATGGGCTTGGGTACGGGAATTGAACTGAAAAACACTGTTCCCGTGGAAAAAAAAAATTCAGTTGAACTGAATTTTTTTTTCCCACAGAATAGTGATTCGTCCGAACAGGCCCTAAATCTACATGCCATCTAGGGGATTCTATGTGTCTATAATAACGATTCCCTATTTAGCAGAGGTGGATTGAGTGCAATAAAATGGAGACCAATTGACTCTGTTTATTTTCAAATTTTTATGTTTATATATAATTTTTTATATAATTTAAAATAAAATATTAGAGTTAATGTAAAATTTTATATGATTGATCCGCATACATATTTAACGGTCCCACAATTTAAAAATCTGACTATTTCTATGCTATTTAGTCATGCATGGTAATAAAAGCTGAAGAAAAAAACAATAATTAAAAGTGTTCCTTCAATAACTCCTAACTTGATTCAACTTTCAACAACATTTTTCGTTTCTTTAATTTGAGTCTGTTTGGTAAACTATTATAATAGAGGAAAAGTAGAATTTGAAATAAGCTTTAATTCTTCACTATTTCAATTATGTTTGGTTGATGATGTAAAAATCAAATAGTAAAAAAAAAAATGGAAAAAGTATTGGTAAACAAGCAAAATTTATTCTTAAAAATAACAATTCTTTTATTCCATCTTTCTCATAAAATATGAAATTGATTCACAGAGAAATAAAGAAGGGACCAAATTCCAATTTCATTTTTTTTTTCAATTTCTCAATTTCAGTCACTTCTTTGACAACCATCCCAAACAACATTTCATCAAATGTATTTAAAAAATAAAAAACAGACTAGATCTACTAAGTTTCGAAGTTTTTAATAGAGACAAACTACCTTTAAATTTCGATTTTTTTTTAAAATGCCAACTATAAAAAAATTCGGACTACCACACTCCACACCTAACACAAGATGCGAAGCGAAACATTGCCATCCTCTTTTTATTAATACATCTTTATTTAATATTTTATTCTTCTAACTAACCGCTTAAATATTTAGATTTTAAGTTAGAAGTTTGGACTCCCACCCAACGTGATCGACAATTTCTTCAAATTCTAACCAACTTTTTTTCCAAAGAGTGTTACGTCCATACAAAAAGATGCATTTATTGTTCCTCCTTATTAAACTAAATATTTTATTTCCATCTTCCATATACATCATTGGGTATATAAACCTAATCAATCATTTCGAGTGCCTTGTTAATAAATTATATCTAAATGCCAATTGTCTTTCTAATTGCAAAAAGATGCATGTATTGTATTGTGCAAGTTGGTTATCCGAGTATATACAAGATGCTCGTCTGGCAATATGTGAAATAGTATCAGAAAAGTGCAATTAGAACATAGAAGAGTGGTATAAATATATATAGGATAATTATATCTCGCTCCATCTAACTTTTTTCTCGTTTCTTTCTCTAATTAATTAACTTTCTTTTTTAGCTATAATTATCAATTCTAACTATTTTGTGATCCCTACAAATTAATTAGTAAATTTTGTCTTCCTTTATTTTCTCTCTCCTTTTCCCTCCCTCTCTCACCTCCGTTCTCGCCTTCGCTTCTAAGTTCAACTAATTTTATCTGAATTCATTGCATCCACAGAAAACCCGCCTACTGTTTCTGCCCCAACGGACGTTTTGTCGAAGATCATCCATCACTCCATCCCAATCAAGCACGCATCTACCGGATATGAATACTTTAACGTGTATAAATGATTACTTGATATACTCCATTTCAATCAAGCACGCCTCCGTCGGGTCAGATCCATCACTGTTGATCGTCTCAAAATGAGTGCTAAATGGATCGAGTTCAACTAATTTTGTCTTTGTGGATGCAATTAATCTCTTTCGTGTCTATATTCTTCTTTCTCATGCAGTAGCGAGTTATTTGCAAAGAACAGAGCTTCATTAATGGTGAATTAGACTAGTCGGTACTAAGTACTAAAAAATAACAGAAATTTTTTTTTGAAAAAAAATAGAGCAGTATGAATGAATACTTGATGTCTTAGATATGAATACTTCGACGTATATGAAGGAATACTTGATGTCTTAGATATGAATACTTCGACGTGTATGAAGGAATACTTGATATCTTATGTATGAATACTTCAACGTATATATATGAATACTTCAACATATATCTATGAATACTTCCATGAAACATGTTTTGTTTATTTTAAATATATATATTTTTGTTTGTTTGTAACATTTCAATTACGTAATCTATAAAATTTGATATATTATTTTTGTTTTAACAATGAAACATGCGCCAACTATTTTTTATTTCCAAAAAATAAAATTGAACTAGAAAACAATAAAGCAATGTTCAATACTATTGGACTGCTCTTGTAGAATTAATCGAGGTATGAATATATGCTTATAATACTCTTAATACATGAACTATTTACATTTACACGACAAGGTATGAATATTTGAATGACAAGGTATGAATACCTGTGCAACCGACAACTTGAAAGTATGTCATCATAGATCTCATCTGAAAGTGAAAATTGTATAGAAGACATTTGTGGTTTTAGATTTGCAAAATTCATCACAGATCGTTAGAAATATTTGTTAGATTGAACGGAGAAAAAAAAACACTTTTAGAAACTTGTAAAAGATAAGTAAATGATGTGTCTACTTTTTTTTTTAAATACTTAATATTTTAAATATGAATACTTTATGTATTATATACAAATACTTGCGTGCGTCAATTGTAAAATTTTTCAAATATTAGGTGGTTCTCAAATAGTAAGTGAGCCCCTCCAGTAATTAGTAGTTATTCAAGTAGTTAATGACTGATGAAAGAAATAGGAGAAGGTTACAGGGATAGCTAGGTGTTCCATAAATATATTAGTTATAAAATTTGGTGAAAAAATGTTAATTTCCAATGTTTGACAACAAAAATAGAACGACATTGGAAAGAAAATTCTCTCACCCTTTTGTCCCCTCCCTTTGCTCTATTCTAATATTTTTTTTAAATAGTGAGATAATGCTATTTCTATACGCTTCACAAAAATAAATTTACATTTGACAGCAATTTTATCCGAAATAAACGCTACTGCCAAGAATATTAGTGAAATGGAGGGTGGTCAAACTGCCTCATGTTATAGAGGTTATAAATAATCCCATTATTATATCCTCTTGCTTCGGTTACTGCATGCAAAAAATTCCAATCTGATATTCCGAAACAAAAAAGAATTCAATCTACAAATAAATTTCCAGTCATATAGTAATAGTATCGAGGTTTGAGCTCTTATCCATGCTGCATACTTTTTTTTGCCACTAATGTCACGTGCAAGTATCGTGAGCTTTACTGTGTTATTTATTATTTATGTTATCTGAGTTAATAAACGCTTGTTTGGGAAGCTGAGCGGATTCAAATTTCTTGGTGCCCAACTAGGAATTCAAGAGAGTGTCCGTGTCCGTGTCCGGTGTCCACCCAGCCTCAGCCCTCTGCCTTAATCGAGTTGATTTGGGTCATCCTTTCAGTCTAAATAACCGCACGATATTAATCCGACGTCTATATTTTTTTTGTATTTTCTTATCAAATTGCAGCCCTGCCCCTGTGTGACGGATAGTTAAAAGCCAAGCGGCAGGGTAAGGAGTGCGTATCCTCTGAGATATCTCAACTTTTGCGTGACCGACGTGTCCGGTGCCTATTCGGGGGTGATGTAGGGGTCAGTGTTATGTGGGCTTTGAGATTCGTGTAGAACGTCTTTAAACGGTTAGGATTTTTCATAAAGTCACGCAAAGTTTGAGATATCTCAGAGGATACGAATTCCAGGGTAAGTGGGTAACGAAAGCAAGCAACACAGTTCCGGTCAGCGGTCACGCTCCCGAACTACAAACAAGTTTAAACCCGGATTTCTTTCTGAAGCATAAAAAAAAAAAAAAAAAACCACGTCATCGTATCATTGAAGCTTAGACGATGTCAAGATTTCGATGTGGTAGGTTTAATTTTAATTTTGTTGTTGTTGTGCTGCGTAATAAATTTGAGGCTGAGACGATGGAAAAAGTCGCTATGAGCATTTAATATTAGGGACATGTGTAATTAATTGGAACATAAAATAAGGAAAAATAACACAATTACGTCCTCTAATTTGTTTTCAAATAAAAACTCTATTCACATCGTCATGTATGTCATTTACTTGGTACATACACATAACTAATAAAGTTATTATATCTGACAACTTCAACAAGTAAGAGTCCGCATCTTTTGAGTTTAATGCATCTCAGTCTTCTAATTAGAATTAAAATTAATTTTGTCCACGTCTATAATGCAATGGGGCCTTTAATATTGATGCGGATCACAATCGGACAGTCCTGATTTATTAATGCACGTTCCGTTAATGCAGAAAAAAAATGAATGACTAAATCTGATAGATTTCTGTTTACTTGTTTGAAACATATTAAAATTAGAGGAAGGAGAAATAAAAAGAAAAAGGGAAAAGTAAGTATACACAAAGTTATTTAATTTTACATTCCGAATTAAGATGTAGGGGATGAAAAATATTGGGCTCTCTCTAGGGGTGCAAACGGATTGAATATTAGCCGATCGTATTTGACTCTGTATTCAAAAATTTAATACAGATATTTGATATCTCAATATCCGTGCAAATACGGATACGGATATGATTTTGAATTTTAATTATCTGTATATGAATAATAGATATATATTATATAATATAATATGTATTTTAAAAAAAATTATGTCATTCACTATTATAAAAAATAGATATCCGTATCCATATCCTGTTAATATTCGATAAGTGTTCGGAAAATAAAAACAGATACGGATATGATTTTACCATTGTCTGATCCGTTTGCACCCTAGTTCTCCCCGGTTCGAATGCGCATCTCTGAGGTATCTCAACTTTTGCATCACTGATGTGCACGATTCGGGGATAAAACACGGGCTAGTATTATTTATGCTCTGAAATTCGTGCAAAACGTATTTTAACGGTTGTGATTTTCGAAAAAAAACACTGAAAGGTTGAGATACCTGAGAGGATGAAAATTCCCCAATACCCCTACCCCACCCTGTCCAACTTTTTCTAGAGCACAGCCTTTAACCAACTAATAAATTGCATTAATGATTAATCTGACTATTTCTTTAATAAAAAAAAAAAAAACATTAATCTGACTGTTCGAGTGGAAATAATTTTGGTACCCTAATAAATTATCCAAACTCTGATGAAACTAGTTAGTTCACCGTGTACACTGCATGCTCCTCTCTCATCATCTCCCACCCACTTCAAGTTCAATGGCTTTTTTTTTACTTCCAAAAACTCAAATAAAATAAAATTAAAAAAATTCCCTGATCTTGCTCTCTCTCCTCCCCCAACCCCTTTTGGATCTCTTCACTTCCCTTTTTTTTTTCCTTTAGCTCTCCGCCATCGTCACACTCTTCTCTTTTCTCACGAGGCGGATGTGAAGCCGCTTCAGTCGCAACAAACTCGAATCGGCGTAACTCATCAGGCGGTGAAGTGAGGTTTCCGATTCAGGCGTTCTTTTGACCAAAAAGCGCCTAGTTGGTTCGGAAAATGACGCAATAATCGGATCCTCGGCTGCCGATAGATAGATTCTCCAAACTATGGCAGCAACAACTGACTATGGCTTGATATGGTAGAAGTTCCTAATTCAAGTAAGGTACTTGACAAACAATAGGATAGTGGGGGTTGGGCCCCCGCTGGCACCACTTCTCTGTTTTGTCTCTGTCCAGCGTTGTTTTCTAATGGGGGATATAGGTTTGCTGAAGCAAGGATGGAGGTGGTTTCACTCTCAGAAGAAGTTTCTCTTGACAATTCATGCTGTGATGTGCTGTTTGAAGGAGAAATTAGGTCTTCTCATTGATCGGCACTGGCCATTTGTTTGGACTGGATGCATCCATTTCTCCCGATTTCTTGTTTCTGTCTTGTTGCAATGGAGAAACTGTGTTTTTAGAGGCTCCACGTCACTTATCAGACTAGGACCCGTTTCTCTTTTTGTTATTCTTTGGAGTTGTTTCCTTTGTTTTAGCACAGCTTCTGGTGTATTATATGCACATCTAAGTCTGGTTAGTTCATATCAATTTTCTTTGATTTCTATTTTAGGATGTATTTCATACGTGATTAACTTTCTTTATCATGAATAATTTATTCTGTCTAACTTGAGTCAATATGAGATACTTAATTACAGTTTTTTTTTTCCCTTAAAAGGTTGACTATTGTCTATTGATGCAACTAATGCATGCTTTTGTACATGAGCTTTTTATTTGAATCTGGAAATTGATTGATCTAGGTGTTATTTTTAAGCACATAACAATTTTTTTCATATAACTAAGGTTCATTAGCAAATACTAAATATTTTAGTAAATAACACTCCTTTTCTTACACTTATCAACTAGATTTTTGTTAACTTTTGTGTCTCTCTTTCAGGGAGCTGCGGCAGCATCAATGCATTTCTTGGGGCACAATCCGGGGTCGTTTATTATAGGACTGTTTGGAATATTGCTCATGTGGATTTACGGCAAATTTTGGATTTCAGGAATGCTTCTAATAGCTGGAGGTCTCTATTATTTATTGTTTTACATTTGTTTCTTCCTTTTACAAAGCTTACTACTCTATTTTATTGTTATTATGCATCCGCTTATACTATTCCCAAGGCATTTTTGTTTTCCACTAAGTTCTCAATTGTTGCTGTCATCAAGCACAATTTCATCATGAAATATACTAGATTGAATGAGGGAACTTGTTATTTTGGTTTTTGGGTTTGCACTGAGTGAGACCAGTATTATGCAGGCTGTTTTTTTATTTGGTGGTTTAAGAGTCTTATCTAAAGCATTTCAGACTACATGGCCATAACGGCATAAACATTACATGGAGGACTGAAAACCAGATAAAGAATAATCAGAATCTGAAACATTATAACAAGTGGCAACTAATATTATATGATATAAGGTAATGGGAGTTAGGCTATTGTAAAGACATTTGTAATTTGGACCAAAATACAAATGGGCCAAACCATGCCTTTTGATGTCCAAATGGACAATCTAAGCTGCTCAATGTGATCTATTCAAAATTTTGTAGGACTTCGAATTTTACTACTTTTAGAGTTTTTTTTCTTTTTTTTGGATTTTGAAAAAGAACCCTTCTGATATGCAAACATATACATTATTTTACTATTTTAGGGCCATCTTTAAAATTATAAAAATTCTCAAAGGTAATATTTGGAATCCCACAAGATTTTGATATGTGGACCATTTTAAGCAGCTTAGGTCGACTTTTTGGACATGAAAAAGAATGATTCAGACTATTTGTATTTCAGCCGAAATACAAATATATATCTGTACAATGGCCTAACTCAAGCAATGGATTATGAAAGAGTAAAAACAAAACAATGTTCTGGTATCACATTGATTTATATATTTTTAATGATTGAATGCCGTATGAACAAGTTAGAATTATAGTTTACTGCCGATTTTCATTTTGCTTTCTTTACATGACAGGTTGTATGCTATCTCTAAACCATGCACGAATATTGATGCTAATACTAACAGCTTATGCCCTCTATAGTGTAACAACTCGTGTGGGCTGGCACGGTGTCCTTATCACCATTAACCTTTCTTTCCTCTCTAATGATTTCCTGGCTAAACTGCTACACCCCCCTGAAGATTACAGCCCGGATATCCCTCACTCAGAACAAAACCCTCAAAACAGAACCGACCCAGTGATGGAGGATTTCCCGAGTGGTTCTGGGTATGAGTACTCAACTCCTCCTCCAGCTCCTCCCCCCACTAGTGAACCTGAATGTGTCTCAGCCGAATCAAATCCGTATCGTGCCACGTCAGCACCTAGTGTGCTATGTACTGAGAAGGTTTCTCCTTCTTGTTCTTCTTCATCTTCTTCTGTTGCTTCATCTAGTAGGGTTGTAAAGAGTGATGTGGCATCAATTGCTGAGATTGAACGGATCATGAAGGGTTCAAACCATTACGAGGTGCTTGGTGTACCAAGAAGTCGTACTGTTGATCTCAAGATCCTGAAAAAGGAGTACCACAAAAAGGTATAGTAAATTCTTTTCCGGAATAAACCTTGCCAATAATGAAGTTTGTTTATTGAATGTGCGAATGGTACCCAACTTCCTCGAGTCACTTTCAAAACAGTCCATATTTAGAAATATAGCAAAAGTGATTAAATTGCCACTATACAAATTTAACTCCAAGATAATCATAGTTCTGGTTATGCAAACTAGAATCAATATTAGCATTCAATTTTGCCTGTTGGACAATATGACACTCAATATCCGGTTAAAATACACAGCTTGTACCGTCCTGAATTCTTAGATCTTGTGCAGTGGTACAATATGGTATGTTATTGCTTTTGCTGCTCTTCTGGAGTTAGTGGCTAAAATTTATTTGTGCAAACTGAGGTAAGCTGGTTGTGATAGAAAATTCAAATTCCAAGGAATTTAAGAAATCTCGCCACTGGGAAGCACAATGAAATTTTGCCCTTTCTAATATAGTTCACAGATGCTAAATACATATGTTAGTATTTTGTTTTCCTCTCATGTAGGTACTGCTTGTGCATCCTGATAAGAACATGGGAAATCCAAGGGCATGCGAGTCATTCAAAAAGCTTCAGTGTGCTTACGAGGCAAGTTGCCTTCATTTTTTTAACTTGTTTTCGCCCTTTGGAAAATAAAGGATAAAGGAGCTAAACAGGTGGAACAACCTATCCATTAGAAAATACAAGTTCACATAGATTGCAGCATGCCGAAGAAAACAACATAGGTCTGATTGTTTCTGTTATTATGGGATATCATTCATTTTACCCCTTCACTTCAGGTTATTTCTGATTTCACAAAGAAATATAATTATGATGAGCAATTAAGGAAGGAGGAATCAAGAAGAACTACATCTCAGAGATCACGTGGGATATCTCAGCAGGTATATTGTTGTACCAATTAATAGGAATATGGTGCGGTGCAGGTTTGTACAACTGCTACTTTTTTTTTATAACCAAGCAAATCCAAGGCAAGAGACAGGTTGCACCTTATGTGGGTTCAATGTTAAGATCAGTTCTCTCGGTTCTGTACCTGGCTGGTTTGGTATCATACTGGTTTTGCCAAATGGTTGATATAACATAGTTTCACCTGATTAGCTAAACAAATTTCATCTCTATCAACGCTATTTGTGCAATTTGGCCTCCAACTAAACCTTTGGATCAATCAGAACAAACAGATTGACCAAACTCAAAATAAGAAGAAAAAAATATATATTTTCTTTTGACATGGAATTATTTACAGAGCGGAGTGGAGTTCATATCAGAGGAATCAAGGAGAATAGAATGCACAAAGTGTGGCAATTTTCATTTGTGGATTTGCACAAAGCGAAGCAAATCCCGGGCTCGGTGGTGTCAGGTCAGATGCTCATTTTTTTATTTTAAGTTGCATATCTTTTCTTTGGGTGGGGGGGGAGGGGGGGGGGGGAGTGTTGGAGTGGGCTAACGAGGCTGATTTTGGCTGCCATGAATGGGGCTAGCAGAAACATCACCAAACTGATAAACAACATATGTATATTTTTTTACTTTATTTGTCTTGTATCTGTTTCTGGGTATGGATTTTACTTTTTACTCTAGAATGATCTGTTGTCTCTTTATTTTTTTCCTTTCTTCTTTTTAACCTTTTAGAAACTTGGTGGTGATTTATTTTGGTCATCATCAGCTCTCCATTATCTATTAGTTTAGTAGTCTATTTATATAATTACAATTTTGCATTGAATAAATGTTTTTACTTGTTACATTCAGAATTGCTGCCAATACCATCAAGCCCGGGATGGAGATGGATGGGTTGAGAATGGGTCTTCACCGCTCTTTTCTTCTCTGAAGGTTATTTATTTGTTTGCTTGTATACTTGATGTGAACATGCATGTCTTATTTGGTTATGAGAAAGAACATGATAAATCTTGTTACTGCCTTGGATTTGATCAATTTAAACTTCTTTGCTTTTCTTGGCTGGTTTGGTCTATAATATCATTGTCGAAGATTTCAAGTTGGTTGTGATTTCGTATTGACGGGTAATTACACGACTGATGGCAGGTTGAACTAAAATAGTCTGAGGAAGGCTTGACTACAAAATTGAGATTTTTTTTTTTTCTTACGATTACTCATACTACTTTTGGCACATGAAATTACGTGAAATTGGTATCATTAAGTATTTCAACAGTAGGTACACATACCCTATAAATTGGGACGTTTCTCTGTGTAAGGTCAGTGGTTCAATTTCTGCTACAAGGGGAAGTAGTTTCTTTGAGTTTTTAAAGTAAGAATACAAAGAAGGCCATGATTTTATGTTCCTCTATTTTCGCATTCGTATTAGACATTTTAATTTGAACTACAATTATTCCTTTTTATTATTTCCAGGTGGACATTCCACGTGCATTTGTGTGTGCTGAAAGTAAAATATTTGATGTGTCTGAATGGGCCACTTGTCAGGTAAAGTTCTATATTAAGGCTTCTAGTATAGCAGAAGTAGGTCGTATATTCCACCAACTCAGTAGAAACTTTAAATCACATTGTATCGATGCAATATCATGTTCTTGAGTTGTCTCTAATTTTATTGATATATTTCACTTTCTTAAAACCCCCCTCAGTCAACAATGTCAGATAAAGATTCAATAACATGTTGATACACTTATCATATAACTAAACGTCTGTTCTCTAACTTGAAAAGCGTGACATTTTTCATCACGTTCCAGGAAAGTTTCTTCAATAGATATCATTAACGTGGACAATTGTTGTATGCTGCTTCCTTTTGATCTCAAGCCAACCAATTACTCAAAACTTGCTTAAAGCATGAAATGGTCTCAAGGACCATTTTGTAATCTGCTTCAAGCTTGAAATGATCTCTCCCTCTCTAATGCTATTTCAGGGAATGGAGTGCAGACCAAACACGCATGGACCGAGCTTCATGGTGAACATGGTGGGCCCAGAAAGGACAAATAACCAACGGTCAGGATCATCTCGGCATCCATGGGGATTGGATGCGGAGAGAATCTTCGACGATGATGAGTTTGATATGTGGCTCCAACAAGCCCTCGCATCTGGTGTTTTCCCTGAAACACCAAAACGACGTAAAAGCTGGACCAGTCCTTTCAAACTCAATCAAAAAGGAATCAAGCATTGGGGTAGGTCCCCTGATAGAAGAAAGAGTTAGAAAATGCCTTGTTTTCAACTTTTGGGCAGTTCTAGGGGGTTGTATAATGCAAATGAAGTCCTTTTGTTCCTTGAAGGAGTTTCAGCTGAGAAGAAAGGTTTTTGTTCTCCATGGGGTTTTCTGAATTTGACAGGAGTATGATGAGATCACATGCCTGTAAATAGTCTGTCTGGAGGGTAAAATGCAAAAAAAAAAAAAAAAAAAAGGGTAAAAAGAGATATGGTGCCAAAAGATGAAATGGGTGGTGTTGGTTGGAGGATTATTATTTTTTTTCATTTCTGCCTTCGAGAGGAAAAATAAAGGGAAAACGGGTTAATACTTGAAAGTGCAATTCTGTAAATACACTTGGTGGTGTTCAGGGGTGGGCACAAATTGTGGACTTGTCTCTTGAACTTTAGTTGTATAATTAGTACAATTTGGATAAAACCATGGGGCACTCTTTTAGAAATGTTCTGAACAATTTTTTCTTTAGTCTTCATCTCATTCATGATTGGACTATAATGGAAGTACTTTATTTAATGATCATCATGCTTTGATTGTTCCTGTTCGTGGTGACTGATGGAAACTTCCGATCCTAAGCTGGAGCACTTTCGTGCTCTTCTTGTGCAAGTGCTTTGTATGCGTCATCCTCCTTTATTCATAGATGGCTTGGTATATTTATTATCAAATTAAGCTACAGAACACAGATATTCAGAATATAGTTTATTAAAATTTTGATTGATCAATTGGCCGTTGCTGTATTAACGAATTTAATGCAACCCATTCAATGATCTCACGAATAGGAATAATAAATTCAACCACGTGCCAGAATAATCTGATTTCACAGAATTTCAATTACATTTAATCTGGATTGTCTGATAGGAAATGTATAGTCGAATTATTGTTCTGGTGCTGTTCATTCGATTTAATTTGAGATGAAATGAAAGGTTATGTGTCAGGTCAGATAGATTGAGATCTGGTTTGTTCGTTTTAATTTGATACAAATCTTATAACGGTTCCTCATAATTTAAATAGATTCCAAAATATTTTTAATTCCGTTGGGAGTATTCTATTCCCTGCGGACCGCAGGATACTCTCATACTCACTGGCTCTGCAATAGGTTCTGCATTCTTAAACGATCACCGTGGTTTCATAATTGATTGCCTGTTGTAGCTGGTGTTCGGTCTCGGGACAAAAGCTCGTATTTTGATAATTCTTAATTTTGTTTACATATTTGCCATGCTTTTCTGTTGTTTGTATTGTTCTTTTGCTCATGCTATAAAGAAATTGTTTTTGTTGGCAACATTTTTATCGTTTCTTATCCTTTAGTTCACCTACTTTGCACAGATATATCTAGTAATTGCTTGCCCCTTTATCTAAGGTGAAAACTCCAAAAGATCCAACGATGTACATTTCCAACGCCATCATCTTATATCCTTGCTTCTGTAAATCAGCATGCAACAAAGTCAAAGTAAGTCTTTCATGGGGCCGCCTGTAAATATTATCTTAAACTTTTATAGAAAATTTGATCCAAAACTTGTAAGAAACTGATAGATGCATTATATAATTAATTCATAGGAGATTAAATTACAAGTTAGATCAGATTCCAGCAATTGCATGTGGGGGCGTGTGGCAAAAGTAATGACATAAACAATGCTCCCAAGAAAACAAGGTGGAAGACAGGCAGACAACAACCGGCAACTTAGCTCATATCATATGTATCCCTGCAGTTATCCTTTTTAAGTACTACATTAATTAATTTCATGCAATTTTGAGGTGCTGACAGATTAAAGAATACCTAACACTAGCGACCTCACGACACGAGTCACGCCTTCATTGTTAGTTGGAAATTGTTGCCTTTTTTTAATTTTTTTTTTAATTTTTTCTTATTGCTAGTTAGTCAGTAGATGGATATTTATGATTCAATAATTAGACCCGAAGACCGAATATGCCTGAACGATTATATCGGAAATTTTTTATTCATAGAAATTATGAAAAAGGTTGAGAGAAACAGAAATAGTGCATGATTTGTAATATTGATAAAAAGATTATTATAAATTTTACCCGATTTAAACAATTAAACAGTTAGGATAGATAAAAATTTTATCTATCTAAACTCTATTTCAAATAAAACTGTAGCAATTTGTTACGAACAGATAAAAAATATAAAAACAGATTAGAATCAGTAGAATTTTTATCTATCTTTCTACTAATATTACAAACTATGTACTCTTTATGTTTCTCTCTCTACATTTTTCTTAATTTCTATAAATAAAAAATTTCTGATTTTATCGGAATCTTAAAAGCATATCATATAGCTTATTAATTATCGTATGCTTTTTTTAAAAGTTACCATATTTATTGATTTCACATTTGAATCTTGCACGGTCCAAATCGGAAATCAATTAACAATTTGATAACTAATGATATTCTAATATACTATATATAATTATTGTTATTTCTAAGCTATTGTATCATGTATGTTTAAATAAATGAAATCAATTAGTCATATAAATTAATAGAATTAAATTTATTGTTTTTAATTTGTACCTTTATAATATAATATAATATATGCGTATGTATTTTGCTATTTTAAACATGTTACAAAAATATTCAATATAATTTGAGTCCGATTCAAAATTCATTATTTTAAACATTGTAAATATGGAAATTTGCATTTGGATCCTCAAATTCTTATTGGATATGGATCAACATATGAATCTTATAAAATCTGAATGAATTTGTAATTAGATTTTACTCGAATCCGATCCGAATTCGATCAATTTACTAGTTGAGCTCACATATTTTGTGCCTACAATTAGTAGTTCCTTTTTTTTTTTTTGGCAAAAAGGCACAAGGCCCATTTCATTTAACATGAAATAGAGTAAACTTACACCCATTATCTTGTAGCATTTAATAGTTCCTTTGTGTTAATTAAAAAAAAAAAAAAACGAGTTCTTTTCAGGTGCTATATTAAATCACACAAAACCTTTATATCAATCAAATTGTAACCTTGAAAAGTTCACGAGTTAGATTGATTTTTTCTACCCTCCAGTAAAATTCTTGAAGTGCTGCAATGTAAACTCTGTAAAATTTTGAGATTGTATTTATATAACATCAAGAAATGAAAAATAAATGCATTAATTTAAGAGTAGAAATAAAGAAGTCTTATAGTAGGGCCGAATTTGATGGAAATAAATATTCAACAAAATATATTTACAACGAAACATATTTTTATTTTAATTAAACAAGTACTTCATTAATAGAATACAAATTATATAATTTATAAAAAGTAGCAAAAAGTATATTTGAAATGACAAAATTATTGAACCATATTTGGGACCGAGCCCCCTCCTCCCCCACTTCCATCCCCCTCCCAATAAATGGAAGTGTATCCTCTGCGGAGTTTTTAATCTGGTCCGTTCGTTTTGAATCAAGTGAATCATATTAGATCTTGTCCGAATTGAATTTTTTTTTTTTTTCAAAATTTGCGTTGCCCTCAGAGAATACGCTTTCTGTCCGCTCAATTTAAAATAAACAGACCAGATTAAAAGTTCTGCACAGTTCCACAGAGGATACGCTTCCTCCAATAAACGTGCTACAATTAATTCAATAGTTAAAAATAACAGTTAACACAGTATTTGGTTGAAATAGCGAAATAGTTACACACTTTAAAGAAAGAACTAAAACATAGAAAGTCGTGTTCAAACACGAAATAAAGTTCCAAATTAATATTATGCACATAATTTTTTGTGCATTTATTACGTGGTCCTGTCTTTTGCAGGAATAATATTAAAACTGCTAAATTTGGTACCACATATTATTCCCGAGGTAATATATAGTCAAAGCCACAATTAAAATTTGTCGTTTTTAGGATAATTTGGTCTTTGTAATATTAATATGTAAGAGCAGTTTGAACATTTTGTAGCTTGATTACCAGATCAATATTTACATTATTATTTTTAATTACCAGATAAATATTTCAAAATTCTAACTTTATTATTTATTTTTACAAAATTTATATGTTATCACCTGCGTAGCTTGATGCAGCTCATGAATTTAATTTACTTTCAATCAAGTGCAGATTTACGTATATGTCAGGGGTATCAAGCCACCCTATAATTTTAAATTTCTTAATTATGTATATTAAAATTTAATTAAATTTTTGAGATTTTTTAATTTTTATATAGTCTAGCTCCTCTCATAAAATAATAAATATTTGTTGGTGGTCTAGTGATTTAAATTCTAGTTCTAGTTGATATGTGTAGGTTATGGATTCAATTTTCATCTAACCATACTATTTTTATTTTTTTCACATATTATATTTTATAGATTAACTGCCCTCTTCAAAATTTCTAGTTCTGTCCCTACATTCAATTCAATTTGAACTAAATTTGGAGCTTGTGGGACCAACATCATCATGCGCAATATCAAATTGCGTATAACCCAGAGGTCATGAGGTAACTGCGCACGTGGTAACATGTGATTTTTCATTTTTGCATGAATCAATGGTAAGTTCCTAATTTCAAAATATTAAGGTGGTAACTAAACAAATTTCGTTTTTTTTTAAATGCATATTTTAAAATTGTTTAACAAAGTGAGCAATTCTAATCTAATTTTGATAAACACATGACATTACTTAAGTTTAGCATATAAAATGATTAATTATATTGGGCATATGTTCATGGACGGATTCATAATTTTCACGGGAGACAATAAAACAACAAATTAGATTTATATAACTAATTGATGAAATTAATTAATTAATCAGATACTAGATAAAAATACAATACTTTAACTTATAATCTAATACTCTAATTTTTAATTCTAATTATCAATCATAATTCAAAGTACTTTTTTCTTCTTTTTTTTTTAAAAAAAATTGGGTATAATCCCACCGATTTCATTAGAAATCAAGTATGTTGCTCTCAACTCAAAATAACTGGAGGAAGAAATTTTTTACAGAGTTACTGGCCTAAGCCAGAAGAACAAAAATTAGACCACGCCAATATGAGACCTAACTCAAAATAACAGAGCCACACAGGCTAAACCAACTAAACAAACACATACACACATAGCACAACGCACAACAAACATAACAGATGTATTAAACCAAAACAACTACACAACACAGCAAACATAATAAGAATCATCAAAAAAGCAAGGTTAGTAATTCAAGCAAGTAAATCATCCAGGAATTCTGTCCCATGCATAGGGATTGAATCGCCTTGATCCAGCAAAGCTGGGGTGGCCCCATCCCCTTCCTCTGTTTCACCTGCCATATTGATCCGTTGGGATCCTATTACAATCAAGTCTTGACAAGGCAAGTCATTAGTGTCTAATGGTAAAATTAAAGACAAATTGAGTAACGACCCATTGTTTAAAGTCTGACACCAGAATTTGGCTAATGAAATAATTTTAGTACCCACAGTCTTCAACGTAGGCATATGAGATTGCTAAAAGCACATTTTGTTTCGTTCAAGCCAAATACACCACAACACAGTTCCTCGAACAAGTTCGACCAATGACTTATTTTTAAGAGGTATAGGGGCATTTAGAAACCAAACATCCTCCATGGTAGAACCATCAAAAATAAAATTGTTATGGTTAGCAATCCAAAGTCATAGTCGATAAGTAAATGGACAAGACACAAATAAGTGATCAGTTAATTCAAAAGCACCACAAAATGGGCATGATGTATTCCCTTGCCATCCTTTATTAACAAGATTCTCTTTTGTGAGGATCTTATTTCTCCTAAGGAGATAAAGAAATTTTTTGACTTTTAAAGGAATTTTTGAAGACCATATAGAGGTAAACTCATTATTTGGTATACCACTATATTCAAGCCAAACATAGTATGAATGAACATAAAATACCAAATAAAATTTCTAATTTTAACTATTATAAATTTCAGAAAATAACAAATAAAATTTAAAGTAGGCAATGTTAATGTGTACCTATAAATCTTCAAGAAAATTCAAAATCCAGAGAAAACTTTTATTAGATCCGCCTATGCATAAATTTACTCTTATTGCTATATGCATATTTTGAGCCAAATCGGATTTGGAGCACGATTCAAGAGCGGGTTGAGTACTGTATGCAGTGTTTTAAAATGCAATTTTGTTTATACATGTAGAAGATCACTGCATATTGCATATTGCATATGCGGATTTTAAAATAAAAATTCATGTATCTATATAAATATATATATTTATATTCATATATTTGAATTTATTTCCATATAATGACATAATCAATAATAATTTTTCACATAAATTTTAATTAAAATATAATTAAATTATCAAATTAATCAAGCACAAAACCACAAACAAATACGCCAACTACAACCAAATTATGCATAAATTCAGTTTAACACAAACATCAAGTTAAATATAAGGCCCATAACAAGTTGATAACACTAGTTAAACTTAAAAAGTACGATAAGACAACGAGTCAACAAGCAAACAGTACAAAACTGCATGGGAGGACTACATGGCCGCATATTCGGACCGCATGACCACATATTCGGACCGCATATGCGACCGCATGCTCAAAACTGCATGGAAAAATTGTATAACCATTTTGAGCACAGCTACCGACTGCATAGGCATATGCGGCCCATGCGGCCACATTTTAAAACACTGATTGTAGGATCCGTTCGGATCGGGTTAGGTCCGGAACCAAATCGGGCAAAATTGTCAACCGGTCATTTATATCAGCCATCAATGCAAACCGTTTATTTGACTGGTGCCTTGGCACCAAGTAATAAATAAAGATGAACTTGCAACTACCACCTCCCTCCGATCACGTACCCTCATCTGAACGAGTGCGTATCTTCTGAGATATCTCAACTTCTGCGTAACCGACGTGTCCGGTGCCTATTCGGGGGTGATGTAGGGGTCAGTATTATGTGTGCTTTGAGATTCGTGCAGAACGTAGTTAAATGGTTGGCATATTACATAAAGTCACGCAAAGGTTGAGATATCTCAGAGGATACGAATTCGATCTGAACCTAATACGGCAGTAGGACTAGGTTCTTCTGTTTTCTTACCATTTAGATTTAAAATTTTCGATTTGTACATCGGGTTCTCGTTTTAATAATAAAGATCGGCTGCTCTGGTAGTAAAGGTGTGTGTATATATATTTTTAGTAAATCAAGAGTTTAAATCATTTAATTATTTAATATTACTGTTATTATAACAACAACAAAAAATTATTTGAATTTCAAATCTATACTTTTCACATAAGATATTAGGTGCCTTAATTTGTCACTAGATCATTAATAGCAAATATAATTAGATAATGTTGTTGGCACCTCTAATTGAACAAAAACTGAAAATAAATTACAATTGAAAATAAATAGATGAGTTTAGAGAAATTGACACGCGGAATGATAACGGAGTTCGGCAAAACAATGGCCTACGTCTCCGGGGCGTCGCAACCTCTTTCTAGGTGCGCCTTTCTATTACCCAATATGAAAGGATTACAATTGTGAACCGTGAGCCCTTACAAAATGGGAAGTCACGGCCAACGAGAGATGAGTGCCGGCGAGCCCTTATAACCAAGAGAAGTCACACGAGCAACTCGAGGTTTGAGCCGGCGAGCTCTTACAAACAAGGAAAGTCACACAAGCTACTCAAGAACAAGAGAAACACTCAATAGATCACTCTAACCTAATCTAATTAGAGATTAGTGAAGTAGGTTTGAGGTTGCTTGAGGGATTTTGAAGTTTTAAGCTCTCACAACAATGGAGTAGGCTAAGATCTCAGAAAATCGCTTTTGAAATGATTAGGGTCGGCTGAGATAGATCTGAAAGTGATCCCTTCAGTCTATTTATAGTGGCAGCTCAAAAATGAGCTGTTTGACATAAAACGTTACCTACGTTTTATTAAACGTTACAATGTTTTATTCAAATGCAATTTTAGGGTTTTAAATGTCTGACAGCTTAGTAAAACGTTACAACGTTTTAACCTGTAAAAACTTGATCAAAATAGAAGTTATTTGAAGCTTAATTATTCCTGAAACGTTTCAACGTTTTATAAAACGTTACAACGTTTTAGAAACGTTACAACGTTTTAGAAACGTTACAACGTTTTATAAACGTTTACAACGTTTCATGTTGGTACAGTTCAGCTGTGCTTCAGCAGTTCTAAAGCTATTAATCGTTACAACGTTTGTATAACGTTATAACTTGATTCTTCTTTTGATCAGTTTGTTGCTACTGATTATTATAAAACGTTACCAACGTTTTGAAAACGTTCATAACGTTTTATCCCAATTTAATCAACCTCAAACATACTTTACCAAGCTTTTGATTTTACAATTTGTATTCTTGATAAAAGTCTTCGTGATTTCTTCAGTCCAAGCATGTTATACTGTAGTTCTTACTCTTCTTGGACCTACATAATCTCAAAATAGAAGAAATCGTAAAATTCAATAATTATATGTTTTTGCAAATTAGTCAAATAGACGTAAAAGATTATTGTACGAACAACAGATAATACTCTCTTTATGAGGATCAAAAAGTAAAATGGTGTGAAATAAAATTTTAAAATAAGGCATATTTTTGTAATTATTTGAATAATAAATACATTTATAATTCATTTTGGAAATGAGTGAGGTATCAGGTATGGTAATATCAATGACGTCGAAGCTAGCATGTAGGTTATAAGCGCCTACTTATTCCTGGAATAAATTTTTAATAGGAATTCAATGGAAAAATAGGTTTTTGTCTATGACCCCAACCATCCCATTTCAGAGACACGGAGGAGATCGCGAAAGATAAGCTTTCCTCTTCGCCTCTGTGCTGTCAACTGTCGTGCCTAGAGAATGAAAAACATAATGTGACGTGTTTAACACATTGGCACTTGGTGTCACGTGATTATGAAACTGTTACAAAATGTACAAAAAATAAAAAAAACTGTTACAAAATAAATTATAATTAAAATGTGATTTTGAAAAAAAAAATTGGTCACGTAACGTGTCTCGTGATATAATATAACATGACGTGACTAAGATGATAGAGAACAATCACATCACATGATCAACAAACGTAACATAATGTGACGTGACTGGTAACGACATGACTAATTTCATTCTTTAGTTGTGCCTGGACTTATTGGTACACCTTCAAACTTAATCCTAATAGCTTTTTAAATATGATTTATAATTTAAAAAATGTACCAATTTTTTTAAAATATTACTTAGTTGATGTACCAATTTGTTAACTAGAATTGGTTTAAGATTTTTTTTTAAACTGATGAATGTATTAATTTAAGTATTTAACTACTCCCTGCTCTCTGTTACTTAGTTGTTGTACTATTTTTTAATTGCGATTTAGAAAGAAAATATGAACATAAGGTAGTAGACATGATAGAAATTCGCTTGAATTTATATATGTACCGATTTGTCAATTAAATTTTGAAATTGATCAATGTATGTGAAAACTGCTAAACTATGACATGTATTGGAATTTTTTTTTTTTGCAACCATATGTGTTTTTCTTTTTAGTTGTATCATGGAGATTTTTGTCTGTTCTTGATCAAAATTCTTACTTTGTCCCTGATTACTTTGTATAGCGTGGATTGGTCCGTACTCTGTACTATCAATTAATATTTTGCATTCAAAGTTTAAATAATCAATATGAACCATTCAACATGATTTTTGCATAAATATGTATTTGCAAATTAAATTTTACATTTTTTTGCTATTTTTTAAGATAATTATGGATGTTCTAATTTTTTTTTTTTAAATCAAGTGATTTCTTTACATATATGAATAAATAGTAAAAATAATTAAAAATAAATATAAATTTTAATAAACAATTACATTTTAATATAAATATCACGTTAAATAGTTGATATTCACTGCTTAATACGATCCAATATGTCCCGTACAAAGTATCAAAAGTTCATTATTTAAGAATATATATATATATATATATATATTTATATATTATTATTTATTTTTTTGAGCCGGTGGGTGGCAAGTGTCACCATTAGTCCATGTGACTCTGCCGCTCTTGTTTAGAAAGGGGAAGATTTTAGATTAAAGAATAAGTTACAAAAGTAAGTATAATCTTTAGGAGTATATTTAAAATTCCGGAGACAAATACTCGTAAATCTTATTTATCAGTTATCACTGTAAAAACCAAGTAATTTTTTATTTTATCTTTGTTGAATAATAATGCGATTTCATATTTTAATGGTGAATAAGACTAAAGTGCTATACATAACATAATACCTTTCTTATTATTGTTTTAAAAATTTATCATATAGACTTCAAACTTTGATTTATAGCTTAGTAATTTAGTTATATAATGAACTTTTAGAATATCAATTTTACTATTTTTGGATTTATTTTTTTCAATGATTTATGAAATATGGTAAAAAAATAACTCAAAAAAAAAACTAATATAGTAAGCCATTTTTACCATATTTCGTAAATCATAAATAATAGTAAAAAAATTAAAAAAAATTGTATTCTACAAATTCATTATATAACTAATTTACTGAACTACTTAGATCGAAATTTAAAACTTATACAATAAATTTTTCAGACAATAACACAAAAATCTTATCTATAGCATCAAAGTCTTACTGTTTAACGATATATACAAGTTCCTCACAATTACGAGCCTACGATCCAATCATTTAAAATGGTAGTCGGACCCACAAGCCAACCGAGTGATCGACGGATGTGATCAGAATTGATATATTTTTCAAGAATATAAAATAATTCTTAGTGCAATCAACTTTGAATACATCTTATTATTAGAGTAAGACTTAAGTGATATGAATAGCGTATCTGTTTAGATCCGAATCCACTATTAAATACGACCAAATTAAATTAGTTTGAATTTTGATCGGTCGGTCCGGATCTAAACATAAATATTATGTTACCTCATATGATAACGATTCATCAACTTGTGGGCTATACTCGTGGCAACGCAATTTGGTACGTGTAATAAGTGAAACAGTAACTGTTTAGGAGCACACCAACAACCAACCCACGCTCAGCAGTTGGCAGCTTAGCATTAAATTGTTGCAAAAGATCTTCTGTGACTCAATTTGCTGAGTCTATCAAAAAAAAAAAAAAAAAAAAACTCAATTTGCTGAGTATCTGCCTCAACTGATAATTCATTTTTTTTTCTCAATAAACAGTTAAACACAGACTAAACCGAATTGCATTAAAATATATGAGATTATTATTTTCTCATCAAAATACTAAATTTCTTATTTTTCAGCTATAAATTTAAATATTTCCTATTTTCCCTTATGTTCATTAAATCTGAACTCAACATTTAAATACGATCAATCATTTAGTTCTATTTAAATATCATGTATTTATAAACGATCGTTGATAATATGACTCAGCTGAAATCTGAAAAGATTCACTTGATAATATAATCATTCAACAATCTCTAGCTTTGTACTAAATGTTTAATTATATTTTTTAAAAAAAATTTTGGTATGAGAAATTCACCATGTAATTTGGTGGAATTGTATAAAAAATTGACCATTCCTCCTGCGTTTGAAAATTTAATTAAATAAGCACTTGATGAGAGAATAGATATTTCTCAAATCGTTCAAAATTTAATACACAATAATATAAATATAAACTATAAAAACGATATTTATATTTATATAAGCACTTGAGGTTTCCTAAAATAAAATATTATTAATAATCAATAACTAGTCTCAAAGGCAAAGGAAAATATTTTCTACTTACTTTTGTTTGATTAAATGAGAAAAAAATCATTATTTAAATTTCTTTCAAAATGTGATGCGCATTGGAGAATTGCTTATAATTTCTGTTATAAAGATTAATGTCAATATAAGAATTTGAGAGAAAAATGATAACCATGTCGTTTGAAAGCGTCACCTAATTAATCATGTGTTTCATTTCGCAATGACAATGCCTTGAGCCATTTAACATCATCCTTTTTGTGTGGAACTCAGAGAACTCACTGAATGGAGACAACCACAAAGTAATTAGATCGATTGTGTCGCAATTTCACAATTCAAGAAACCTCTCGACCTGAAAAGTGAAAACTAGCTAGCCAGCCTTTGGTGTTTCTTTCTAGAATATGTGTAGATCTACTGTGACTCATCCCATATATATAGTTAGCAACGTTCGAAATTCCAACCACCTCTTTTTTTTGGAGATTGTTAAAACTTGATGAGATTTTTTTTTTTTTTTTTACAGTACTTTTGCAAAAACCGTAATTATATTTCCTAATTAATTATATATAGATTATAAAATAATAGTAAGGCTATGGTATTATGCATAGGGTATTTTGGCCCGCGCTATGAATTTTATATTTAAAATATTTTTACTATTTATTTAGATAAGCAGAATATAACTACTTTTGAATAATTTTCTTTAGGTAAATAATTTTTCACATATCTAAAAATATTTTTTGTAAAAGATGTAAAATTTGATCTTTAAATAAATTTTGATATTGAGATAATACTTAACAAGTTCAAATTAATTATTTGATCTTTGAAAATAAAGACATTAATTAATTTATAGTAGGAACTCATCTACGCCGTGCAATTTGCATAGTATCGTAGCCTCACTCATTTCATCAAGCAAGGTTCTACGTACTTAGATTGAGCTATACGCCTATACGACAATCCTTTGGAGGTAGTATATGTATATCAAAGGATCTCCCCCCATTGAATAACGCTATCGGAGATATTATTTGGCCTAATAATATATCGAGTTATCTATTGAGACACCTATATATTACCCAATTAGCACATCCCGCTTGGTCACTTGATTTGTCATTGTGCATACGCAACATGTATCATCCTATTCTCCATGCCAACAAAACAAGCCCCTTTGGTGATCTCACACTAGAAGAGTTCTACCAAAAACACCAAGTTCTCCACTCATATTCTTTTATTTCCACCAAAACTAAAACCAAGCTCTATACACAGACATGGAGCCCGGTCACCCAATCACCAGCCTACCCGCCACGTGGCATTGTCGCTATGGTCCATGGCTATGCATCTGAGAGTGGCTGGGTGTTTGAGACCACTGCTGTAGCTATCGCCAAGCTAGGG
Organism: Carex pumila; assembly: GCA_033356055.1. Classification (NCBI taxonomy): domain Eukaryota; kingdom Viridiplantae; phylum Streptophyta; class Magnoliopsida; order Poales; family Cyperaceae; genus Carex; species Carex pumila. Next base: position 335,004 of record JARJHM010000310.1, read on the forward strand.
TTTCTTGTCTGTGCCATAGATTTACCGGGCCATGGGAGATCCGAAGGACCACGTGGACACATCCCTAGTGTGGCACCTGTCATCGACAACTGCATACAGTTCTTTGATGATGTACGTGCCAGCAACAGCCACCTACCAGCATTCCTCTACGGTGAATCTTTAGGTGGTGCCATTGCCATGTTTATATCCCTTAGGCAAAAGGAGGAATGGTGTGGCCTGGTGCTAAACGGAGCCATGTGTGGCGTGTCGCGTGATTTCAAGCCAGTGTGGCCACTTGAAAAGTTACTCCCAGCTGCTGCCATGGTGGCACCGAATTGGCGTGTAGTTGTGGCCGGCAACTTAGTGGAGAGGTCTTACAAAGAGAAGTGGAAGAGAGAATTAGTAAGGCGATGCCCAAGGGCAAAACGGTCATTTGAGTACCCGCCTGCTTCTACTGCGCTAGAGTTGCTTAGGGTTTGTGAAGAGGTAGGGAGAAAATGCATGGAAGTTGAGTTGCCGTTATTGGTTTTGCATGGAGAGGACGATGCGGTGTGTGATGTGGAGTCGGCTGAGCTGGTGTATGATCTGGCAGCCAGCACGGATAAGACTTTAAAAGTCTTACCAGGCATGTGGCACCAGTTGATTGGTGAAGGTAAGGAGATTCTAGAGGTGGGTTTTGAGGTGATTTTCTCGTGGCTCAAAGAGAGGACTAAGTGAGCTTGCTTAATTGCATTTGTAGCCTTTATCTTCAAGGCCATGCATGCATGAGTGAATCGAGAATAATTATAATCAATGACTTGGGAATTATATATATTTGGTTTGTTATATCATGTGAGTACGTACGATTGATTAATTTAATGAATTTGAACGTTAGGGCCTATGTATATAAATAATATTGTAAATCGAGTTTCATTTGCACTTTTAAGGGGCGCTAAGGAAAAGGAAAATTATGATTCTTCAATTTTGGATATTCTTACCTACACATGATGTTATGCATATGAATAAAATACGGCAGCCTCTGCCCTTCATTTCAAAAAAAGAAAATTAATATGATGTTATGCAATGTTGTAATAATTTCTGAAATATGCAAGAGATATAGTATTAATCTAAGCTGATACACCACAACTTGGTTAAATTAAAGCTCATGAATAATAATTGATATATGTTCCTTTAAGTGGCTTAATTTCTTTTGCTGCTTCTTTCCAGTCCACACAGGCCAGCATCAGTGCAAATGTGCAAATGCAAATGCTGGTATGATTTCAATTTTCTTTTGCAAATGTGCAAATGTTCCTTTAAGTGGCTTAATTTCTTTTGCTGCTTCTTTCCAGTCTCACGAATTCAATCCACTTAACTAATTGTATGATTTCAATTTTTGCATCGTGAATTGTGAAATACAATGTAATGTAGTGAATAGTGATGAAACCGAAATAACATATGTTTAAATACCTCACATATTGGTTATCAAACTTTTTCATATGTATGGGACAAAATGAATACATGAGGATAATTAATGTTTGTCATCCTTGTATTTAGGGCTGTCAAAAAAAATCGTAGTTTGCGATTCGAAAAAAAATTCGCAATTAACTCGTTCGATTGGAATTTGTTCTAAAACAAATTAAATCATTTCAGTTCGAATTTTATTTAAACTCTAACTCAAACTAGAATAAACTTGATTTGGCTTGATTCGTTTGCAACCCTACTCATATTCTCAAGTTTTTCCAAAAGGAATCAAATAGCAAGCCCATTTTTATGTTTGGATGGAGAGTAGAGGAAGGAAAGGGAGGTGAAGAATAAAAAAGAATAGAATGGAATAGAAAAGAAGATTAACATATTTCATTTTTTTGTGTTTGAATAATTAATGAAGAAAAATAAATTTAACTTTTTTTTTCCGTCTTATTTTTTGTTTGATTGATTAAAATTTAAAAGATTAATGAGAAATTCAGTAAATATTGTAAGATCGTGATAAAAAATCTTATATGAAAATTATATAAGTAAGATGTATATTGGGCATGTGTATTATTTTTTCTAAAAATATTTGCAACATAATTACTTTCCATCCGTTACATCTCAAATTGAAAGGGAAACCTATTATTTTAATTGCAATAATACAAGATTAAATCTTTCATCTCTTATATCCTTTACCTCCGACATAATTTTATCAACAAAACATGATTCAATGGAAAATTATATTTTCTTTCCATTCCCTCTCTTTCTTTACTCTCCATCCAAACAAGGTGTTAATTACTTAGCTCCCTTATAAGCGAGGTAAACCGAAGGCTCCCTTTAATTAATGATTGTCAATAGAACTCATTATTTATTTACGTCGTATTCGGTTAAAAGTATGAATAAAATTTATTTCATAATTATTATCTTAAAAATTAATTAATACATGCAAAATAACGTATGATTATTTGTTTTCATATATTTAGCTATATAATATTAATTATTATTATCATATTATGGCATGATTAATTTATACAATAATTTATATAATATATATATATATATATATATATGTTTAAAACTTGAGAACGATAATTATATTTTTGTATGTTTTATGATATTATGTACATAATGTGTTTAATTTAATATATTCATTTGTATGCTATATTTTAAAATTAAATTATATGAGTTATTATTATTCGATAATCATTATTCTTCATTCTTTAATTTATACGTTGATCTTAACCGATAATAATAAAATACGGATAATATATGCTAATGTTTAATGAGTAAGGATTGAATATAGATAAGACACACTTAGACCGATACAAATACATAAACACCTTATTCGATCCGTATCTTACTTATTTGACGTACGTACTTCTATATATGGAATTGTTAATTAGTAGTTGTTTTTGTGCGTGCGTACGCAAGCAGTTGATTACATTTTTTAGTTATAACTTAAAAGAGATATTTTTTTTTGTTTTAAACGCAAATATATATTAAATACTCCAAGTCTGGTTAATTGGTAGTCGTAATTAATTCTGAAAATTGTTTTTGTGTGAATTAGTCAAGTACTCTATCAGGCGTTTGCTGCAGATTATATTATATTATTATTAGTATTTTCCATGAACCTGAACTCTGTGTTTAATAATTATGTTTGTTCTTTCTTATTATAGATGAAGATTCGAAAACGACTTTGCATCTACCACATGTTTGCGTGCCAAGCAATGTTTGTATATACATTGTCGATGCACTATTTGCTAGTACATATTGGACCAAATTTAATAATTGACTTATACGACAAAGATGTTTATTATAATTTCTCGCTGGAACTTTATGTCATTTAGCAAGTGAAATTAGTGTTAAAACTTAAATTCCAAAAAAATTCAAAATTTTCATTGCACTATATTTGCCTAACATCTTCATTTGTGATATTTGAAGAAATTTGAGAGTTAAAAATGAAATTGTATTCCATAATTGTAGGTTGTTTTGCTTATTATTATTATTATTATTATTATTATTATTATTATTATTATTATTCATTAATAACTTTTTCTGTGACATCTCTCAACCGCATCTTTCTGATCATGCGTTTTTTTTTTCTCTTTTCCTTTCCCTTCAATTCTGAATAATTCTGAATAGGCTGATTAGTCTATCTCTCTCTTATATTTGGTATCTCCATATGGAGATGGAGCAAAACTAGTGTGTGCAGAGCTCATCAAAAAGGTTTGATTAGCATAACTTTAAAATCTATCGAATCATTTTCAAACAATGAATCTAACCCGTTAAAACTGATCTATTTCACGAGTGATGCGTGTACATATAAAATTTTAATATTTCCAAATTTATTTAGCATAAAGTCAAGCGGTCAAAAAATGATAAAAAATGAATGTCCCCAAATAACTTATTAAACTTTATTTTTTTGACCGCTTGTCTTTAAATTAAATAAATTTCAAAATTTTGTATGTACATACATCACTAATATAATAAAGTAGAACGATTTTAACAGTTTAGATTACTCATTTGAAGTCAATCCGATAGATTTTAGAATTATGTTCACCATGTCTTCTTACAGGAAGCATATATAGAACACAATAGCTTTACTCTATATATAGACATGTATAACTTTAATTTTCTCTCTTTTTGCATCCTGAAAATAAAGAAAAAAAAAATTCCGCTCCCATGAAAAGTGAATATTTTCGATTTATTCTCCATTTTCTATTTTGTCAATTTAGTCAAATTATTAATTCAACTGCTGAATGTTTTTTTAAAATACCAGAGAGTGGCTGTCAGGTGCAACTGCTGAATGTTGTACAGTTATTATCGGTCATTTTCATAATTGTGCTCATGAGAGGCAATAATTCTAAATTATTTGGTAGTGATTCTTCGAATGTCACATAATGAAAACGAAATACACTTAAAACAACGATTTCACCATCCGAATAGTACAATTTGAATTTGATTTAGTTTAATTAATTTATTTGCTATCCAAAATTTCTAAATTTTACTCCAAAGAGTTGGTAAGTTCAGTAAGGTAACACTCGATATGTGTGTTAGAAGAAGATATTTATAAATGCTGTGCTATACAACAAAATGGTCTTATTCTTGCATTATAATTTTTCTCTGTTGAATTATAAATACTATTTGGTTTCATATGTGCTAAGCAACAAAATGGTCTCAGTCTCGTATGTTCTCTCTTTTGAATTGGTGGAGTTCATTTTGTCCGCCAAAAGACTCAAACAAGACCTGAGAAAAACCAAAGAGCCAATTAATTGTACAAGGTGGGGCCCAAAAAGGTCAATTATGCAAATCTGGATTTCCAGCTCAGTACAGCGTGTCAAAGAAAAAAACTATATAACTAATTAGTTATCGCGTCTGGTGCATGATTAAATTTGATGCTGTAACTGTAATGTGTGTATCAATCCAAGGAAAAGTGATATTATAGGAATGCATAGATGACCATGTAATTGAGGAGGAGCGAAGGGTTTGACGGGTATCAGAATTGTCACTACTAGAATTTTCGCTTTTTTCAAGGGTAGCATCTGTATTTTCAAGGGTAGGAAGGGCCCTTGGAGATAAAATCGGGTTTGCTGACACATCTAACCATTTTCAAGGGTAGCCCCTTGGAAATTGTAGCGCATGGAAATCCCTGATGCCAACCCTTGAAAATGCTTGCTATCCACCCTTGAAAATACTTTTGCATGACCCATGACCCGCTCAACAGAACGAATACTATATTTTATTGAGAGCCCATATTATTTTCAAGGGATTACCCTTGAAAATGTTTTGGTAAGTCTGTTTATATTATTTTATAGTGAGGCTCATGGAAATGCTGGAGCACAATACCCTTGAAAATACTTTGTTGATTCAGTTTATATTATTTTATGCTGAGGCCCATGGAAATGCTGGAGCACACCCTTGAAAATGTTTTGTTGATTCAGTTTATATTAATTTATAGTTAGACATAATATTTCCAAGAGACTACCCTTGAAAATGTTTAGCTCTTGGAGACAAACATTTTTGTTTATTTGAGATGCCCCTTTGAATGATAAAAATAATAAATGACAACAATAAAACTAGTACAATAAACACCCACAATTCCAATTAGTAATACTAAATTATATAAAAAGATTACTAAATAACACAATAATGTCATTTTTTTTTTCCATGAGAGCACTGTTGGAAAAGTTTAGTTCATAGAGACAGAAACGTTTCTGTTTATTGGAGATGCCCCTTTGATTGTTTATCCAAATTAAATTACAATAGCAAGCATTATTTAATTGAGTTGTATAGAAGGAAACATTTGATTAAAAACATAAATGTTAATTAGGTCTTTGTTAGTGCAAACATATATAATTTAGATACAATTTTTTTTGACAAACGACAACAGCATTACATGATATCTCCCTTTAACAAATGACAACATGTACCTGTTACAAACAAAAAATAAGAGAACAAGGTTAGAAAAGGCTTCGACAAAAATGAAGCACACCGGATTAATAAAGTGTAAAGTAATGTGAAATGAAAAATATAAAACATATGTGTGTTGATTTACCAATTAGTAGTCTTCATCGGGATCATCGGAGTTTAGTTCAACTTCATCATCTTGCTCCATGCCATCATCGTGCCCTATGTCGTCATTTTGCTCCATGTCATCATCATTCTCATCCTCCTCTATGTTGTTTTCGTCCCTCGCCAAACTCGGCGGTTCATTTGATGTTGCCGGCCGAAGGTTCGTCGTATCTATCACTAGCTCCAACTCGTTTTCTTGAATGATCATACCATCCCAATCAATGTCTTCCCCAATTGTTGGTTCAATTGGATTATCCGGTCTTTCCTCTTGGTAAAATTCAATGTTTGTATCATCTCCTTCGGAACGAAACCTCGACTTGGGGCTTGTTTTCATTGCCACCCACCATTGGCATCTTTCGGCCTTTTGCGATGGATAAGGTAGGTAGTATACTTGTGTTGCTTGAGCCGCTAACACAAACGGCTCGTAATTTGTAAGGCGAGAAGTATACTTAACCTCAACAATACCATGTTTGCGGTCCACCTTGACACCGTTTATTATGTCAAACCAATCACACCTAAAGAGAATTACCGTGTGGGCATCATATTGTAGCTCAATGACATCTTGGAGAATTCCATAGTAATCGATTTGTGTGTTGTTTGCATCCCACTCCCCTTTAATGCAAACCCCGCTACTTTTTGTTGACATGGTTTGCCCATACTTTTGTGTGTGAAATCGATACCCATTGACTTCACAACCTTCATAGAAGTAAGCTTCTTTGCTCGGCTTCATTCCCGCCATTCGTATGTAGTAATCGCCTTCCTCACGAGAATTTATTACCTTTTTACGTAACCAAGTTGCAAAGCCCTCTTGACGAATTTTTGGGAGATCTACCGAGCTTGCGGCTACTCCGGTGTTGAGCATGCATGTATCAAACTCTCTGCATATTAGAATATGTCAATATATTAGATTTTGATATGTTTTAGAATAGAATTTTCAAATTATCAAAAACAAATTTATAAGATTGTACCCCATGTATTTCTCACAGATCTCCGGACAATTGAGGATGACATAAGTGTGTGCCGCATCAAAATCTGTTTCAGAGAGAGGGCTTCGTCTTTTCCTGCCAATGCAACGGGTCGGAGTATCGAATATCGAAAGTTGTCCCGCCAAACGTCTACTTGTTTCAACTCCTTGGCTAATGTTAGAATTTACTGCAAAGTATTCTTTGGAAAATGTACCAATTTCTTTGGCAATTGTAGCCTCTACGATCGAGCCCTCAACCCGTGCCTTGTTTGTGACTCTCATCCGCTGTTCTTTGTTACGCCTGTAAATGCAACAATTGTTTAGTGTTAGCGCCTTGATAAACTATTTTGATTTAGAAATAGAAGCTATAGGTAAGTTTAGTGTTCATTTATGTAAAATAAGAAGAAATTACAAACCGCACGAACCTTTCACATGCAAACATCCAACGGGCCAATACTGGCCCACCCATTCTAGCCTCGTATGCTACATGCAACGCAAGATGCTCCATGGAATTGAAGAAACTCGGTGGGAAAATTTTTTCCGCCTTGCACATTGTGACAATAAAATCATCTTCTAATGTCGCAAGACGGTTTGGATCAATTTCCTTCGCACAAATCTCTCGAAAGAAGGCTGAAATCTCACATAAAACATCCCATACAGCATCCGGGACAAAGTCTCGAAATGCGACGGGGAGGAGGCGCTCCATGAACACGTGTAGATCATGACTTTTAAGTCCAACAAAGATGTTAGTGTTTAGATTAACCAACCTTGACCAATTGGATGCGTAGCCATCTGGAAATCTTACTACATCCTTGAGCCATTTTAAAACAATCACCTTATCAGATGGAGAGAGTGCGAAGGGGGCCTTTGGTTTATGCATCTTTCCCGGGTGGCCATCCACCGGGATTAGGTGCTGGGTGGGACGATCACAATATATAGTCAAATCTTTCCTTGCTTTTTCATTATCCTTGGTTCTGCCACCTATGCTTAAAAGCGTGTATAGCAAGTTTTCAGTGAAATTCTTCTCCAAATGCATCATATCCAAATTGTGTTGCAACAAATTGTCTTTCCAATAGGGTAAACTCCAAAAGATACTTTTCTTTTGCCAATGGTGGGTAACACCATAACCCTCAATCTGAAATAATGGTGCATCTTTACCCCATTTAATAGGCGGGATCAAACTCACTATGTCGAGCAGCTGCTCTCTCGTCAATCTCGGTGGTGGCGGATCATTCTCGACTCTACCTTTTATGAAATTCTTCTTATCTCGACGGAATGGGTGATCCCGAGGTAACATGCACCTTGTACCATCGAACCAAGTTGCTTTTCCACCATACTGAAGTTGAAAAGCTTTTGTCTTCTCCATGCAATAAAAACACCCCAACCGGCCTTTTGTACCCCAACCACATAGCATCTCATAAGCCGGGTAATCACTCACAGTCCAAAGTAGTTGTGCATGCATTTGAAAATTCTCTTTTTTATACCCATCCCATGTATATGCTCCAGTTAACCACAAACGGTTCAATTCGTCGATTAAAGGTTCGAGACATATATCAATATCCCGGCCTGGATGCTTTGGTCCCGGAATGAGTAGCGCGAGGAACATGCTCTCCTCTTTGACTATCATCCCAGGTGGTAGGTTATACGGAAAGACAAATACCGGCCAACACGAATATGGAGCTGCACTCGAGTTGAACGGCATGAATCCATCCGTTGTGAGCCCCAACCAAACATTTCTAACCTCATCTGCGAAGGTGGGATGTTTTTCAGCAAAATGCTTCCAAGCCTCGGCATCCGCCGGGTGCTCCATCATCGGTGCTTTATGACGCACACCTTCCTTGTGCCATCTCATATTCTTCGCAGATGATGCAGTCATGTACATCCTTTGTATTCGTGGTGTGATAGGTAGATAGCGAACTTGCTTTTGTGCAACGGGCTTAGCCTTTTTATTAGGTCCGGGCGACTTATACCTTGGTTCAAGACATACATCACACCGTGTCGTCTTCTTGTTATCCTCACTGTAATATAGCATGCAAAAGTTGGGACATACATCTATTTTATGAGCCTCCATGCCCAATCCATCAGCCAATCGCCTCGCTTGGAACCAATTTTCGGGCATTTCTTCACCCGGCGGAAGCGTTTCCTTCATGACTTCCAACACATCATTAAATGCCTTTTGGCTCATCTGGTGTTTAGACTTGACAGCCATGGTACGTGACACAACCGACAATACGGTGTGTTTTTCGCATTTCATTTCACCCGTTGCGTTAAACTTCCATAGTGGTTTTTTTGATGCTGTCATCATGTCGAAGAATTGCTTAGCCGCTCCAGCCGGTTCCTCCTCATTCCAATTGAATTCTTGACCAGCGGCGTCCCTCACCATGTCACTCATTCGATCAGCGGCATTATTCGATGGTGGTGGACTTTGAGGTTGGTTGTTAGCTGAATTCGGAAGTGGCTCCCCGTGTTTGTACCAAACATCATATACACTGCAAAAACCATGTTGATAAAGATGCAGTTGAACGGTTTCTATATCCTTGTTGTATAGATTGTCACATCTTTCACACGGACACGGGATACATTTATTTCCACTTGCATCAACACTCACAACAGAAGGATAGGTCAAAGCAGAAGCGATGAATTCGTCAACACCTGCCATGAATTCGGGTTGAAGAGTTCCTCCCGTATTTGATCGGCCATTGTACATCCATCCCCTATCAGTGGCCATTCGATGTAACCTTGACAAATTAATTCAAGTTCATTAAATAACTGTACAATAACATAGAGAGTGACATGAAGGCTTGGTGTTTGATTCACATGACAGTGGGTATATATTTTACTTGGGTTGAGGTTTTGATTCTTCACAAAACAGTGAGTAGTTTCACCATTGATACTGTTATGGTATTCTAAAATGAGTACTTTATGTTGTTTTATTCATTAAAATGGCTCACTGGTGCATGGATTGCAACTTACTGTCACAACAGAAAAATTCAAGTTACTGTCACAGTGGAAAAATTCACAAATGGTTATTTTCTAGTCCTAGAAAAACAGATTTGTTTCCTTATTTTCTCTTTTTTTCTCTTGAAATGATTGTGAGTGGAGATAGAGTGAGTGTTACCTACCTAAATGCAGTAACCAAAGAGGATGAGACCACAACAGAAGGTAAGATGGTGGGAGAGGGTGATCGGAAGTGCACGTGAAGAGAGAAATGGCGATGGGGTTTATCAGGTCTCACAGAACGGTGACCAAAATAGGGTTAGAGGCGATGGGTTTTCAATCGCAAGCTGAGAACGGCGACAAGGTTTTCACACAGAGAGAATGGACAACAGATAGTTGCAATAGATAGGCGAGAAGGTTCTGATAGATAGTTGCACTTATTTCCGTCTATATTCCAACGAAAATAGTGCCATGTAATTGTTGGATAAAATATATATTGTTGTTTGCGTACCCATTGTACGCATAAATTTTGATTTATTACACACCAACAATTTCCATGATTAATCCACTACCCAAAGCCCTACGCCTTAAATGCACAAAGCACAACATGCATACTTTGTACACATGTACAGATCCTTAGAAATCGAAGTACACTACATTGACAAAACACAACATGCATAAATTAAACACATCATACACATCCTACAATTATCAGTTTCAACCATAGCATTTTAAAACATTAACAAGATCACATCCTTCACATCCTTTAGCTAACGAACTCGAGTTAAAGCATTAACAAGTCACATCCTACACATCACAGTTCATACACATCCTACACATCACAGTTGCATGTTTGCCTTACCAGTCATTAAACAGTTCATACACATCCTACGATTACCAGTTTGAACCATAACATTTTAAAACATCCTTACAATAACAGAAGGATTTACTGTTCAGTCCTACGATTATTACAATTATCACATATATAATCAAACACCATGCGTCGATTGGTGTGCTCTGCCCCTTCAAAGGCTCTTCGATGCTCCATTGTCATCCGTCCGTCCACCGCTGTTGCCCTCACCACCGTTGCCTTTTTTTGACGAACCCTGCCCAATCAAAGATCAAACAAAGACGCGGGGTTGGAAATTATTCATATAAGTATCATACGCATAAATTATTTTATGTTGTTTAGTTGCTTACCTTGTACATTGGAGGTGGACGTGGAGGTCGACGGCCCTGAGCCTTGAAGAGCTTGTTAAAACAGTCCTGCGTGTACTCATTGTATCTTTGAACATCACGCATTTCACATCTGTGTCGCTCATCTTGGGCAACTATGTCAGCAACAATCTTGGCACGTTCAGCAGCAAATTTGGCACGTTCAGCTGCTAATAATTCTGTCACCTCATCCTTTGAGAATTTTTTATCTGCATCACTGGCAGAAGTGGCAGTGCTCTTTGTTGGAGTAGACATGTCTGCCTCCAATGTCTCCAAGACGCGGGTGGCTTTGCTTGTCCTTGATTTGTTGCCAAATCCAAATAACCTCCCTCGCTCGTCCTCTCCGTTCACTGCTATCTCCCATATTTCCTCCTCAGAAAGCCTCCCCGAATACTTCTCCTTAAGGGCAGAATAGGTTTTCTGTATTTGTTAGAAATAACTGTCAGTGATTGAAAATCTTTGGACTAACAAACACAACAGTTGATTTGCAAATTTTCTTTCTTCAATGTTAGACCCTCATATACATCAAATCATTAAAACTATGTATATATACTGTTTTCACTATTTATCCTCTTAACTCATATATGAAAGGTATATGAAATTGGGAACCCTTAAAACTAACTTAAAAGGAAGAAAGAAACCAGATTGCACGTTATCTCAAGGTGGATTAAGAGGCACTCACCCCTGCCTCTTTAGCATTAGCGTTCACGTATTTCTTTGGCCCTTCCGATGTTTTTATCATGTGAGTTCGATCGAAAACCTCCTTCAACTCCACTGGTGCACCCCTCTTCTCTTTGCTCTGCAGATTGGACAAAAATGTAGCTGATGTTAATAAAATAAATACATTTGTAATTTAATTCAAGTTAATGTAGTAAACCAATACCATGGCTTGCTTGTGTCGATACATACTCCTAGAACCAGTCACGTGGTGGATCGGATGTTTTTGCTTTTTTTTGTTGTCACTATTGGTCAACGATTGACTTGCAAATTTGTCAGTGGACCAAATGTCACACAACCCCTTCCAGGCTTCTACATTTTTGCACCATTTAGGAGGGAAATCTTTCCATTTCGCCTTATCTTTCCCGTGTTTCTTCGTGTACGAAGCTCTGTCCTCTGTCAAATGGGAAGTGTAAGCGACCGCCGCTATGTTCTCAAAAACATCGAGACAACGCACAATTCTTTCACCTTCACCCCATCGATACCTCTATAGGAACTGTTGTAGGATATTCAACCTCGTTTTACTTGGAAACCACCAGTATGACCTGCAAGGTCCTGGTAGGTTCTCCAAAGTCAGGATCCGAATCGTTGTTATGACTTTTGTGCAGAGGGGCTTAGTTGTGAACTCACAGTCACCAACCACTATGACTTCTGGTCTATCTTCCGGACGGGCTGGATCACGAGGCTTCGCAAGACCCCGCCCATTCCTCGGATCAGATTTGTCCTTCTTTCTCTTTCTCTTTCGCTTGCCAGTTGTCCCTTTAGCTGCAGACTCTTCAAGATCTTTCCCGCATGCTGCAATAGCTTCGGGATAACACCTGAGGGGCAGATGGTTGTGCCTCCTCCTACCACCATCATCATCCAATAACATCTTTGACCCGCTCGACTGACCATCGTCAGATTCATCTTCTGAGGGATCCAAATACTGGTTCGCAGCCTCTTTCTGGCCCTCAGGCGGCCACCGATCCCATGGTTTCTGTGTCTTATCCATAGGTTCCACAGGTGGCCTATAAGTGGACTGCTCAGCTTGGTTGGTGTCAGACGAAGACAGCGACCGAGACGGTGACCGAGCCGGGTCTGATGCCTCTGATTGGGCCTGTGAATTGAAGGAGAAATATTCATCTGATTGAACCGACTCTGATGCCTCTGACCGAGCCAGCTCTGATTCCTCTGACGAAGCCGACACTGATGCCTCTGATCGGGTCGGACCCGTTGACTGAGGAGGCACTGACACATTTGGTCGGGTCGGACCCGTTGACTGAGGAGGCACTGATACATCTGGTCGGGTCGGACCCGTTGCCTGAGGAGGCACTGATACATCTGGTCGGGCCGGACCTGTTGACTGAGGAGGCACTGATACATCTGGTCGGGTCGGACCCGTTGACTGAGGAGGCACTGATACATCTGGTCGGGTCGGACCCGTTGCCTGAGGAGGCACTGATACATCTGGTCGGGCCGGACCCGTTGCCTGAGCAGGTTCTGATTCTGATTCATCTGCACCTCCCTTGTCTTCTGTGAAAATTAACAATAATAATACACACAGTTATTTTGATTATTGTCATTGTCTAAATTCCTGATAAAACTGTACAGTTAAACATATGGACTTAGTACAAATAAAATATATAGTGTAGCATATGAACAAATGCAATAATTTACTAACCATGTAATTTTCTAGATGCCTAAACCCTAACCATGTAATTTTCTCTCAACTAAATCTCATCAAATGCACCCATGATTCTTTGTATGTATTGATCACAGTACACACAGTAATTGGGACCCTTGAGTTCAATCCAACCAAATAATTTCATAACACAGTGACAAAAGGAAAACACAGTTTGACAAAAGAGCAGGACCTGCATGTGGTTTTGTGGGGCTGCAAATTTTCTTCTTCAATCCCGGTTTACCCTTTGCCCGGGATGGATTTCGTCCAAAAAATATCTTTGGACTTGTCGCTTTTGCGGATGTATTGTCCTTCTCGGGTGCATTGAACCTGGGAGATCTCCTAGGACATGGCATCTTCATAGCTAAGGCGGATACAATCGGGGGATTGGATTCCTCAGTCTCCATCGTTGCCTCATAGCCACGATTGAGTCTCGCAGCTGTACGGCGAGTTACGACCCTGTACTTGGAGGCATCATCGTCCTTGGCCATGTTTTCTGTACCAATTAACACCATTTCAGTAATAATTATAAAAAGATCAAACAAAGATGTCAAGATGAAGTGAAAACCAAACCAATCGATTTTAAAACATATTGATTTTGCTTAAGATGCTTTTAAACCGTGTCTTCCCATCTAAACACATTGATTTTGCCTAAGATGATTTTACTCACATACTACTATGTTCTAATTTGTGTATACTCATTTAAACCGTGTCTTCTCATCTAATTTACTCACATACTGCTATGGTCTAATTTACTCACACATTGATTTGTGTAGACTCAGCTAAACCGAGTAGACTCATCTAATCTTCTTATCTAAACCGTGTCTTCTCATCTAATACGCAATCAATATAGAGCATCCCCGATTTAAAGACCTATTGTGTAGACCCTGATTATTGGTCTTAATTCAGTTGAAGGTAACAAAATTAATAAGAAACCAACATAAAATAGTGACCTAACAGTGATCCACGTACCGGAGTCCTCCGCGCCGTTGGTTTGCTTCGTAGTTTCTCCGATATCAGCGGCTTGCCGATCGATTAGGTCGCCGCAGTGTGGCTGAGAGGCTAGGGTTTTTACTATTTTCGTTGAGAGGGTTTGGCGATCGATTGAGCCGCCTTAGTGTGTAAGAAGAGGCGAGGGAAATGGGGTTCGAAGTGATCGCCGTTCTACATTTTCACTTGGGACTTAGGGTGTTAAGAGGAGGGGTGCCTCTGCTGCGGAGTGCGTTTCCTCTGAGATATCTCAACTTTTACGTGACCGACGTGTCCGGTGCCTATTCGGGGGGTGATGTAGGATCAGAATTATGTGTGCTTCGAGATTCGTGCAGAACGTATTTAAACGGTTGGGATTTTCCATAAAGTCACGCAAAGTTTGAGATATCTCGGAGGATACGAATTCTCTGCGGAGAGCGTTTGAAAGGGCGTTTTTTTTTCAAAAAATTTTCTAAGTGCCAAGGCTTACAGAGAGCACTCCCTTATATCGCATTTACTGTCCACCTACCAAATTTTTTGTATCGACTGGGGTAACGTAATATGCCATGTGAAATCAGGGCCATAAGATTATAATTAGCACGATTATTAACGTAATTTAAGATGCTACGATGTAAACAGAAATACAATGGTACCTCAGAGAAATTCTCCTCCAGCACTCTCACAATCTAATGTATGCTTCCATTGACAATCCAAACTCTTCATCTCATATTAGACGGTTCACATCAGAGATTGATGAAATTAGATAATTTTGTACAGCAACTAATAGAAATAAATTTCCAAATATACA